>OU015762.1:22202649-22212649 GCA_907173295.1 Fagus sylvatica | reverse complement strand
ATAATCATTGGTTGCTTCTGATATGTTGGTGCTGTAACCGTTTGGATAGAAGTTGTCTCAATACGCCCCCGCAATCGCAAGGGGAGGTCACGAACGTTGAGATTGGCACGGAGAGAAATGAACTGAGCGGTGGGCAGTGGTTTAGTGAATGTGTCAGCAACTTGATCCTTGGAAGAAATAAATTGCACAGAGACAGTTTTGGAGGAGACCAAGTCACGTACAAAATGAAAATCAATTTCTATATGTTTAGTACGTGCATGAAACAATGGGTTTGCTGTGAGATAGGTAGCGCCAATATTATCACACCATAGAATCGAAGTAGAGGAAGAGGAAACACCAAGTTCACTGAGCAGAGAGCGCAGCCACACAAGTTCAGCAGAAGCATGGGCAATGGCTCTGTACTCTGATTCTGTACTAGAGTGAGAAACAGTTCACTGTTTGCGGGAGCTCCAAGATATTAAATTGCAACCAAGAAACAGACAATACCACTAGTAGAACGACGATCATCTGGTGAGCCAACCCAATTAGCATTAGAAAAGGCTTGAATGGTGAAGTTGGAATCTTTGTAAAGAAATAAAGAATGATGGCTAGTGTGTTTCAAATAGCAAAGTATTCTCTTCATTGCACTCCAATGTAGATCAATGGGGTTGGTCATGAATTGACAAACTTTGTTAACAGAAAAAGCTATGTCTGGGCGTGTGAAAGGATCCCCCTGCTTTGTCTCTCAAAAACCCTCAATCTCCCTCAACAATCACACAATCAACACACACTTTGAACAATCCAATCCGATAGGATGGATCCCCTTGGATTTATGAAGAAAACCTCCTAATTCTTAATGAATTCTATCAACTAATTTTATAATCTCCTAGAGAGAATTCTATGAGTAACAATGGAGTTATTTGGATAATGGGCAACAATGGAGGAGTGGGATAACCCACAGAGATGGGCTTTCTATGCACTCCTCCCATTGGCCGAGATAGAGCATGCACTCCTCTCATTGGCCAAGCTACATGCACTCCTCTCATTGGCCGAAGCTGAGTCATGCATTTCTCATGCTCTCCTCTCATTGGCCAAGCTAAGTCATGCATTTCTCATGCACTCCTCTCATTGGCCAAGCTCATGCTCTCTTCTCATTGGCTGAGTTGGTCATGCATTTCTCATGCAACAACCAAGGTACAACCTTAGAATCTCTAACAATTAAGTACAAGGGGTTAAAGCCTAGGAATGTACTAGACCCCCAATGCACTTAATTAACCCTAACAAGGTACAAGCTTGGATAGCTTGGACCTTACTAATCATGAATATAAGCTAATACATGTTTAATCAAATGTTAAGCTAAGCCAATCCGTGCCTTAGTGGCTAGGGTAAGCATACCCACGGATGTGGGATGGTTGGGGTCTTAACATTGCCCCCCCATCTAAAACACCTTGCCCACAAGGTGTGGGTAGTCTTCTTGGAGCTTGAACAAGAGCTTGTTACCCAAATATCAACCTAAGAGGGGGGGTGATTTAGGTTGAGGCAAACTTTTTCGATTTAAATGCGGAATTAAAAACTATCTTCAAATAGCAAATGTTGATTTAGCAAATTTTGATCACAATTCAATTGCAATATAGATATGATATGAAATCAAGCACAAGTATATATATAAGCAATTAAATATGTAAGAGATAGAGAGAGAGAAAATCAAACACGATGATTGTTATCGAGGTTCGGCTTCCGTGCCTACGTCCCCGCCTCAAGAACACTTCTTGAGGATTCCCAAATCCACTATTTGACAATCTTCTTTCGGGTGAAGATAAAACCGTTACAAATCTTCCTTACACAGTGAAGAGTAACCACCGAGTGAAAAATCCTTTTCACTCTTAATTTATACCAAGACCCACAAATCTTCCTTACAAGGTGAAGAGTAACCACCCAGTGAAAAACTTTTCACTACTTAGGATTTATACCAAAACCCTAACAAAATACTCACAGGTTTCAACAAAGTATTTGTTGTACAAGATAAGGCTCTCTCAAAGAGTAATTGTACACAATATGCTCACTCTAATAGTATATCAAGGATTTGATCAATATGGCTCAAAAAGTGTTTAGAGAAATTTGATTTTCAATCAAGGATTTTGAATGATATGAAAATATAAGCTTGAGAAGGATGGATTGATGTATAAGATGTTATCTTTTCTATCTTTGATTTCTCTTGTATGCTATATGTTTAGAAATGAAGAAAGGGTAGTATTTATAGCCATAATTGTTTTCTTCCCCTTATCATGTTGTCTTGCATTCTTCTTGATTTTCAATCAATCAAGTTGCTTTCTTTGAAAATTTTTCTTCTTAAGAGATTTTTCAATTGATATGGTTGTCTTATATTTGAATTTCAACCAATCAAGTTGTCTTTGAAAACTTTAAGAGATTTTTCAATTGATATGGTTGTCTTATATTTGAATTTCAATCAATCAAGTTTGTCTTTGAAAACTTTAAGAGATTTTTCAATTGATATGGTTGTCTTATATTTGAATTTCAACCAATCAAGTTGTCTTTGAAAACTTTAAGAGATTTTTCAATTGATATGGTTGTCTTATATTTGAATTTCAACCAATCAAGTTGTCTTTGAAAACTTTAAGAGATTTTTCAATTGATATGGTTGTCTTATATTTGAATTTCAATCAATCAAGTTGTCTTTGAAAACTTTAAGAGATTTTTCAATTGATATGGTTGTCTTGCATTTGAATTTCAATTAATCAAGTTGCTTTCTTTGAAAACTTTTCTTTTTCAACCATAATTGATATGGTTGTCTTGCATTTGAATTTCAATCAAGTTGCTTTCTTTGAAAACTTTTCAAAATCAATTTAAGTTGGTTTTAAAATTGAGCCTTAAAGATCAAATCTTAATAAACTTTACAAAACCTAACTCTTACTTCTCATATGTCTCGGATCATTGTCTTTGAGCTTGATTTCTTTGTCTTGAGTCTTGATGACTTTGTTCTTCAATGGATTTGCAACTTGTCAACTTTGCATTTGCTTGATATTTGAATTAGCCAATGTTGGTCCAATTAAATCAATAGTCAAAATTAAGCTTTAAAACATAAATCATTAGTTCATATGAAAATATCATTAATGAACAACTTAAAATCATGGTTATCATCAAAACTACATGAATGTTCTTGGATTAATTAGCCAATTAATAGGTATTGAAACCTTGAGGCTAACAATCTCCCCCTTTTTGATGATGACACATATGATATGATATTTTTATACGATTTATGATTTTGAAGCTTTTCTTGAAAAGCTCCCCCTAAAATAATGCATATCTTTATATTAGAGATTTTTAAATCTCCCCCTATCTTTATGCATAGATCAATTTGTCATTTAAGTATTATCAAGCAATCAATATATATATGCGTATTTTTACCAATTATTGCAAGATATGATAATTCACCAATAGATATGATAATTCATTGCAAGATATGATAATTCACCAATAGATACAAAAATATCATATCTTTCTCCCCCTTGGCATCATCAAAAAAATATTATATTCAATATCTCCAAAACATCACTCAACATTAAAAAAAAATATTTCTCCTTTGATTTAGTTCAAATATAGAACAACCAACTAATATAACATATTTCTCCCTTTTGGTTTCTACCCCAACATATCATATTTTTCTCCTATTTGGCATAAAGAAATAAAACAAATATATTCATATTTGTAAAATTCTTCATCCTAGTGGTTCGGTTCGATTGAGGGTTCGGTTGGGTTCGGTTGAAGCCTAAAATGCTGATGATTTAAGCAATCCGGGAAGGACATGGGATGATGCCCATATATTACGTACTCTCTCTCTTCTGTCATACAAAACTTCAGGTGTATCAACAGTTGTATGAACGGGATGATTCGGATGAGGAAGATATATTTGGAGTGTATGCTAAAGATCTTCCCATCAACCTGGTGTATGAGAGAGGTACTTCAACCGAGAAGCATGATCAATAATAATCTTGCTTCGTGGAAACTTGATCAATAATAATCTTGCTTCTATCTGAGAAGATCAAGTATTTGATTTTATGAATCTCTAAATGATGCTGCATCCTCTTAGAGTGTTATCTAAAGAATGAGAGAAAATATTATCTGAGAGGTGTAAGTATGTAGTGGAGAGGTGAAGTGAATTTATAGGACAGACGCGCTGTTTGAAGGAATGGTTCAGATTTTGCTACGTGTCATAAGTGTGAATGAATGGTTCAGAAGACAGATTTTGCTACGTGTCTGACTTATCCAATTGCGCACGCCAGAGACACCGATAAATCAGGAAGTTTGAAAAAAATGATATCGGCTTTTTCAGAAAGAAGATCTTGTCGACGCATCGAGTTCTGAGTCAGTGATATTTCCGTATACGTTAAATCTCGAGATTTTAACGTTGAATTTTGAAGAAAAATCTCGGGAGTCGGATGATAGGTACAGGCTGGTGTTCAAAAATCTGAGGTTTATTTAACACACACTAATTTTCGATGAACTTCATCATTTTCAAACTTTTAGCTTAATCTCTTATTAGATTTTCTAGAATGGCTTCCTCTTCTTCTCAAAACAAACCAGAAACAATTAATCTAAATGATACACCTAGCGTGATGCCAGAAGTCTGGCGTCCTTACTTCCTTTCAACCTAATGGCCCTGTGTCAGTAACTGATTCAGTGATGTTGAATGGTGAGACTGCCACCGCAGTAGCTGCAGGTCTTTGTACTCCGGAGGATGCAAAGGTTTTAGCTGGGAGGACTGACCCACAAATAATAAATGACTCATTGGCACTCACGATTCAGTGTGCTGCCACTGTTTCTAACATGGGACGTCGTCTTCATGTTAGGAATCTTGAAGTGAAAACGCTGCGTTCTCAAGTCACCATTTTACAAAGGTTGCTGAAGGAGAGTAAGAAGAAAGTAGGGGAGGTCAAGGAGGAGAACAAAAGGCTGAAGGCGCTCGTGGATTCTTATGCCGATGATTTGGTAATCCGGTCCACAGAGCAGAGCAAGACCACTAATAAGCTACAGAAGCAGTACGAGAAGCTACTTGCTGAGGTGAAGGAATTGACTTCTCGCTCTATCCCCTAAATAAATGTAGTGGGAAGTGTAGTGGTTTTTCCTTTTGTGGTGGACTTCTCCTTTATGGCTTTCTTTTTAATAAAACTCAAGTTTGTTTAAATGATGAGTTTTATTTCTTATTTTATGCATGAACATATACGCAAATATACATAGAACTGGGCATATAATTCTAATGTTCAAACAATATAACTAGAAAGATATAAAATGAACAATTTTATGAACATGATATGCATAAAATCATTTTATATTCAATTCTTAAGGTATATATAGATTTAACATAGTTGAATCAAATAGAAGGATAATAAATTTAAGCTTCATTTGATATCAACGTATCTAGCCATACCTATTTCACGTCGAATTGTGCAAAATCGTTCTTCAATGAGAGGTTTCGTGAGAATATCCGCCCATTGACTATCGGTGCTCACAAATTCAAGTTCAATGTCCCCTTTTTGCACATGATCTCTTATAAAATGGTATCTAATTTCAATGTGCTTTGTGCGAGAGTGTTGGATAGGATTTTTACTTAAACTTATGGCACTTGTGTTATCACACCTTATGGGAATATGATCAAAAAGAATTTTAAAATCCTCTAGTTGTTGTTTTATGTAGAGAGATTGAGCACAACAACTACCGGCCTGCTACATATTCGGCTTCCGCCGTTGATAAGGCCACAGAATTTTGCTTTTTACTAAACCATGATACTAGTGAGTGTCCTAGAAAGTGACAAGTACCACTAGTGCTTTTGCGATCAATTTTGCAACCAGCAAAATCGGCATCCGTGTAGCTTATTAAGTCAAATGAATTTGACTTAGGGTACCATAGTCCTAAATCAATGGTTCCAAGCAAATATCGAAATATTCGTTTGACTGCAATTAAGTGTGATTCTTTAGGACAAGATTGAAATCGGAGCGCAAAGACATACACTAAACATTATATCGGGTCTACTTGCGGTTAAATAAAGTAAACTACCAATCATACCTAAACTAACACCACCGGTTTACCTTTCTCATACTTTGTTGAAGGACTCATGGGAGATATGCTTTAGCCAATTCAAATCTTTTAGTAAGTTAACGTCCACCGGTTTACCTTTCTCATCTTTGTCAAGCTTTGTTGAAGGACTCATGGGAGTTCCATATGCTTTAGCATTTGTCAATCCAAATCTTTTTAGTAAGTCTATGACATATTTGGATTGATTTAAGATTGATTTAAGAATATCCCATCTTCGGTTTGCTTTATTTGAAGTCCGAGAAAGAATTTTAGCTCACCCATCATACTCATTTCGAATTCATCCTGCATAGTCTTAGAGAATTCTTTGCACAAGTTTTCATTAGTAGAACCAAATATAATATCATCAACATAGATTTGCACAATAAGCATGTCTTTTCCATCAAACATTAGAAATAATGTTGTGTCAAGTTTTCCACGTGTAAAACCCTTTTCAATAAGGAAACCACTTAGTCGTTCATACCAAGCTCTTGGAGCTTGTTTTAAACCATATAAAGCTTTTGATAATTTAAAAACGTGGTTTGGAAATTCATGATTTTCAAATCCAGGAGGTTGTTCTACATAAACTTCTTCGGCAATAAAACCATTTAAAAAGGCACTTTTGACATCCATTTGAAATAATTTAAAATTTTTAAAACATGCAAAAGCAAGTAACATGCGTATAGCTTCTAATCTAGCAACTGGAGCATAAGTCTCTCCATAATCAATACCTTCTTCTTGATTATAACCTTGAGCGACTAACCTTGCTTTGTTCCTTACTATTATACCTTCTTCATCCTTTTTGTTTCGGAATACCCATTTTGTACCAATGACGGAGTGGATCCTTGGGTCTAGGTGCAAGAGTCCATACCTTGTTTCTTTCAAATTGGTTTAGCTCTTCTTGCATTGCCAAGATCCATGATTCATCTTCAATAGCTTCATTTATGTTCTTTGGTTCAATCTGTGAGAGAAACGCCATGTTGTTGCAGATGTTCTTGAGCTTTGATCTTGTGCTTACTCCACGTTCAACTTCACCAATGATTAATTCTTTAGGATGACTATGGACTACGTTCCAACTTTTTGGTAATTCTTCATTTTTGGTTGGAGGAAGCGCTTTTTCTTCATCTTTGTGGTTCATCTACTTGATCTTTGACTTTTTCACTTGAATCAACTTGGTTAGATGAACTAGCTTTATTTATCAAGAGAAATTGGCTCATCATCATAATTATTTTTGATATGGAATGGATTAGTTTCATAAAAAACAACATGCATAGATTCATCAACAACCATGGTTCGTTTATTGAACACTCTATATGCTTTACTATTTAAAGAATAACCAAGGAATATACCTTCATCGGATTTAGCATCGAATTTACCAAGATTATCTCTATCATTCAATACAAAGCACTTACATCCAAAAACTTTGAAATATCCAATGTTAGGTTTTCGATTATTCCATAGTTCATAAGGAGTTTTATTTAAAGTGTTTCTAATGATGGTTCTATTTATAACATAGCAAGCGGTGTTAACAGCTTCGGCCCAAAAGTATTGAGGTAAATTATGTTCATTAAGCATAGTTCTAGACATTTCTTGAAGTGATCTATTTTTACGTTCTACTACTCCATTTTGTTGAGGAGTACGAGGTGCCGAGAAATTGTGTCCAAAACCATTTTGATCACAATATAGTTCAATATCTTGATTATCAAATTCTCTACCTCTATCACTTCTAACATTGTTAATTGTATAACCTTTTTCATTTTGAATTCTTCTACAATGTTTAACAAATGCTTTATGAGCTTCATTTTTATGAGCAAGAAATAATACCCATGTATAGCGAGAGTAATCATCAACAATTACAAAAGCATACAATTTACCACTTAAGCTAGCGGTTCTAATAGGACCAAATAAATCCATATGCAAGAGTTCTAGAGGTCTTGAAGTAGAAATGACTTTCTTTTTCTTAAATGATGATTTAGTTTGTTTACCTAGTTGACATGCATCACATATTTTATCTTTAACAAATTTAGTAACCGGCAAGCCTTTTACTAAATCTAGTTTAGACAATTTTGAGAGTAATTCCATATTGGCATGTCCTAATCTTCTATGCCACAACCAACTATTTTCATTTATGGCAGCAAGGCAAATTGATTCTTTTGAAGTCATATTATCAAGATCAATAGTGTAGACATTTTCATTTCTAAATGCCACAAATAGAACTTGATTATCAATTTCATTTACTATAATGCACATGATTGATTTGAATATTACATTATAGCCTTTATCACACAATTGGCTAATACTTAGCAAGTTATGTTTCAAGCCATCAACCAAGAGAACATCTTCAATAACAAGAGAATGTGTTTTACCAATATTACCTATACCGATGATCTTTCCTTTTGAGTTATCACCGAATTTGACATTTCCTCCATCTTTTAGAGTAAGAGAAGTGAACTTGTTTTTGTCACCTGTCATATGCCTTGAACATCCACTGTCAAGAAACCACTTATCCTTGGTAGATTTGGATATCAAGCATACCTACAAAACAACTTCAAAGTAACTTTCTTTGGTACCCAAATTCTTCTTGGGTCCACTAGGGTTAGCTTTTGGAGGAGTAGTTCCTTTAATAATCCAAATCATATTTTTCATGGGACATGTATGAATATTATGCCCTAATTTTTCCACAATGTTTACATATGGGAGATTTCAAGAAGTTTTCATTAATGAAAAATTTTTGATAGTGTTTTTCTTTTATTTTCGGGTTATATCCAATACCCGCTTTGTCAAAAACACATCTTTGACTACCTAACAAATTATCCAAATTTTTCTTTCCATTTGTAAAGTTAGTCAAAATTTTGTTTAAGGTTTTCAACCTTGAGTTTTAAGTTCTTTATTTTCATTTAATCAAAGAGATTTGAATCATGAAGCTATTTGTGATGATGTTTCCACATCTTTTGCTTTCATTTTCTCAATAAAGCTTTGTGACTTCAATTTTCAACTTAATTATTTCTTTCTTCTAAAAACAGATTTTTATCATTTCAAAGAAATTAATTTGTTTTTCTAAGAATTTCATTTTTGCTTTTCAAATCATTTAATTCGTTTGAAAGAGATGTGACTTTCTTTTTAAAAACTTTATTTTTCAAAACATTCTTCTCAAATTCTTCAACCAATTCTTCAAAAGCATTTTGTAATTCATCATAGCTATAAGATTCATCTTCTAAAGAATTAAGTTTAGAAGTTACCTCATCTCCATGTGCCATTAAGCAAAGATCTTCAGTGGCGCTTTCATCATCATTAAATGCTAACGGACAAAAGCTCGCGTGCTCATCCTCACTTATGTTGGATTCATTTATGTATCCCAAAAGACAAAGATTTGCCACTTCATTGTCACTTGAGTTGTTATCCGAATCACTTTCATCGGAGTCATCCCAAGTTACCTTTAGAGCTTTCTTTTTGTACTTCATTTTCTCTTTGTTTACTTGAGGACACTCATTTTTGTAATGCCCCTGCTTCTTGCATTTGTAGCAGGTAGGAGTTTCAGTTTTGCTTGATTCTCCTTTATTTTCTCCTTTCTTAGGGAATCTTCTTCCAAACCCCTTTTTCTTCTTTAAGAACTTTTTGAAGTTTCTAGTCATCAGGGCAATTTCTTCTTCTTCGTCTCTTTCCTCTTCACTATTGTCGTGGTCATGATGAGAGGATTTGAGGGCGAAGGTTTTTCTTTGGTTTGACTTCTTCTTCCTCCACTTTACTATTCATTTCAAGCTCATACGTCATAAGTGATCCGAATAGTTCCTCTAAGGTCAACACCTTAAGATCTCTAGCTTCAGAAATTGCTGTCATCTTTGCTTCCCATCTCTTTGGTAATGACCTGAGAATTTTTCTCACATTTTCTTGGTTAGTATAAATTTTTCCAAGGGCCTTCAAGCAATTCACAATA
>OU015762.1:22143619-22202549 GCA_907173295.1 Fagus sylvatica | reverse complement strand
TCATATTCGATTTTATGTCAACATTGTAACAGTCAGATGGCTCACCACCACTAATGGGCAAGTGAGGGTAATTACTCTTCAATGCTCTAATGACCAAACCAAATGTACGGGAAAGAGAAGAGACCGAAACCCCTTATTTAATATTTGACCATTTCTACCCAAAAAAAAAAATAGTTTTGACATTTTAGTTCTTGAAACTCGATGGACTTGAGGAATAACATATTGTAATTTATTTTGATTCTTGAATATATATAACAATTTAGCATGTTCTGGTCACTCTATCATGGTTGACTTTGTTGGTGTACTTTTTTCTTTTCTTTTTTGTAACTAATCTTAAATTCTCAATAATTATTTTTTAAATATTAAACTAAATTAAATCAGGATGTCAACTTGCTTATATTTCATTTTCTCTTACCTTTAATGGGTTTGCACGAAAAAACCAGCAGAGTTGAAGGGTGAGATCTGGAAAGACTAAATTGGTGAGGTGTCACTTAAAGAAGAAGAAAAAAAAATCAAAGGCATGAGATGTGGAAAGACTAAATGAATGTTATGATTTTAATGCACGTTCTACAGGACTAAGAAAGGCATATTTCCTTTTCTAAAACAATATCATTAAATCTACAATATTGCATTCAAATGCTGACAGACAATTAAGGAAGGATAATTATAATTGAATTGTAACTTATTGGCTATGATTGATTGAAATCGATGGTTTAATGGGTATGAAAAAAAAAAAAAAAAACAGAGAGGGAGATGAGGGGGCAAAACGCCCATGGGAGATGAAGGGGTGAAGGAGAGAGAGAGTTAGAGATTAAGGCATGTGAGAGAGAGAGACTGAAAGAGGAGAAGTGAGGTGGAATTGTAAGTGAAGAGAGAATCTAATGTGGCATTGTTTGGAGGTAGGAAAAATTTTTCTCTCTGCTTCGAGTTTTAATTTATATTATAGATTATAGATATTAGATAGATATGATAGATAGAGGCAAGATATAAAAGAGATTTTATCAGATATAGATCTTATTATTAAAAAATAACTAAGAAAGTATATTTATCATAGGATTGTCAATTTGAAATAATCCAATTTTTATAAGGATTTGTTGTCATTTCTTTGTTTTGAATCAAATTTAGCCACTAGTCACTGAACAAAGACTTAAATGATACATAAGTTGATTTGATGATTATTATTAAAAGAGATTCAATCAATCAATAATAACTATCAAAATAAAATATTATGTTCTTTCCAAACTCAGGTTTTTTTAATATTGCTTGATTTGGTGAATTTTGTTAACATATTTGATGTTGTCTTTGTTGGTTATGTTCATGCAAGACCGGTCCAACCCTTAAGCGAGTTAAGTCGTCGCTTGAGGTCCCAGCAAATAAAAAAAAAAACCTCTTATAAAACAAGACCCCCAAATTATAAAAAGAGAAACCCACAGAGCCCGAGAGATGAAGCTACATTAAGATGGACAATAGCTCCTGCCAACTAAAAAAAAATAAAAAAATCACAGAGCTCACAAACCCTTTCTTCTTTTTTTCTTTTTAGTAACTCTCTGCCCACCTTCAATTTCTTCTTCTTCTTTTTTTTTTCTTTTTTTTTTTTCAAATAGCACTGCACAGAGCCATTTCTTCTTTTTTTTTTTTTTGGAGAAAAAGATAAGAATTGGTAAGTTTCTTTCTCTATTAATGTGTTTTTCTATTTAAATAGAAAATATTTGTTTAGATTAGAAACGGCTGCCATTTGGTTGGGTATTTCTTTGTTAAGTCTGGTACATGATTAATAAAAGAAAACATACTAGATTTTATAAATCAAATCTCAATGATACTTTCCCCACTAGGCCCTCTGTATCTTTTGAAATTGTATAACTCAAGTTACCTGATATCATTTGTTCCACAATGCTTTGGATAACTTGTGAAAGAGGCCTGCAATGAAGAGAGAACAATAATTGGTGAGTTTGAACCACCACCAAATATATAGGTCCCATGAAAAATATGGTAGATATTATTGGGTGTTCAATTCCGCAAACGGAAACAAAACTATGTAAATTAATTGGCACAAGACAATATTAAAAGAACTACAAATAAATATGTATATTTGTAGATCTGCATAAGCTTCCAAACGGAGTTACATATATGAAGTGGGTAATATTAAATGTAACGCATAAATATAACAAATAAAATTACCTATTCATTACAGTCCATCCAACAATATTGCCCACATGACTCAAAGCATCTCTCCACTGTTGCACCTTCATGTTCTTCTTTTCATGTTCAATTAAGGCATGTGCAAAAGTTCCATTTTCTGAACATACATCGGAAGGTTGCACATCATAAAAAACAGGTAGAACTGTCATTCCCTTCTCTTTCTCGCACTGAACGATCTTTGCAAGTTCATCTAAGCACCAAGTTGAAGATGCATAGTCTTTTGAGAAAATGACGATAGCAAATCTTGATTGTTCTATCTCTTTGAAAAGCTCTGAAATGAGTTTTCCTTTCTCAAGTTTTTCATCGTCCTTAAAGGTGATAATGTCCTCTTTAATCAAAGCACCATATATGAGGTTCGTAAATGTGTAGCGGGTGTCCTCGCCTCTAAAATTGAGGAAGACATCATACTTCCATTGTGCAGTAGAAGATGAAGTAGAAGAAGTTGGGGAAGATGACGAGGCAATCATGTCCATTTTTTTTTTGGCTAATCCGGTCACATCCATTAAATCCATTGGAAAATATACAAGTAAATATCGGATCACGATATAGATCTGCATGAAATGAAAAATAAATAAATCAATCAATCAAGTATAGCTGAAGAAAAATTAAATAGAAAATAATAGATCTCTCACATACAAGATTCAACAGAAGTGGATTAGTCTGGTGTAGAACTCTGCTGGGTTTGTTGGTTAATTTAAGGAAAAGAGAGAGGACACAGCTTGAGGAGCAATCTGGCTTTGTTACATGCTTTTCCACTCAACCCGCTCAACCCGATCACCTGATTCCGTTTGATTCAACCACCTTTATGGATGGTCAACGGATAACATATCTTCAAACCCGACTCATTCGGGTAGGTTGATAAAATTCCCCCAAACCCGACCAGCCCGACTCGTGCCCACCCCTACCTGCGAGGGGGGTTTGTAAAATATTCTCTAATCGAGTACATGATCATAGCATGAGCATATAAACAACAATATTATATCAGATGTGATTAGGAGAATATACCTGAATCCATTGATGAAATTAATAGAAGTAATAGGGTGTCTTCTACTCTCTTACTCTCTTGAGTTCAAGTTTAATGGGGAGACTTCAAAGTGACGGTAGGTTAGAGTGAGAGCAGGGACCCCTATAATGCTATATTTATATGATAAATATAGGGCCTTAATGTAAATCCTAAACCCATAAAGAATTTACCCAACTTAGGCCCACACATTAAAATACCCATGTCCTACATTATTAAATGTAGCTAAGGTGCACCAAAGCCCAATAAACAATATATGATCACATTAAACTTAATGGGCTTTACCGATCAACTCTCTATCATACGGGGCATCCTATCAATTCGGTTTTGACACAAAAGAATGTTGCTCACAAAATAAAATCTTACATTCTCCCACTTGAGCAGCATAAGTCAAAGAGATTTTTTTTTTTTTTTTTTTTTTTTTTTTTAAAGAAGAAAAAATTGACTCTCCGAATTGATAATACTCTATGTGGCCACAATCCTAACAGAATGCCCAAGAGAGTAACACCTTAAACTTTGTCCTTAGTTAAATGAAAACATAAGTATCCAATTATATAGGTCAATACATCCAAAATTGATATAAGACCATACATAGTCAAAATACTTATAATTCCATCAACTCAGGTAATATGGTATAGTAATGTGTGGTATGGAAATTACATGCAACTGTGATCACCATGTCGATTTCCATAAGGTCCAACAATATGTTCTTATCAAGAACCAATAACGCTTCCCAAGAAGCTCCTTAAGACTGGCAAAAACTTTATGTCTTAAGTAGTAGAACTTTCGCTCATAGCTCCAAGCCTGTATACCGTATGAGTTAACCACCCTACTTAAAGCTAAAACATGCTTTAAGACTTTTCCTGCCATAATAAACTTACATGTGCACACAAAATATAGCAAATAACATAACACGCATAAACAATGCATAATCAATATTCTCGAGAATGTAAATTGACTTAGTTAAAATAATAAACTGTAGTTTAACTTAAACAAAAATATAACTCCCACTAACCAAAAACATCAAAATTTTCAACCAACCCCATATGAGTACATATGAGTAACATGCTCCTTAAAAATTTAGGAGGCAATCCTTTGGTTAGAGGATCAGCAATCATCTCCTCTGTGGCTATATGAACAATAGAAGTTTACAACTCTTGAATCTTCTCTTTAACAACCAAATACTTGATGTACATATGTTTTAATCCAGTTGACATTTTATTATTCTTTGAGAAGCAAACCGCAGCGGAATTATCATTGTAAATTGTCAAAGGCTTAGAGATGGAATCCACAATCTGTAACCTTGAAATAAATTTCACAACCAAATAGCCTGTAAAATTGCCTCACAACAAGCTACATACTCAGTTTATCTCCTTTAACAATAGAAGCGTCACCAGCTGAACACATACTTATATAAAACCTCTCAAGAATTCTATTAACATAGTGCTTTTGAGATAGACGAAGAATGCCACGAGACTTGTCATGATGAATCTCAATGCCAAGAGCAAATGAAGCTTCACCAAGATCTTTCATCTCAAAATTATTGAACCAAAACCTTTTAGTTTCATGCAGCAAAATCCAAATCATTGCTAATAAGAAGAATATCATCAACATAGAGCACCAAGAAAATAATCTTGCTCCCACTAATCTTCAGGTATATACAATGATCAACAATATTTTCTTTGAAACCATATCTGTCATAAAACTCACCACCCCGTCCTGATCTAACAATCTTTTCCCTTTTAAGTTCTATTTCAGCTTTATAAATTTTTGAACATATCCAAAGCCTCAGATTTTTCTCGTATGAGAAGAATATATCCATAACGAGAAAAGTGGTCAATGAAAGTAATAAAGTATTTATATCCACCCAAAATGGCAGATGTAAATGGTCCACAAATGTCAGTATGAATGATCTCCAATAGCCCATTATTCCGGGTAGCCTCTTTCTTCCTAACTCTCGTAATTTTCCCTTTAACACAATCAACACAAGTTTGAAAATCTAAAAAGTTAAGAGAATCCATAATACTCTGAAAATATGAAAAGTCGAGAGAATCCAGAATACCATTTCTAGTTAACCTCTCCATTCTATCTCTTGTAATATGCCCTAAATGTCTATGCCATAATATCGAAGAAAATTCATCATTAACACGTTTAGATCCAATAGTAGCAAACACATGATGAGAAAAAAGGGTAATTTAAATCTAAATCTAACTTGTATAAGCCATCACATAAAATACCAGAAGCTACCTCATAAGAACCATAATAAAAGAAAAAATCTTGTATTACCAAAATGAAATACAAAACCACTAGAATCCAATTTAGAAACAGAAATTAAACTGCGTCTAAGAGAAGGAACATAAACGACATCGTCCAAAACTAAAGCACCACCAGAAGCTAAAGGTAAATTAACTACTCCTATGAATTCTACTAAAGCCTTCTCTCCATTGTCCATGTAGACTGCAACCTCTCCATCATTTGGCCTCCTCTTGCTTTTGAATCCCTGCAAGGAATTTGTAACATGAATAGAGGCACCAGTATCAATCCACCAAGAATTCAAAGGAACATCCACCAAGTTAGATTCAAAATAGACAAGAGCTAGAGGGGTACCTTTCTTCTCAAGCCAATTCTTAAAATGGTTACAATCTTTCTTAACATGTCCCTTCTTTCGGCATCAGAAACACTTTCCTTTCATGTCCTCATTCTTATGCTTAAATTGGGGTTTGGAATTGTTAAAATTGCCACCCTTATTCCCATTTTGATTGTTTCTGTTGCCCTTATAAAACTTCCTCTTGCCTTCACTATGATTATGGGTCACCATATGGGCACTCTCAATCTTACTTTTTCGCATCATCTCCTCCTGTTGCACCACAATTGCAGTCATCTCATTTAACCCCCATTCACCCTTCACAACATTATAAGAAGTCTTAAGAGCACTAAACTGATCAGGAAGAGACTCAAGGATCAACCATACAAGGTAAGAATTAGGTATGTCAACTTTCATATCCCTCAATCTCATTGCAAGATTAGTCATTCTCATGACGTGTTCACGAACCCCAGTAGTACCATCATAAGTAGTGGTGGTCAATAGGCGCATGTAATTACTCTTCTCTGCCTTGTCAAAAACAACAAATTTCTTACTCACAGCAGCAAGATAATCATTCGCATTGTCACACTGAGGAATGCTATTCTTGATTGTCTTGTCCATAGACAAACGCATAATCATCATACATAACTTGTTAGATTTCACCCATTTATTAAAATAGGCCTTAGCCCCAACAGAACTTTGAGAAGTGATTGCATCAGACTTATTAACCTCTAAAGCTAAGTCCAACCTCATGATAGCCAAAACAACGCACAATATCTCATTCCATTCCTCAAAGTTTGTCCCATTCAATGTCTTGATAGAAGACAAATGCAAAGAAAAAGAAGGGGTATCCAAGGCTGACAAAATATGAGAAATTTAAACTCACCAAAATTGCATATGTAAACAAACTATATGCAAATTAATATTTTATTAAGAAATTTATTTAGATTTGTCAAAGTAAACCATATAAACATAAATCTGACAAGAGTCCTAATGCATCATTAGGATCTGCTTTTGGAGCAAAGGCCATAATATGCCACAGGTCCTCACAAACAAGTAGAAAAGCTAAATATACTAACGACAAAATTTTTGAAGAGTTCAACACCTTTGGGGCAGAAGAATTATTCTAAATTTTGGCATCCATACATTTACTTAACCCCATCGGAAATTCCACCAAGTAAAGACCCTCTTAAGGAGATAATCATTACCCGTCTGAACCCCAATGCCATTGCAATCCAAGAACAATTAAGAATGATAAAACATTATAAAGAATTCAACAATTCTCGTCGACCTTAATGGTATGCCCACTATGTGGAAACATAGTCATCCAGCCCTACGAAAACCGATGAATCTTTGGATGCATCACAATATCCATAATGTCCAACAAAATATTTTCAGCATGTATACAAATTTTCTCATTTCAATTTTCAATCAAATATTGCATAATTAATAAACAAGTATTATGCATAATCAATGAGAAAATAAAATTGAATCACACTAAAATTATAGTGTAAGTATACACAGCCATTAAAAGTTGAAAATATCATAATTTTTATTTTAAAGGCTGCCCCATATTCTGTAATCTTTAGGACTCAAAGTGTACTTATTAGTTATCACGTTTTGCTGCAATTACTAACATGGCAAACTACGCACTTTTAATGGTTCTTTTCTTTTCTAATCCTAAAAAGAAACAGACCAGTGTTTATTGTTCGGTTTTACTTCAATCTTGACTGAGGCTTACAAAGTGATAGATCAAGTTGCAATGTATGAGATTGACCAACTAATAATCTATGGAGGCGAATAGTGTGGCTTTCTCAATGGGCATGGCAGGATTACCATGGATTTGTCTTATTGTGAAACAATAGAATCCAAAATATATATCGATTAATACAGCAGTATTAATACCGAAACAATAGCAATACCGAATTTGAGAATACAGCCGAAACCGATTATAACAAACCATATATATAAATATGTTAATACGGATTGAACTTAATATATATAACATATAACATATAACAACCCATATATATGAATATGTAAATACCAATTCAACTTAATATGTATATAACATGCAAATTGAACTTAATATGTATATAACATATAACATATGAACTTAATATGTATATAACATATAACATATGAACTTAATATGTATATAACATATAACATATAACAACGTAATATGTTAATGTTAAAACCGATTGAATTAACGCATATATATGAATATGTTAATACCGATTCAACTTAATATATAAATATATATAACATAGGTGCTAAGACTATCTTTATTTTGAATCCACCAGTGAACATATATGTCTTTATTAGCCGCATACACCAGTAAACATATATATCATATATGTTAGTACGGAACTTGAGAATTTGAGATTTGCAAGTAACTCTCCCAGGAACTAGTAACAGGTTTCCATCAGTAAAATAATTTGAAAATAATATAATATTTCATAGCCCATGTGTGAGCATGAAAGCTCTGATACCAACTATAAAATACCCTCTAATCGAATACATGATCATAGCATGAGCATATAAACAACAATATTATATCAGATGTGATTAGGAGAACATACTTAAATCCATTGATGAAATTAATAAAAGTAATAGGGCGTCTTCTACTCTCTTACTCTCTTGAGTTCAAGTCTAATAGGGAGATTTCAAAGTGATGGTAGGTTAGAGTGAGAGCAGGAACCCCTATAACGCTATATTTATATGATAAATATAGGGCCTTAATGTAAACCCTTAACCCATAAAGGATTTACCTAACTTAGGCCCACACATTAAAATACCCATGTCCTACATTATTAAATGTAGCTAAGGTGCACCAAAGCCTAATAAACAATATATGATCACATTAAACTTAATGGGCTTTATCGATCAACTCTCTATCATACGGGACATCCTATCAATTTGGTTTTGAGACAAAAGAATGCTGCTCACAAAATAAAATCTTATAGGGTTGCCCAAGCCCAAGGGCTTGCCGGGCTTACCCCGGAACCGGCTCTGGTGGACAGTAAGCCACAATTCATTGCAATATGTTCCTTGTAAGTAAAATTAAAATAAGAATTGCCACAATTCATTGCTGTTAGAATATAAGCCCAATGGGTCTTAGGCCCAATACATTGTCTTGTATAGCACTCTTTTTACTTGTGCATTACTCTTACTTCTGCCTATATAAAGGCTCTCTCTTGTACTATATTATTCATATAATACAATACACACTTTCAGTATTTAACATGGTATCAGAGCTAAGGCTCTAATATTGTGCAGTTTTAGTCCTTCCAGGCGTTATTCCACTGCCTCAGCTGTCTCCGGCACTGCCTAGCCGCCACCGTCAGAAATCTAGTTGCCTACGCTGCCAAGAAGCTGATTCCTCGCCGAACGGACTTGCTGTCACCCTCGGTTCTCGTGCTACCGGACTCCGATCATGACACATCCGGTGCCGTTGGAAAGATCTCGGAAAGCTCGACTCAACCACACAAAAAACAGCCCAATCGGCCGCCGGACGCGCCCTCACGCACCGCCCAAAGATTTGGCCGCCGTCAAGCTGTTTGCCACGCGCCCACGCGCCTGTCTCTCTTGCCACGTTAGCACTAGCGCCACGTCATCCTGCCACGTCAGCCTTAGACCACATCACTGCCACGTCAGCCCTAGTGCCACATTAGCCCTAACCGTTGACCGTGACCGTTGACTTTGACCAACGTTGACCTTTGACTTTTGACCAGATTTGACCGTTGACTTCGGGTGTTGACTTTGACCGTTGACTTCGGGCGTGACCAGTGTTGACTTTGACTGTTGACTAGCGTTAACTTTTCAGTTGACTTTTTCCAGAGTTGACTTTTTGCAACCCAGGTGCTTCCTACCCAGTTTTTCGCGCTGATTTCATTTTTGTGGTCTATTTTTGCAATTGAGGTTTCGTTATGACTCAAAGTGAAATTTCTAAGCCTATTCACAGGCGATCCAATCAGAAGAATTATCATCTTATTTGTGCCTTTTGCAAGCATCGCGGTCACACTATTGATCGATGTAACATGCGTGCCGGCATTCTTCAGCGCTCTGCAGCCTTGACTGCCTCTGAGTCTGTACCATCATCCGATGCTGCATCTTTTGATCTTGTCTCATTAACTACACCTACTTACAGCATAGCAGATCTGTAAACCCTCTTCAGTCAGGTTTAAGCTTTGTCTTCCAGTGCATCCAATTCTGCTCTTTCTGTGACACCAGGTATCTCTTTTGAATGGTTCTTAGATTCTGCCTGGTGCAATCACATGACGGACAATCCTCACCTCACAAGTGCCCATACTCCTCATGTCTTACCTAATATTACCACTACTGATGGCTCTGCCATGACTGTTAGTCATGTTGGCTCCATCTCTACCCCCAACTTATCTATCTCTGATGTCTTTTGTGTTCCTAAACTGCATCTTAATCTTTTATCTGTTGGCTAACTAACCGAACTTGGTTTAAACCTGTTATTTTCTTCTCGTGGTTGTCTTGTGCAGGATTCTCGGACGGGGCAGATCGTTGGGTCCGCGCGTAAGGTTGGACGGTTGTTTGAGCTTACTTCCCTTCACTTTCCGTCTTCATCAGTCTCCGCCCCTGTTATTGCTGCTTCTGCCTCCATCGAGTTGTGGCACTCTCGTCTAGGTCATGTTTCTCTTCCTCGTATTCAAACCTTAGTATCTAAGGGTCTATTAGGTTCAGTTTCTTCCAGTCTATTTGATTGCATGCCATGTCAGCTCGGCAAACAACCTACCTTACCTTTTAATAATAGTGAGTCTATTGCTTCTGCAACTTTTGATCTTATACATTCAGATGTATGGGGGCCCTCTCCTGTTCCCACAGTGGGGGGGTCAAGATATTTTGTTATTTTTGTCGATGATTTTTCTCGTTACATTTGGATTTATTTAATGAAAAATCGTTTTGAAGTTCTCACAATATATCGTGATTTTGCAAAAATGGTTCAGACTCAGTATTCTAAAGCTATTAAGGTATTTCGCTCTGACAATGCACGAGAATATAGACAAACAGATTTTTCTACTATTCTTAAACACTATGGAACTATTTTTCATACCTCTTGTGCTGGCACCTCACAACAAAATGGACGAGCTGAACGTAAACTCCATCACATCCTAGATACTGTTAGGGCTCTCACCAATGCAGCCTCTACTCCTGCCTCATTCTGGGGTGAAGCTGCTCTCACTGCAGTGTACACCATCAACCGATGCCCTTCACCTGTCATTCAAAACACAACACCATATGAACGGTTGTTTGGCACAACTCCAAACTACAGTCTACTCAAGGTTTTTGGTTGTGTCTGTTTTGTTCTTCTTCAACCACATGAGCGCACTAAACTTCAACCCCGCTCCCAGCTATGTTGTTTTCTTGGCTATGGCCTTGAAGAAAAGGGGTACCGGTGTTATGATCCAGTTGCCAAGCGTCTTCGAGTCTCTCGGCATGTGGTATTCTGGGAACACAAGATGTTCTATTCCTTACCTTTATTTTCTGCAGGTAATTCTGATTCTCAGGCTGATCCTCTACCAAATCTCTTCCCTGAGATTCCTTCCCCTTCTGTTGAGTCAGTTAATCCCATCTCCGACGAGTCTCCCCCTGCTGATCCCTCTTCTGATGAGTCTCCTACAGCCGATCCTACCTTCGACGAGTCTCCTCTCTCTGCCCCTGCTGCGAATCCTGTCAACACTACTGCTCCTGAGCCCCGTCGCTCTCATCGGGTAAGTACTCTTCCCTCTCATCTTCGTGACTTTCACTGCTTTTCTGCCTTTGCCACCTTACATGAACCTCACACCTTTCGTGAGGCCTCTTCTGACCCTTTATGGCAGCAAGCTATGAAAGAAGAATTGGATGCATTGTTAAAGACAGGTACTTGGGATCTGGTTGATTTGCCAACTGGTAAATCTGCTATTGGTTGCAAGTGGGTGTACAAGATCAAGACTCGATCAGATGGTACTGTTGATCGCTACAAGGCTCGTCTTGTTGCCAAGGGATTCACTCAAGAGTATGGCATTGACTATGAGGAGACATTTGCCCCGGTGGCTCGCCTCTCCTCTGTTCATACACTTATCGCAGTTTCTGCTTCCCGACATTGGCCACTTTTTCAGATGGATGTGAAGAATGCCTTTCTTAATGGAGAACTAACTGAGGAAGTCTACATGCAGCTCCCTCCTGGTTTCTCCCAACCTCCAGGCTTTTCTCACAAAGTGTGTCGCTTACATCGGGCACTATATGGTCTTAAGCAAGCTCCACGAGCTTGGTTTGCCAAGTTCAGCTCCACCATTTCTCAGCATGGTTTTTCAGCTAGTTCATATGATTCAGCTCTGTTCTTCCGACGCTCAGATCATGGTATTACCCTTCTCTTGTTGTATGTAGATGACATGATTATTACTGGTGATGATGTGCAGGGCATCCAGGATCTTAAGCACTTCCTTGGTCAGCACTTTGAGATGAAGGATCTGGGTCCCCTTAGTTATTTTCTTGGTCTTGAAGTCTCTTCATCCTCCGATGGTTACTATCTCACTCAAGCCAAGTACACATCTGATCTTATCTCTCGAGCTGGAATCACGGACAGCAAGATAGTTGACACACCCATCGAATACAACAATCGCCTGAATACTCATGATGGAGAACCACTTCCTGATGCTACCCTCTACAGACAGCTAGTTGGGAGTCTTGTTTACCTCACTGTCACTCGACCGGACATCTCCTATGTCGTTCACATTGTTAGCCAGTTCATGGCTGCACCGCGGTCTCTTCATTATACTGCTGTACTCCAGATTCTTCGGTATTTGAAAGGCACCTTGTTTCATGGACTTCACTTCTCATCTCAGTCGTCGCTCACTCTTCAGGCTTATTCTGATGCCAACTGGGTAAGGGATCCTACTGACCGTCGTTCCACTACAGGGTATTGTTTTCTTCTTGGTGACTCCCTTATCTCTTGGCGCAACAAGAAACAATCTGTTGTTGCTTGTTCTAGTACTGAGGTAGAATATCGAGCACTTGCTGACACCACTGCTGAGCTCCTTTGGTTACGTTGGCTTCTCCAGGACCTAGGCATTGATTGTTCTACTGCCGTTCCGATCCATTGTGACAATCGAAGTGCCATCCAAATTGCCCACAATGACGTCTTCCATGAGCGTACCAAGCATATTGAGATCGACTGTCACTTTGTTCGTCATCACTTACTACAGGGTACTTTGCAGCTCTATTCAGTGTCTTCTCAAGACCAGTTAGCTGACATCTTCACCAAACCTATGCCTCCAGGCCGTTTCCGTGATCTTATTTCCAAACTCAAGTTGGTGTCTCTTCACCCAACATGAGTTTGAGGGGGGATGTTAGAATATAAGCCCAATGGGTCTTAGGCCCAATACATTGTCTTGTATAGCACTCTTTTTACTTGTGCATTACTCTTACTTCTGCCTATATAAAGGCTCTCTCTTGTACTATATTATTCATATAATACAATACACACTTTCAGTATTTAACAATTGCAATATGTTCCTTGTAAATAAAATTAAAAAAAAGAATTAGGCAGCTAAGAATAGGATAGTCATCAGTCATCACAAAGTTTCACATCTATTGGACAGTCCTCGATCCAACTACCAGTTAAGAACATTGTAGACATGTCTTAGACTTTTAGTAAACGCTAACACATCGCCACAACAACGCGTGGCATGCTTGGGTTACTGGTAGGAAGATGGAAAGAAAAGAAACAAGGGGAGAGAAAGGAAACCATTCTTTCGTTTAGTCGAGAGAAATTGAGGGAGGGAATAGTTTTTCATTGGACCCATCATTTTTATTTCCTCGAAGAAAACGAGAGAGAACAGTGAGTTGCACATGACACCCACAAGAGGATTCTCCTTCCTTTTCTTTTTTGCCTTGTAAAAACATTTTAAAGGAAAAATAGTAAAATACTCTGTTTTCTTTTTCCCTTCTTTTCCTTACTCATCTTCCATTTCTCTTCTCTTCCCTCCCACTCCATTTTGCCAATCACACTGTGAAGGAATACGTACCTAGTAACTATGACTCTTTCTGGCGTGTTAGGATTGAATATTTGTGAATTTTATTTATTTATATGAAGTCATTTAAAACTTTTTTTTTTATTATTCTTTTTAAATATACATATGTATTTTGTCAGTTTTCAACCGATAAGCAAATAAATGTATCCATATGTAAATATTAGAACCATAAAAATAATAATGGGTCCTAATTTTTTATGACAATGTTGCTAAATAGATTGAATGAGTTCAAAATTAACATCTTGAATCGATTTGTATAATATTATGTTCTTAATACCCCTCCACGTATGATGTATATATCGGTTATTGTTAGTTTTTTATGAAAATTTCATCCTAGTGATATGTTATTGTTATACTTTTTTCCTATCTTTCTTTACATTAAACTCTTCCAATTAAAAAGATGATTAGTTACTGTAGGGGGCAAAAATTAATTAAGACAAGTATAGGATTAAAAATAAAAGTAGAAGCATAGTTGGATTTGATCTCTATTCTACAACACATTGTACATGCATTTTACAGCTTGGTAAATATGATTGGTCCACAAAATGTCTCATAATATCTCATAAATATCTATAAAATATCCTGTATATGTTCTATTAGGTTCTAACAAATTCTATGCACAAAGAAACTCTACATATGTGAAGGGAAGAGCAACGTGAGAAGGGGCTGCTAGGCTGAAAAAGAGACATGAGAGAGAGTCTCTCATACTGCTTGGTCATTTTATCTTACTATATTTGTAGTTATATTTGATATATTACAAATCTCTACGTGGACGTAAGCAAGTTTCCGAACCACCTAAAAATTATGTGTTTTGTACTTGATTTATTTTATTATCCAAATAGTCTCTAATAGACTGAGATTTATCATGCTGTAATGTTTGATGCGGTTCCAATATTATCTGAAAATTACCCCCTCTAGTTACTTTTCAACCTTTTGATTGCTTATGTAGGACAAATTATAACTTGGATCTAATCTTATTAATTTGTTGTGAACATACACCAAATTGGAAAGGAATGATGATAGTGGAGAGGAAAGAAAAATGAAAAAATGGTGGGGAAGATCCAAGAGGAGCTCGTATTTAAGAAAAGAGGCCAGACCAACAACATATTTTGGTGTGAATGGACCAAGCCCGACGTACATAGGGATGCAATTAAATGAATCGAGGAGAGTTGAGTATTAAAAGTTCGTAATTGTTCATTTAATTTTATTTCTAACACGAACCAAGCTCGAGTTCATCATCTAAATAGAATACATGTTCAATTTTGGTTAATTCCTTGTGAGCTTATTCGCGATCTACTTAATTTACTTATTCTTTATCCATATATAGTAAACGCTACGACTAAATATTTTTACCCTTTCATGAATATATGCTGAAGGAACATAAAATGTAACAGTTGGAAAAGTTGACTGAAAGATAGAATTTCCTTCCTTATGAGGTTTGTCCGAACACCTTCCCTGTATCCTGCAGTGCAAGCCAACTTAAAACAAGAATGGATTGTTAGAACCATGGACAACCCAGTGGGGGTCAGGCCTTTGGCTCTCCGATGCCTTAATCAGTTTATAGATCAAAAGGTGATCAAGAACTTAATAAACAGAGCTAAAAGAATTTTGTGAGTGAAAAAGCCAGTCCTTTCAATCCATTGGGTCTCCTTCCATTTATACCTGTCTTCAACTAGAGATATTTTATGATATTTACCAATTCCACTTCCCAATATTTTGATTCTGTCAATAATCAAAGATATTTAGGCTACTTGTTTAGCATATTTCTTCCTAGAATGTGGTTTCTGTCAGTTTGAACGAATGATTATTATCACCACTGATCACAGTTTAATTTCTGAGTCCAAAGTATAAGGCGTATTCAACACTCCTTGTCTGGATATTTTATGCATTTATGGGAGTTAAAGCAGACATCAGTTCCTAGCCCCTTAATTTCAGAGTTTATGTCAGAAAAACATTTAATGCCGCCTATGTTAGATATTTTAGGCATTAAATGCTGGGTTTTAATATGATTTTAGTTCACTTCGGGATTGACCGAACAAGATTTCAGCTGACTAAACCTGAACAGGTAAACAGTTTGGATCCGACCGAACACGTGACAAAGCTCGGTTATGACCAAACAAGTGACGCAGCTCGGCTATGACTGAACTATAAATTGATATGATTTAATTAAATCCTTAACCTCTAGTTTCGGTTTGGTTACTTCCGAATTATTTCCCCTCCATATGCTAACAATTAAAAATTAAATTATAGTGAAATTATATTATTTAAGTTAAATAAATAGAATGATTTTAGTTTATAAACTTATAAAAATAGATTCATAACCTTATACTATTAAAAATTATATATAATTCTACTACAAAACGGACTATTTATATTATCAATAAGTTAAAAATAATAATTTGATATATATCTTATGAATTCTTTTTACAAATTACACAATCCAATTTCTAGTCTATATAAGTATATTTTAAACATTTTTATGTCTACATATAAATACATAATATAATAAATACTTTAATCGAATCTCATACTCACAATCTAAATCACAAGCACTTTATTATGTTTGAGCTCGATTTGTTTAATATTCGAACTTAAACTTGAACTTGAACTTAACTCATTTGTTAAATAAACCTATATAAATGAGTTTTTCTGGAATTAAATTCAAAATTATTTATAAACAGTTCGGTTCATTTACAAGTCTATATATCCTTACATATCAAGCAATTAATGCCAAGCGCTTCAAGAAAGGAATATACTCCATTTCATATGTAGCATATGCTACATATGACATATCCCAAACGAAATGTCAATCTTTCTTGTACCACCAAAACTTTCCCCTTTCCTTAACCTTCTCATTGCCTCCACACTCCACTCTCTTATCCCATCTCCTCTATAAAATAGTTAGACTAGACCCAGCTTATAACTTATAAAGTTATACATATCCCCACAAACTTTAAAGTCACAACAAAACTATAATGGCTTCCGAGTCATCCTCATCCAGCAGTACCACCACCTCGCCCATCAAAACCGTAGTGGTTTTGGTCCAAGAAAACCGCTCCTTCGACCACATACTGGGATGGATGAAATCCCTCAACCCTGAAATCAACGGCTTATCAGAAAACAAATACTCCAACCCCATTTCCACAGCAAACCCAAACGCAAACCTACTCTACTACGGTGACAAGTCCGTGTATGTAGTCCCTGACCCTGGCCACTCCTTCCAAGCCGTCTACGAGCAAATATTCGGCGAGCCATGGAGCGAGGAATCCGCTGCCAAAAACCTCTCCCCCACAATGAATGGCTTCGCTCAAAACGCAGAGACCACTCAGAAGGGTATGTCGGAGACAGTGATGAACGGGTTCGCACCTGATAAAGTCGGGGTTTACAAGGAGTTGGTGGAGGAGTTTGCTGTGTGTGACAAGTGGTTCGCTTCGGTTCCGGCATCGACGCAGCCGAATAGACAGTATGTGCATTCGGCTACGTCGCATGGGCTTTCGGGTAATGATTCTAAGCTGCTTATTGAAGGGATGCCTCAGAAGACTATATTTGAATCTATGCATGAAGCTGGTTACACTTTTGGGAGTTACTATCAGTACCCTCCGGCCACTCTATACTACAGGTAAATAATTTCTTCTTTTTTAACCTGTCTTGTCGTTTCTACGTGACTTTATTTTATTAACTTAATTAGCTTAAAGTAACTTTGCTTTTGACTTTATAGGTTAAGAACATGATGGAATTTTCAACCCAAATATCTTAATTAAAAGCTACTCCTAAGTACTTATAAATAATGTTAGTTTATACGTTTTTTATTTTAATAAAATTGATAATAGCTTATCCAAGAGGTAGTTCAATAATAGATTTTTTTCTCCATTATTGTAATTAATAATTATGAAGAAAAATAAATTTAAACAAAGTGTTGCTATTTTGGATTTGGTTGATTTAGGGCTTTTTTTTTTAGGGGTTGGGTGGGTGAATTTCATTTGCTTTATAAAATTAACGGAAACTTGATGATTGCTTTCTCTACTGGTGAAGGTCAGAAGGTGGTCCCTCGGGGCATATTCGAAAATATTAGAACGATACTAGGTGTTTTATATTAGGATTTACAGGACAAATTCAAGCATCGATCCAAGCTTTCTTTAATAAAAATAAAGAAAATTTCTAAGTCCTAACTAATAAATCTTTGTTTCAAAATTTTTTTCTTCTATATATTGTTTCATATGTAATGTAACTTACATGTTATTAGTCGTGTGGTCATGTATACACCACAAAAGATGCACATGGCACATGAAAATTCCCACTAAAAAAATCAAATACTGAACCCAATTAACCATCATGCATATGTTTGTTACTTGGTGGGGGCATCATCACTAAGGTGATTGCAATAATTTGGACAGCTATATATACGTGCCCATGTCATTGTTCTTTTACATTTCTATTTTATTTTTCTCTCATATGCCATACCCTTTTGTTTTCCCTCCCTTCTGTTCTGTTTCTACCTTATTAAGTAATTGGAGCCTACAATGATGATGCTCTTTTTGCAAAGTTGAATTGCGGTCGGTTGGTGAAGTCAAATCATGAGAGTCCCCGAAGTCAAATTTAAAAAAATACTTGGAGTCCCCACTGTTTTAAAAAAATACCTGGAAAGCAAAAGTAACAAACAAGGATTTGAGAATTCCAAAATTTTCTAAAGCTACTTGTCCCTTTAAAAACTCTTATAGTACATATTGTATCCGATACATTTTTGTAGTTCCATGTGATTGAGAGACATTGATGTTAGTTAGTTATATGAGAAATTTAGCATTACTGCAGAAATTTTTCAAAAAAAAAAAAAAATCATATTATATACCATATAATATGAGAAATTTAGCATTTTTATAGAAATTCTCCAAAAAATCATATCATGTATTAGTATATTGTTAGGGTCATATTGTATATTTCACATATATAAATCATGATTATGCTAAGTGATTCTTATTATTATATTTAAAAAAAAAAATGTTAAGTGAGTATATTTTCCTTGTACCGAGTGGTTATAAATATATTAAAATCACTAATATAATTTGTTCTAAGTAAACTTTTCTTGCTTTCCGCTTAGGAGTTAGGAAGGTTTAATTACTATTAATATTTTCTGATGGAATAATTCAATTATCAACAGGAATCTAAGAAAATTGAAATACTTAGTACACTTCCACGACTTTGATCTACTTTTCAAGAAGCATTGTGAGGAGGGGAAGTTGCCAAACTATGTTGTAATTGAACAAAGATGGTTCGACCTGTTATCAATACCAGCAAACGATGACCACCCATCTCATGATATCTCAGTAGGTCAAAAATTCATAAAGGAAGTCTATGAAACATTAAGAGCAAGCCCACAATGGAATGAAATGTTGTTCATAATTACATATGATGAGCACGGTGGATTTTATGATCATGTTCCAACGCCTGCAACAGGAGTTCCTAGTCCTGATGACATTGTTGGTCCTGCACCATATAACTTTAAATTTGACCGTCTTGGTGTTAGGGTTCCAACCATCTTAATTTCTCCATGGATTGAGCGTGGAACAGGTATGTTGAGCATGTCAATTAGTTGATGTTAGTCTATAAATAGATTTCTAAGCCTTATTATTATGGTTAAATTACAAATTAAATCTTCTAACTTTGATCTGTTTTCAATTCAATCTTTTAAGTTTATTTTTTATTTTATTTTTTTATTTTAATCCTTTAACTTTCATCTGTACCAATATAATCCTTCTATCCATTTCCCAATTCTAATATACATCATTAAATCTACCAAAACAAAGTTATTTGGAAAGTGAAAAATATTAATACTAACGACCAAACTAGATGAAATGATTAAATTGAAAACATATTAAAGTTAAAACCTTGGGGGTAGGTCAACTGGTTCGGCTTTGGGTGTGCTCCCCAATGATCACTAGTTTGATTCCCCTTAGGGCCACTTACCCAAAACAAAGTCTTGCCCCTTAGGGTGTTACGTGTCTTTCTCGAATTAATCGAGGTGTGCATATCTACGGAACATTGGTATAATTTACAATTAAATCTTTTTTTAATGTGGGTCTTGAGAAGCAAGTGAGGAGAAAAGATGCTTTATCTTTCTTCATATTTGAGTATTGTTTTTCTTTCTTTAGTACTTCCTAGATCCAATTAAAACATGAATGATTATAGCACTTCGTTTAAAATTTTGCTTTAATTGTACTTAGTTGGCATTAACTTTATAAGGAGTAAAGTAACACAAGCTGTTGATGAAAAAATTGCAGTGTTGCATGGTCCTTCAGGGCCACACGAAACGTCACAGTTCGAGCATTCCTCGATTCCAGCAACTGTGAAAAAGATTTTCAATCTCAAAGAGTTTCTAACAAAGCGTGATGCATGGGCGGGCACTTTTGAAGGTGTTTTGACTAGAACGAGCCCAAGAACAGATTGTCCAGGTAAACCTTCACAGCTAGCTTTAATCACAAACTCTTTTATAATTGAAACTGTATCTTTTCTCTCATATTATTATGCATGCATATTGCAGTTACTTTGGGGGAACCTGTGAAACTACGTGATGCTGGGCCAGCAGAAGAGGCAACACTGAGTGAGTTCCAAGAAGAGTTAGTACAATTGGCTGCGGTATTGAATGGGGATCATAGAAAGGATACCTACCCTGACAAATTAGTGGAGAACATGACTGTTGCAGAGGCTGCTAAATATGTTAAAGATGGATTCAAGAAATTCCTTGATGAATGTGACAAAGCCAGGGCAAGTGGAGTAAGCGAGGACGAGATTGTTGTTTGTGCTACATCCCCATCATCATCATCCAAATCCTTTGCTCACAAGATGTTTTCTTGTTTAATCTGTGATAATTGATAAACTTCCATTTTCACGTCTCTCTGCAAATCACATTCTTTGGTTTCCGATTAATTGAAGCACAACTTTCGATCTCCTTGAAGAATAGTCTCGGTTTGGAGCTGCGTTGGGCTCAAGTTCTACGGATACAGATTCATTTATTTAATAATGTAGAGACCCTTATATCCATGTTCTATATTGTTGTAATTTGCTGTGATTAAAATTATTTTGTGATTCCATTTTCCAATTATATTAATGTCAAGCAAAGAATTTGAATATGACGCATCCAAATTTATTTATTTTATTTTTATCTTACCTACTAAAAAAATTGCATCCAACTTTGGCAACAGCCCAACATTCAAAACTTACCATGACACCAATAATTTAGCAACCTGTCATAACCCCATTTTTACCCACGGGATTTTCTCGTGTGTCGGCACACAAAACGAGGCAGCCCGAACCAGGTCCGGTCCTGATCCGAACGAGGGCTCGCCACATCCTAAATAACCTCCAAGAAGAAGGTCCGGGACACATTTCCCAGAGTTCGGGGAGCTTTGACCAAGTTTGACCAAGGTTGATCGAGTGTTGACCAGGATTTGACCGAGCCGTTCTTGATCCAAATAGGGTCCACCATAGTGAGAAACCCTCAAAACGTGGTCCGGGATACATTTCCCAGAGCTTGGAGAGCTTTGACCGAGGTTGACCAAGTTTGACCAAGGTTTGACCAGACCGTTGACCAGACCAAAAGCTGAATCGAACTGACCGCTCCTTGACCATTCTGAAGAACATGATGAGAGCTTCGATTCGACACTTTACGGGCTAAAAACGGACGAGAAACGAGGGAGTTATGGTCAAAACTGTGAAAAAACGGTCCAACACTTAGCCAAATTTTGCTAAGTGTTGTTGACAAAACAGCCTATTTGGGAGGCAACGTTCGCACGTAGATTCTCTCCGACCCGCTGCAACTTGGTCCGCAAGCCAAGACCCTTAAGCAAGAGGTTTGCTTCAGCTACCACACGCAACTTTCGGATCGTCAAGAGCTCCTCTGGTCAAGCCGGAATCTCAATCAGAAGATGACCCCTTGGCATAAGGAACATTCCAACGGCCTCCGTTCGCAAGATCATATCTTGCGAACCCAAGCTCGCCTCTGTGCAAGGCCTGTACCGTTGAAAAGTAGGTAGCGCAAGCTTTCCGACGATACCAAGATCGTCGAAATCCGATATCGGGAGCTACGTCTACCACGCGCGTGAAAACAGGCCGACGAAATAAGGCTGTGCTGAAAATTCCGGAATTTCCCACCGACGTTGCCACGCTTGCGCACAGAGTCTTCCTGACTCGCAACAAGTTGATCCGCAAGCCCGGGCACGTTGGAAAGAAGACACATTCATGCACGACGTGGAACTCTCGGATCGCCAAGAATTTTACCGGGTCTAGCCGGAATCCCGATCGGAAAACTGTCCTCAAACGGACCAAAAACACCCCGGCGGCCTCTGTTCGCGGAACCATATCTCGCGAACCCAAGCTCGGATTCCCACGAATCCGGAACCTTGCAAAATTAGGCAGCGCAAGCTTTCCGACGGTACCAAGAACGTCGAAATCCGACATCGGGAGCTAGGTCAACTGTACGCGCGAACTGGGACAAGATTTAAGAAAAAACGCGCTGGGAACAAAACGCATTTTTCCTCCCGGACAGCCGCCTTCGCGCGCAGAGTCTTTCCTACTCGCTACAAGTTGACCAGTGAGCCCGGGTGCGTTGGAAAGATAATGACTCCGGCTACGACGTGCAACTCTCGGTTCGCCGGTAGCATCCCCCGTTTGACCGGAATCTTCACCGGAAAAACACACAAAAACAGCTCCAGCACCCCGAATTCCGGGAGCCATAACTTTCTCGTCTGAACTCCAATTTGTGCAAACTTTATACCGTTGGAAAGTAGACGTCGAGATCTTTCCGACGATATGCTGCATGACCCATTTTGAGCACCAGAAGACCTCCAAAACTGTCCTCGAAAATCGGGTTAGAAAAGGGTACGCGCACGAAAATCGAGGAGGATTCAGTGGGGGCTGGCGTGGAGGATAAGAGAGCCACGTGGCAGTACTCGCGCGCGGGACCATACCGCGCGGCGCGTGATGGACCCGCGCGAGGCGTGCACGCTCTTTCTATAAAACCAGCCCCCCCCCTCACTTCAGCACAATTTTTGCTCGGGCACTAGGCCTCTTTGAGCGTTAGTTTAGGCAGAAAAATAGGGTTTAGGGGTTTTAGGAAGGGTTTTTGGGTAGTTTTTAGAGTGAGAGACTCCTCTCTAGGTACTCTCTCTCTCTAAGCTCTTTCTCTCTCCTCTCTTCTCTCTTTTTTTTCTTTTGGGTGGAGGTGACTAGTGATGATCCCTAAAATGGGAAGGGATTCACAAGGATCCACCCTTATTTATGATTTTTAGTTCATTATTGCTTTACTTATGTGCTTTTAGTTCATTAAATGTTCCTTTATGTTCTTTAAGTTCATGTCTAGCTTTATATACTTGCTTTAAGTTCATTTATCGCTTTTATGCTTTAAGATTCATTTATTGCTTTCCATATTTGTTTTAAATACGTTTATAGCTTCCCGTAATGCTTTAAATACATTTATTGCTTTATCATTGTGAATATATTGTTGTGACTATCCCTTCCCCGTGTGTTTTAGTACGGCAAAACCCGAGTGGCTTTGGTGGATTATGTAAGCCCTCTATGAGGCCTTAACAGCCATGTTAGCCCACGAGGTGCTTGACCCGAAAAATACACTTCCCCATGTTTAATAAATGTCATTTATCGCTTCATTATGTTGTAAATATGTGATTTGGGCGTGATAATCCCGATTGGTCGTGGTAGACCTCAATGAGGCTTTATCCACCATGTAATCCCATAGGCATTGGACCCGTTGAAAAATCTTTGTTTTAATGTCATTTATCGCTTTATTTACATTTGTTACGTACTTGTGAATATATACATTGTGTTGTGATTATCCCTTCCCCGTGTGTTTTAGTACGGCAATCCCGAGTGGCTTTGGTGGATTATGTAAGCCCTCTATGAGGCCTTAACAGCCATGTTAGCCCACGAGGTGCTTGACCCGAAAAATACACTCCCCTATGTCTAAATAATGTCATTTATCGCTTTATTTTTCATAATGTCATTTATCGCTTTATTTACATTTACTACGTACTTGTGAATATTTGCATTGTGATTATCCCCTCCCCCGTGTGTTTTAGTACGGCAAAACCCGAGTGGCTTTGGTGGATTATGTAAGCCCTCTATGAGGCCTTAACAGCCATGTTAGCCCACGAGGTGCTTGACCCGAAAAACACAACCCCCATGTTCAAATTCCGTCATTTAGTATTTTACTACGTTGTAAATATTATATTGTGAATATTTCCCCCTTTTTTGTGATTTGGGCGTGATAATCCCAATTGGTCGTGGTGGATTATGTAAGACCTCAAAGAGGCATTAACCACCACGTAATTCCATAAGGCATTAGACCCATGAAAATCCCTTGCTTGAAATTCCGTCATTGCTTTAAGTACATTTATCGCTTTCCGTCATGCTTTAAATTTATTTATTGTCATTATTTCATTATTTACTACGTTGTAAATATTTGTTTACCCATTCCCTTTTCCATATTTTGATTTGGGCATGAAAATACCGAACGGTATTGGTGGTTTTAGGTAAATCTTTCAAATAGTACTAAAACCTCCATGTAAATCCATGAGGCGTTGGACCCATAAAATTTCCAATGCATTTTCGAAAAAAAATGATTTTTCATCATATAAGTCCTATTCGGCTTCGCGGGTTTAGGTAAATCTTTCAAATAGTACTAAACCCCCGTGTAAGCCCGAAAAGGCATTGAAACCCATTTTCAAAATGATTTTTCTCATATAAGTCCTATTTGGCTTCGCGGGTTTAGGTAAATCTTTCAAATAGTACTAAACCCCCGTGTAAGCCCGAGAAGGCATTGAAACCCCCTTTTCAAAATGATTTTCCCATTTAAGTCCTATTTGGCTTCGCGGGTTTAGGTAAATCTTTCAAATAGTACTAAACCCTTCGTGTAAGCCCGAAAAGGCATTGAAACCCCCTTTTCAAAAATGATTTTTTCATCATATAAGTCCTATTTGGCTTCGAAGGTTAGGTAAGTCTTTCAATAGCACTAATCCTTCGTGTAAGCCCGAAAGGCATTGAATTCTCTTTAGATTGCTTTATTTTATTCATGTAAATCCTAAGGTGGTGTCGGGATTCGAATAAGCCTTTCAAATAGCATCGAATCCCGACCCCACGAGGTCTTGACCCTTTCCCTAAAAATTCTCATGAATTATACCTTGCCATTTCAATTAAGGTGTTGCATTTATGTCATTTCATATTCATGATTAATGTGCACGCAATATGCCATGATCATTCCATACTTGTCATTCTTGTAATTTATGTGCTGCAACCATGCCGTGATTACTTGTTTGATGTTTTACCATTTTACCGTCTTGACTACTTTGCTTGATTGTTTATCGCTTTGATATAAAAATGTGATTAAAATACACTTTGCCATGAAAACTTTAAAAAGAGTAAACATGGTAATGTGGGCGTTAGAAACGAAGTTGGTAACCCAAGGGCTACGGCTCGCCCTGGCTTTTGGACACCATGGTATGAGTCCTTTACACGGGGGCGTGGCTGGTACGTGCTTTCGTGTAAGGGATTCTACACGTTCTAACTCCCATAGGATCATGGTCTAAAATTCCCCAAAGTGTGAATTAATCATCCAAAACCCCGCCATTTGACGGACCGCTTTATCTCTTGGAAATCAAGGGTAAAGAGATCCCGAATATGGCACCAAAAACATTAATTGTTTGTCCCGGCACTAGGTGTTAGGATTTCAAGTATATCCTACCACCGAAATGCCCGGAAATTTAAAAAATACAAAGATAAAAGGGATGGTGAAATAAAGAGTCTAATCAAAACCAAATGAGGTCAAATTGCATTTGCCATTCTTGGTATATTGCTCGACCAAATTTGGGACATTTGTACATAATTAAAAACCAACAAACCTAGGCTTAGCAAATAAAAGGGAAACACTTAGAAGGGAGGTAACCGTTTTCTTAAACGGATGTCGTGGGGTGCCTAACACCTTCCCCACGCATAAGCAAACCCCCGAACCTATCTCTGGTTCAAGACCATTTAGTTTTAGATGTCTAAATAAGATAAAATCTATTAGACATAGGTGCCCAATCACACCTTAAAATTTCCCATGGTTGGTGGCGACTCCAAATTTGTGCTCACACGCACACACGTACACAAGTTCCCACACACACACAACTCATATCTCGAAACGGAAAAGAGATAGAGATCACACATAACACTCGCCAAATGGGGGTCGGTATCTAGGAAAAATAAAAATAAATAAAAAAGATAGATTTTTCCGCCGGTGTCGACAGCTTGGCGACTCCACTGGGGACTTAGAGGGTTTAAGCCTATAGTCTTTCGGTGTTTTCTTTGCTAAGCATGTGTATATATTTGTTGGTATTCATTGTTTGATTTATCCTCTTTATTTCATCTTGTATATTGTTTTGATTTTAGCATGTCTATATTCTTGTACATATAAACTGCGAACATAGGATAGAGATTTATTTTATGCAACACATATTGTATATTGTGCTTTGTACAAAAAAAAAAGTCTTTTCCCTTTTTGTTTTCAAAATCATGACATTTACCCTCATTGGACTTTTGGGTCGAACCCGGACTCAGGTGGGGCTGGGCTGGTACAGGCTCCACCACGAACCCTTTTATATCTAGGACATGGAACACGAGAATCCACCCTTCTCCCTCCACACCCGTGGAGATCGAGGGGGGGGGGTGCAAGTGCCTCCCCGGTAATCCAATACCCTTTTGACTTCCTTCGGGAGGACGAAATGGGCATGATCATCGGCCCCTTTAGGAAACAGAATTCCAAGCTGTGTCATACCATGTTGCATATAGTAAGCTATAGAGTAGAAAACCTTACCTGTGAGGGCTCTGGTAAAAGCCAACCGAGTGAACATCCAACCTAAGATAGGATACCCAAAAATAGGATGTGTCTTTTCAAAATGAGTCAAGGGAAAAGCGTTGTGCTATTTTCCAGGTGGTGATAAAATAATTGGAGCCGAGCCAGGTTCTATCTATCTAAACCTTTGTTTGCATGTCATTGTTTGATAAAGGGATAGGATAACCACGTTGTCCATACCCGTTGCAAACCACTCAAACCCTAAGAGTTCCAAACTCTACATGGGATGTATAGAGTCTTGTCGTACCCAACCAAAAGTACGACCCTCACATTAACCGACATCGGTTCCCTCCCAAAAATCTTTCAAAAATGGAACCGAACGCCGAAAGGCTCGTCGAATTTTCAGTAATGTGAGAGTCTATCTTTTCGTTGATACACGTGTAACCATTGTGTACATAGTCTTGTCGTACCCAACCAAAAGTACGACCCTCACATTAACCGACGTCGGTTCCCTAAAAAAATTTTTTTTTTTCAAAAATGGAACCAAACGCCGAAAGGCTTGTCGAATTTTCAGTAATGTGAGAGTCTATCTTTTCGTTGATACACGTGTAACCATTGTGTACATAGTCTTGCCGTACCCAACCAAAAGTACGACCCTCACATTAACCGACATCGGTTCCCAAAAATCTTTCAAAGATGGAACCAAACGCCAAAAGGCTCGTCGAATTTTCAGTAATGTGAGAGTCTATCTTTTCATTGATAAACGTATAACCATCGTATACATAGTCTTGTCGTACCCAACCAAAAGTACAACCCTCACATTAACCGACGTTGGTTCCCTCAAAAATTTTCAAAAAAAAATGGAACCGAACGCCGAAAGGCTCGTCGAATTTTAGTAATGTGAGAGTCTATCTTTTCGTTGATACGCGTGTAACCATCATGTATATAGTCTCGTCAACCAAAAGTATGACCCTTACATTAACCGACATCGGTTCCCAAAAATCTTTCAAAAATGGAACCGAACGCCGAAAGGCTCATCAAATTTTCAAATAATGTGAGAGTCTATCTTTTCGTTGATACATTTGTAGCCACCGTGTATAGAGTCTTGTCGTGTCAAACCAAGAGTATGATCTTCACACTAACCGACGTCGGTTCCCGAAAATCTTTCAAAACGGAACTGAACGCCGAAAGGCTCGTCAAAATTTTGATAGTGTGAAAGTCCATCTCTTCGTTGATAAGTCCATACATGTATGAACCTTAAGAGTTCTAAACTCTATATAGGAATGTAGATGTTCACCCATTGTGTTCAACCAAGAATACGACTTTCATACCACCTGACACTGGTTCCCCGAAAATCTTTCAAAATGGAACCGAGCGCCGAAAGGCCCGTCAAATTTTTGAGAGCCATGTGACAAGCCTAACTTTTTGTTAGACAAAAACCACCCCATGTCATACCCGAGTTTTTAACTCTTTTTACCCGATGTTGGTCACCCAAAATGACAAAATAAAACCATAAGCCGAAAGGCTCGCCAATTTTGGCAACCCAATGGGAAAATCCATCCATTTGTCAATGCATATTGCATTCATGCATACCATGCATACGCATACATACTTAGCCATGGTTTACCCGCAAAGTAAGCCAAGGTCATGCACTCAACTGTGAATTCAAAGTCTAACTTGACGTTGTTTACCTCTCTAGGTTGTATCTACATTCGCGATCAAATGGCTGGAGAGACAAGTGGACCCGGACCCAGCGAGCAAGAGATCCGGATGGTCGCTCTTGAACGAAAGTTCGACGAACTCCTCAGCTTCGTGCAACTAATAGCGAAGCGAAACCCGGACGATGAGAACCAAAGAAAGGAAGATGACAAGGACACCAACGAAGGAGAGCCAGAAGGACATTCTAACACCAACGCCACTCCACCACCACCGACACCACCGAAGCCAGAGGGGAAAGACTCCCAGTTGGACAGCAAGATTGATAGCTTAGAGGAGAAGATCAAGCTCATACAGGGTTTGAACTCTTTCGGGAACACAGACTTCTCAAACATGTCTTGGTTCCCCAACATGACGATGCCACCCAAGTTCAAAGCTCCGGAATTTGAAAAGTACAATGGGAGAGGAGACCCCATGATCCACCTGCAAATGTACTGCCGGAAGATGGCACCGTACGCCGACAATGAGCCATTGCTGATTCAGACATTCCAAGACACCCTGACAGGGCATGCAGCCGAATGGTACTCACAGCTGAAGAAGATCTCTCATTGGAAGGAGCTGGCAGATACCTTCTTGGCTCAATACGGTTTCAACTCCCAAATAGCTCCGGATCGATTTCGATCTTCAGAGGATGGAGAAGAAGAGCAACGAAACCTTCAGGGAATATGCCCAAAGGTGGAGAGAGAAGGCGGCTCCGAGCGCGCCCGCCACTAGACGAAAGAGAGATGATCAAGATCTTCGTTGATACACTGAAGAACCCTTACTTCGACCGGATGATAGGGTTACAAATGCAGTTCCTTTGTTGACCTGAATACCAGTGGGAGAAAGGATGAGAGGATTGAGGATGCCTTGAAGGACAAAGAAAATAGTGGACATGACGGCTCTAATGGCATTGGCCGAACAAGCCGCTAAGAAGGCCCCGGCGAAAAAGAAAGAGGGAGATGTGCAAATGATAGGAAGAAACAATGGAAGACCAAGACAGACTCTCCCAACCTTCACCATGCAACTGATACAACCTAGGCCTACTCCGACCCCGGCTCCGACTCAGGTTCCAGCCCCGGCCCCAGCACCCCAAATACCGGCAAGGCCGGTAGGAAACCAATTCAATGACAACAGGTTGCCTAGAAAAGAGCCAAGGCAATTCACACCATTACCCATGCCTCTGACAGAGTTGTACCCCATTCTGATAGAGAAGAATCTAATCTCACCCACTATCCCAAGGCCTTACAACGGCCCACAGAGAAGGGATTTCAACCAGAACTTAACCTGCGACTTCCACTTTGGAGAAGTAGGACATGTGATAGAGAATTGCAACCATCTGAGACATCGGATTCAAGACCTAATCGACCATGGAATCTTGAAGTTTGAAGGTCTACCCAACATTACTACCAATCCCTTGCCCAACCATCCAGAAGGAGGTGTAAACATGGTTGAGATAGAGGAAGGGGTGAGGAGCGTATCTCGTGGAGGCGTCTCTTTTATACCTTGGAGAAGCAAAGACACATCACCCCGTTAGAAGCACCACCGGGGCCATCAACAGGGGATGCATGCGAATACCACTCGGGGGCAAGAGGGTACAGCCTAGAGTGTTGCGAGGAATTCAAGAAAGAGGTCGCCAACCTGGCAGAAAAGGGGTTGGTAAAGAAAGAGGAGATACCATCTGGAGGAGATTGCCAGTCATATGACCCGTCGGATCTTGACTGGTACGCGGAGCTCAACCTAGATGACATCGTAGAGGATGAGATGGACCTCGATGACCTACAGGATGAAGGAGACGATTAGGGATACTTCATGGAAGATGATACTGACGAATGGAGGAACGTTGATTTCACCAAACTATTCCAATTCCCATGCCTGATAGTGCCACCTGGGTTTGAGAACGCCAGAATTTGAGATATTTTATGAGAATGGGGATCCGGAAGGCTCCATTTGCAAAAGTACGGCGAGAAGATGGCCTTACACTTGGAGAACGAGCTTTTGATGATCTCGGTATTTCCCGAGAGCCTGTCAAAACAAGCAGCCGCCTGGTTCTATCAACTGAGGGAACCTTACCGGTTGGGAGGATTTGGCAAGAGCCTTTTTTGGAACGGTATCGCTTCAATCCCCATTCGATTCCTGGAATATTTGGGTTTGAAGGAAGATGAAGAACCCTGCGTCATCCCCGACCCAGGAGTAAATGAGGTGATCGTGGAGATCAAAGAAGAATCAAGCATGTCATCCCTACCAGCACTGACTGAGGGAGAAGAAGAGAAGAAAGCCAAGTCACTACCACTGCTGCCAGCCAAAGACCCAGACAGCATCGCCATTGCCGAAGAAGGAGAAGAGCCAATCAAGACGCCACCACCAAACAATATCACCGCCACCACCGCTAAAGAAGAATATGCTGGCCCCATGGTTGAAGGATTGAGCATCCATACCATCGCCGAGGAGGAGGATTCCACCACACCACCGACCCGCCACTGCCAACAGGGAGAAAAGGCCAAGATGTGGACCTGTGTGCCATTGCTACAGCGTGTCTCAAGTAGCAATGAGTAAGCGGTATCCCAGCTATTGGTGACTCGGGTTTTGAGTCCATCAATAGCTCGGGAATTTTTGTATCGAATGATTTCGGGTTTCTATGTTTATTTTATGCTTTCAAGACATCATGCTACAATCATAATCATTTCATCATTGTAATATTTCCGTTTTCATATTTTAAATGATATGTCACGTGTTTATTCCATGAATTTCTTTATCTCAAATATTCCAATATGCACTAAATAAATCCAATGCGCCATCGTACAAAACGAATGGCTTCCCTTTTTAATTTTCTTACCGTTTTTCCATCCGCCATCCTTTCCAGGATTACACGCAAAACCTCAAACGATCCCCACGTCTCCGAAATTGACAACAAAACGAATTGCTCACTGGATAACATAGATAATTCTGACGAAGAAATCGAATTACCAAATGACATCCTTGAAGCATTAGAGAGACAAGACGAGGGGTCCAAACCCAACATAGAGGAGTTGGAGATCGTAAATCTAGCCGATGAAGGTGAAGAGCCGAGAGAAGTCAAGATTGGGACCCGCTGCACCACAGAGCAAAAGGAGGCACTCATCGCACTGTTAAGAGAGTTCCACGAGATCTTCGCCTGGTCTTACCAAGACATGTCAGGCTTAGACACAGACATAGTGGTCCACAAGATTCCGCTGAAGCCAGAATGCAAGCCCGTGAAACAAGCGCTACGACGAATAAAGCCTGAAGTCATTTTAAAGATCAAGGAGGAAGTGGAAAAGCAATTGAAGGCAGGATTTCCTGAAGCACAGTGAACCTATTCAGGACTGGGTAGCCAATATAGTCCCGGTCCCGAAAAAGGACGGAAAAGTTAGAATGTGCGTGGACTATCGGGATTTGAACCGAGCCAGCCCGAAGGACAACTTTCCTCTGCCTCACATTGACACCCTGGTCGACAATACAGCAACGAATGCCGTGTTCTCGTTCATGGACGGATTCTCAGGGTACAATCAGATCAAAATGGCCGAGGAAGACAAATCCAAGACTGCTTTCGTCACACATTGGGGAACCTTCGTGTATGATGTCATGCCTTTCGGTCTAAAGAACGCAGGAGCCACTTATCAGCGAGCCATGGTCACCCTCTTCCACGACATGATCCACTATGAGATAGAGGTTTACGTAGATGACATGATTGCTAAGTCTCGTACCACACAAGATCATCTCACAGACCTACGCAAGCTGTTCCAGCGACTGAAGAAGTATCAGCTCAGACTGAATCCGAACAAGTGTGCCTTCGGCGTCACATCCGGAAAGTTATTAGGCTTCATTGTCAGCGGCAGGGGAATCGAGATTGATCCTGCAAAGGTTCAAGCCATACGAAGCATGCCCGCGCCAAAGACAGAGAAAGAGATCCGAAGCTTCTTGGGAAGGATCAACTATATAGCTCGCTTCATTGCACAGCTCACTGCGACCTGCGAGCCTCTGTTCAAGCTGCTGAGAAAAGACGTGAAGATAAAGTGGACTGAAGACTGCCAGAGAGCTTTTGACAAGATCAAGGAGTATCTGCTCAACCCACCCATCCTGGTTCCGCCAACTCCAGGACGTCCCCTCATTCTATACCTCACAGTCCAAGAAACATCCATGGGCTGCATGTTGGGACAACAAGACGAGACTGGGAAGAAGGAGCAAGCAATCTACTATCTCAGCAAGAAGTTCACGAAGCCAGAGACCCGCTACTTGTTAGTTGAGAAGACGTTTTACGCACTGGCTTGGGCCTCCAAGAAGCTGAGACAGTACATGCTCTACTACACCACTTGGTTGGTATCCCGAATGGACCCGATCAAGTACATCTTTGAAAAGCCCGCCTTGACTGGGAAGATCGCACGGTGGCAAGTACTCCTATCTGAGTTCGACATCTTATTTGTGGCTCAAAAAGCGATCAAGGGACAAGCCATAGCCGATTACTTGGCAGATTACCCGTTTGAGCAGTTAGAGTTGATGGACTCAGAATTCCCGGACGAGGACGTGATGACAGTCGATGAAGACAACCATTGTAGGTGGAAGCTTTACTTTGACGGAGCAACAAACTCTGTCGGAAGTGGCATTGGCGCGGTCTTGGTATCGCCAAAGGGACAACAAACTCCTATCGCCGTTAAGCTGGGGTTTGATTGCACCAACAACATGACCGAGTACGAAGCATGCATCGTCGGTCTACAAGCAGCTTTAGAATTCGGTGCTTATGAACTAGAAGTCTTCGGAGACTCTCTGCTGATAGTGTCACAGACTAACGGAGAATGGCAAGCTCGGGATCCCAAGCTCATCCCGTACCAACGATACATCAGCCGGCTAGTCCCAAAGTTCAAGTATATCACCTTCACGTACACCCCAAGAGCTCACAATCACTTTGCTGATGCGCTCGCCACACTGGCAAGCCTAATCAAGCTAGTAGAAGGGGATGATGTGCGACCATTGCGGATCGAGACTCGAGATATCCCGGCATACTGTGTGTGCGTAGAAGAGTGCATGAACGTCGAAGCAGAGATAGACAACAAGCCTTGGTATTACGATATCAAGCGCTTCATCCAAGACAGAGAGTATCCACCACGGGCGACCGAAAATGAGAAGAAGTACATCAGAAGGATGGCCTTCCAGTTCTTCTTAAGCGGAGAGATTCTGTACAAACGGACTCATGACGCCACCCTCCTACGATGTGTAGATGCAGAGGAAGCCAATCGATTGATTCAAGAGATGCACGCGGGATTGATGGGAGCCCATGCCAACGGACCCTTCCTGGCTCGAAAGATTATGAGAGCTGGCTATTACTGGTTGACAATGGAGAGGGACTGCATCAGACATGTCCAGACGTGCCACAAATGCCAGATGTATCAGAACTGCAAGAACGCACCTCCCCAGTATCTCCACACTATGGCCTCCCCATGGCCTTTCTCGGCTTGGGGAATGGATGTGATCGGTGCAATTACCCCAAAGGCGTCTAACGGGCATGAATTCATACTGGTGGCCATCGACTATTTTACCAAGTGGGTGGAGGCATGTTCCTTCAAGAATGTCACTCAAGTCGCGGTCACCCGGTTTGTGAAGAACAACATTATCTGTCGTTACGGAATGCCAGAAATGCTCATCACCGACAATGCTTCCAACCTGAACAACCGCATGATGGATCAGCTATGCCAGCAGTTCAAGATCCAGCACCACAACTCTGCTCCATACCGTCCGAAAGATGAACGGAGCTGTAGAAGCTGCCAACAAAAACGTGAAGAAGATTCTGAGCAAGATGACGGAGACATATAAAGATTGGCACGAACACCTGCCTTATGCTTTGTGTGCCTACCGAACATCAGTGAGGACATCTGTTGGAGCCACCCCCTACTCTCTGGTATATGGGATGGAAGCAGTACTGCCAGTCGAAGTGGAGATCCCTTCTTTGAGAATCCTGTCATAAACTCAGCTGGAAGAAGCCGAATAGGCCCAAGCACGGTACGAACAACTGAACTTCATAGATGAAAAGAGATTGGCGGCACTGTGCCACGGACAGCTCTACCAGAGACGGATCGAAAGAGCTTACAACAAGAAGGCTCGACCTCGCACTTTCCAGCCCGGAGATCTCGTTCTGAAGAAGAGGAACGTGGCCCTATCAGATTCACGAGGAAAGTTCGCACCATCATATGAAGGTCCGTACGTGGTGAAGAAAGCCTTCTCTGGAGGAGCAATCATTCTGGCTGATATGGATGGTGAAGAATTCCGGTCACCCATCAATTCTGATTCTGTAATCAAGTACCATGTGTAACTTTAGTCAATTTAATCAAAGAGGAATATTCATCAAAAATTCCAGTTTGTTATTTCGATAATTCCAAAGAAGACCCGGGAAGCAACGAAAATCCGTAAGGACGTTGCCCTCGGATGAAATTACCACGGGTATGGTGAAAACCTCGAGAGAGGCGCCATAGGCAAAAGTAACGTGGAAAGCTGGACTTGGCGTAAGCTAAGGGTAATATATGGCTAAAATTAACACGGGTATGGTGAAAACCTTGGAAGAGGTGCCATAGGCAAAAGTAACGTGAAAAAAAAAAAAAAAAAAAAAAAAAAAAAAAAAAAAGGGCATCACAACAAGGCGGACATCAAATTAGCGCAAGGCTAGTGATCGGGGTTGTTATGCGGTGAAGAGATTTTCGACGAAAGAACGGACTATGTTACCCTTTGAACAGTACGGTTCGTTCGATATAAAGAGAATGTTTGGGGATCAGGAGGTGGAGCGCAAGTGTATCCTTCCGAACACCCAGTTTCAAAGTGACATATCATTAGATTCTCACAACCATTCATACCATGCTCATCTCTTTCAAACTCGTAAATTCTCACATTCATTTCCACAATAACATTTAATTCTTACCAAAGATTCATAAAAGGCTAAGCTTTGTCAAATTCATAGATTCTTGTACAAACATTCATAGACAAAATTCGTGCTTTCATTCATTCATGCTAAACTCATAAACACATACATTGATCTTCCATGATGTCTTGAAAGCATGTCTAAATATATCAACTTAGAAATTAAAAATGGGAGCCATGCATGATCTGACTCGGATTTATGAATGACTCACCATTTGAATACAAAAACTACTGACTACTCACTGCTACCTGAAATATACTAACTAATGACCAAGACGTATGCATGTCTCTCTGCAGAATCTCCCCAAGGCAGTGGAAAGGGCCGGATCCCCCTCATCGTGCTCCTCCAAGACGGCGCGAGCCCTAGCACCCAGAGAATCCATCACCTGGTTAATCTGATGAAGAGCTGTAACCACAGGGAAACCCTCCTGGTTAAGCCAAGAAGCATTGGACTCAAGAGCATTATGCACCAAGTCCACTTCAGTCTGCAAGACCCCATTGTCACCCTGAAGAACGCTGATCTGGACCCGCATGGCCCCTATGGAAGTACGTGCAGATGTAAGTGCCACCTCGCTCTCATCTAGTGCTCGCCGGAGAGCCACAATGTCATGAGGACGACCTGTGGAAGGATCAACCAGAGCCTGAGTGTATGAACGAAGAGAGTCAAGCTTATCCTGGACTCGAGTCCTCTCAACCTGCTCAATCTCTAACTGTCCCTGGGTCTCAGTCAGGGTCTTCTCCATATGATCCTTAGCAGCCTCGGAAATCTCGAGTTGCTCGCGAATGAAGTCATTCATCGTTCGAAGAGTGGAGACATTCCCTCTCTGAACCTCCAAGTCGCGGCGAAGATTCGCCACCGCCACACTGTTGTGATGCAAGGTGCTCCGCATAGACTCCACACGAGCCGTAGACTCCTCTCTCTCAGACGCCCTGGCAAGGCGTAGTGATGACAGCTTGGCCCGAGCCTCCTCAAGCTCTCTCTCCAAAACAGCAACCCTCTCAGACTGACCAGTAGAGGCTGAAGCCCGAAGAGAACGAGACACCGAAGAATATGATATGCCTGGCCGTACGGTAGGCCTGAGAGTAAAAGAAGGACTCCACCCCTCTCTTCACTCAACAAAATCAGGAGTAACAGAGCTATCTCCATGCAAACCACCCTCGATGAGGACCATCTCCGAAAGGCGGCCTCCCCAGATATCCTCAATCCTGAAGAGGAGCATCCACATATCCTCACCAGGAATGTAATAAAAAGTCACCGCGCTCAAGTCACCTAGGCGAGGTGGGTACTGAACACCGCCAAACTGACGAAGGGTAAGGCTGGGATAATAGCTTGTACAACCCCACACCCTAGGAAGAGGCACTCCATCAAAGAGAGCACAATGAGTCCATGGCATCCACACTGCGGGCCCTCAAGTGACCTTCCAAGACCACTCACCCAAGGGCAAGTCAAGGAGGTATAACGCCCAGTCACGACTGTTGCCGATGAAAAGAAGTGTTGTATTGACGGTCTGTCTCACCGTGTACCTCTCGAAGTGATAAGGAATCTGGAGGCGGTAGAAATGCTGTAAGTGACTACAGAACCAAAGCTGAAGGAGCTGTATGCAGAACATCGGGACCCCCTCTCCCCGTCCCCTGCAGTAAGACGAAGACCGCACGGTCTCGCACAATATGGCAGGGATGATAGACTTGCCCTCACTAAACACCAGAGGAATGACACCCAGATCTATCCTACTAGCAGAAGTAGGAAAGAGAAAAATACCTGCAAAGGCGATCTTGAAGGCATTGATTCGGAACTTCTTCCATCCCCTCTTGCCTACAATGAAGTCCCCTGCAAGCTCTGATGGAAAGACACTCCGAGAGAAGTACTTCGTCAGCAAATTCAAAGAAATTTTGGCTTTCCGCCAAGTCTCCTCTGGTCGGATGATCTCCGGACGCAAGACTGCGGAGGCCAAACCCAAATACTTCTCCAAGACTCGGTTTAACCGAGGACTCTGAACGGGTATGACGGGAGTCTCACTGAAAGGGCTGTCCAGCTGAAGAAGCCCAGCATACTCCTCCAAGGTGGGAACAAGATCCACCTCCCCGATGGAAAAACAACAGTGGGTCGGATCCCAGAAGGAAACAAGAGCCTCAAGCAAGCCACGGTCAACTCATAGCCGCATGAGAGGGGGAAACTTGTCGAAGATTCCCACGATGTCGGCATGGTCATCCTCTCCAAGAAGAGTCCACCAATGTCTTATCCGCTCAACGCGGAAATCGTGGAAGGGAAGCACCACCAAGGAGTTGGGATCACCACTCAAGGAGGCCATGGACCCAAAAAACTCAAAAATGGCAAAAAACGGAGAGTTTTTAGTGAAGAAAGGGGAGAAAAACTCGAGAAATGGTTGATGGCTTGAAGGAGGATCGAGCTTTAAAAAGGCAAAACTCGCGCACAATCATCACCCGCCGCGCGTGACGGTCACGCGCGAGTCCCGTTGGGAATCCCAACGGCTCTTTTTCCCATACCACGCGAATTTGAACCTGTTCGCTCACTCCCAGAGGCCCGTCTTGCACTAAATAAAGGCCATTTGGCGAGAAATCACCTATGGGAAAGTCTCGGGCGGTTCGGTGATCGAAGATTTCGGCCCGACGGCTAGAGATCGGCCCGAAACCCTAAAACCGGCCCAGAGGTCAAACATCGAACCAAAGCCAATCTTATAAGGAGGCATCTGATGCGACGTAATCAGGATTGATTTTCAACCAGCGGGGTGGCCCGAGAGCCGAGAACCAGGCTCGGCGGTCAAAAACCGGCCCTAAAACCCTAGCTCGGCCCGAAAATCGAGAAATACAAAGATGACCCAGAAATGTCGCACAGGCGAATCCCATGGTACACTGGGGCAAAATTTTTCAAAAGGGTTTTGAAAATTTTCGAAATGAAAAAGATTTACTCTCTGGAAGTCGTCGCAGCCCGACGCAAGGGAAATAGAGAAAGAAATCCAGAACTCCGCATCAGCGTGCATTGCTCCACACTGGGGCAAAATTTTTCTATCTTCAAGAAGCTAGAAAAATTTATTCGACACTACATACTGGGGCAAATTTTTCCATTTTTGTCGGAGAAAAATTGGAAAAATTCGAAGAGTCATCCAAATGAGCCTCGTGGAGGAGTAAGTCCCAAAATCTGCCGAAATGGGCCTCGCGAGGAGTAAGTCCCAAAATCTGCCGAAATGGGCCTCGTGGAAGAGTAAGTCCCAAAATTTGCCGAAATGGGCCTCGTGGAAGAGTAAGTCCCAAAATTTGCCGAAATGGGCCTCGTGAAGGAGTAAGTCCCAAAATTTGCTGGAATGGGCCTCGTGAAGGAATAAGTCCCAAAATTTGCTGAAATGGGCCTCATGAAGGAGTAAGTCCCAAAATCTGACGAAATGGGCTTCATGGAGGAGTAAGCCCCAATGATGATGGAAACGGGCCCCAAGGAGAGGTAAGCCCCGATATTTGTTGAACCAGGCCTCGTGGAGGATCGAGACCCGATACCCATACACATAGCCATAAATGTAAACCCAAACACATCCAAACACATACCCAAACACATCCATAAACATACATCCATACACATGTCCATACACATAACCATAAAAGTGAACCAAAGTGCTAACCATAAACCACAAATGTCATATATACAATAATCAATGTCTGTACATCCCATGAAAATACAAAATGTCTGGCCAGAATATAAGGCCCCAAAAGAAGACAAAAGAAAGCAGAAAATACATCATGAGGAAGGAGGGTCGTCAAAGAACCAGTCTCGAGAAACGGGATCAGGTGGTGGTGGAGAAGAAGTCTGACCGAAACCAGACGAGCCAGCTTCGGTTACAGGAGGAATGCCTACACCCTGAAGCTGATCCTCTAATCTCCGTATGGTGGCAGCCCGAATGGCCAGCTCTGCATCCCGGGAATCCAAATCCCTCTGCCTCTGGGCCAAGTCAGCTCGCATCTGAGCCATCTCTCCCTCTCGCTGCGCCGCTTCCCCCTGTAGTCGATCCATATCGGCCGTATAGCGATCCTCGCAGACTGACAGCTCAAGCTAGAGACGCAGTATCTCACTCTGAAGCCTCTCAATCTGCCCGGAAGACCGAATATGATGACTGTCCATGGCCATCCCACCCATGACACGGCCACCCTCAACCTCGTGGAAAGACATCAGGGACCCCAAAGAAACCTGCTCAAACCACTCCTGGTATAGCACATCCTCTCGGACTAGACCCGGATAAACACTCACCCTTGCCACGTAGGGATCACTCGGATCTCATGGAATGTAGCCCTCAATAGTCATCAAAGGGGGAGGGTCTACAGGAACAGCGGCCTCGCCACCCAACTGTCGTAAAGTCCGCTCAGCCAGCAGAAGCTCCCAAGACCCAGGGGATCGGATCCATATCCTCAGATGGGATAACTCAACAGCCCTAAAAACCTCAGGGCGCTAGATCAAGACTGGAGAATAGGGCTGGAAGACAATGTCCGCATCCCTGATACAATCCACCGTCGTGCGGAACTCAAGGAGTGTGCGACTGGTCAATCTCCGAATCTGAGAAGAATCCCAACGCTTGGCAAGAGGAAAGTCAGGATCAGAGGCCAACGGAAGCCGGCTGGGAGCAAAAGTGGGAAAGTGCTCGAAGGCCTAGAAGATGGTAAACTGCCAGAAGCCGAGAAAGCTGATCGACTCCCGACGAGAAAAGCGACGCAGGCCCCGGATGTAAAATCCATACGTCAATGCTCCCCAATCATACTCCCTCAAGGCATCGACGTCTCGAAACATGCCGACGACGGGCGTGGGAAAGGTAGACTTGTCGTTCCCAAGGAAGCAGCTGAAGATGAAATATGCTGCCCACTGGCGATACCGTAGCTCAGTAGAAGGCTCTTCCCTATCCCTCCTCAAGATGTCCGCCAGGTATCGGACCCTCACAGAAGGAAGCCTGGTGCCATCTATAGAATCAGGATCATCGAGACCCAAAATCTCCATAGCCTCGGGGCCAGATATAGGCTCACTAGGAGGAGCCCTACCCCCAAAACGGATGCCCAGGATGGCACTCTAGTCTACGGGAAGCACCGCCATCTCACAGGTGCTAAGGTGGAAAGTCCTGGTGTGATGAAAGAATCTCTCCACAAAACACCCCACTGACGGGTGGTACACCGACACGTAGGGGATGCCGAGGAAAAGGCCGAAGCCCAGCTCTGTCAGAAACTCCCTATACTCCCGACGAGAAATCGCCAGGAGTCTGCTAAAATCAGACCATCCACCTCGACCAACGCTCTCGGGAGGATCCTGCACAAAATCCGAAAGAGGAATGTCAGTACAGGGGATTGCGAAGAGCCAAGAGCAAAAGAGATATATGAAAGTATGCAGGTACCTGACAGCGGCGGACCAGAGAAGAAGGATGGGCAAGGAGGTTCGTCAGAAGAGGCGTGTCGAATATCTCGACAATGACAGGATAACGTGGTCGGATACCACCTTGGGGAGGATATCTGAATCCCGGCGCGGCAAAATCCTCAGGAATGGCGCCTGCAGAGTAGGGAGTCCCCTCAGCCCTCTGCCTCTTCAATCTCGTGGGAAGAGCGCCCGTCGACCTGGTGCTGGAACGACGAGGTGCGTCAGAAAGGGTATCACTACGGCCAGTGGTAACGCTAGGCTGTGAAGAAGGACGGGTCGCCTCAGAAGGCCTAGCGCTACGACCAATGACAACTCCAGGTCGAGAAGAAGGCCGGGCCACACTAGAAACAAGACCAGAAGCCTCGGCATCGAGCTCCGCCTGCAGGTTCCTGGCGATGGAAGCATCAGCACGAGTACGAACGTCCTCCATGGCGTCGTACTCGTCATCCGTATCAGGAGAACTCTCAGGAGCATAAACCACAGCCTTGCCCTTCGCAAGGCGATCGGACCGGTGATGGCCCCCACTGCCACTACCTCGATCAGACATCTGCAAAAAAGAGCAACGAACAATCAAAGAGTCAGAGAAATCAGGTATATCTCATTCTCAAAAATATAGGAGCATATACACAGATCAAAACATACAAAAAAAAAAAAAAAAAAAGAAAAAAAAAGAAAGAAAAAAGAAAAAAAAAAAACAACAACAACAACAATCAAAACAAACAATTTTGTCCCAGACCGTTTGGACGGATTTCCAGATAAGTCTAACCATTAAATTACGATTTGACGAAATGTTGAATCACTCGATTTGAGACTTGGGTAGTCCCCAAGCCAAATCATCCCCCAACGTGTTTGGATTCAAGGGTGCCAAACCGTTGGTTCACTCGATTTGAGACTTGGACAAGTCCCCAAGTCTCAAATCAACACCCCAACGTGTTTGGATTCAAGGGTGCCAAGCCGTTGGTTCACTCGATTTGAGACTTGGGTAGTCCCCAAGCCAAATCATCCCCAACGTGTTTGGATTAATGTCAAACCGTTGAACCACCCAATTTGAGACTTGGACAAATTTGAAGTCTCAAATTAACCTCCCCAACGTGTTTGGATTCAAATGCCAAGATTAACCTCCCCAACGTGTTTGGATTCAAATGCCAAGCCGTTGGACCACTCGATTTGAGACTTGGGTAGTCCCCAAGCCAAATCACACCTCAACGTGTTTGGATTCAAATGCCAAACCGTTGGTTCACTCGATTTGAGACTTGGGTACAAGTCCCCAAGCCAAATCAACCTCCCCAACGTGTTTGGATTCAAATGCCAAACCGTTGGTTCACTCGATTTGAGACTTGGGTAGTCCCCAAGCCAAATCACACCCCAACGTGTTTGGACTAAGGGTGGTTCCAAACCGTTGGTTCACTCGATTTGAGACTTGGGTAGTCCCCAAGCCAAATCATCCCCCAACGTGTTTGGATTCAAATGCCAAACCGTTGGTTCACTCGATTTGAGACTTGGGTAGTTTGAAGCCAAATCAACCTCCCCAACGTGTTTGGATTAAATGCCAAACCGTTGGTTCACTCGATTTGAGACTTGGGTAGTCCCCAAGCCAAATCATCCCTCAACGTGTTTGGATTCAAATGCCAAACCGTTGGTTCACCCGATTTGAGACTTGGGTAGTCCCCAAGCTCAAATTAACCTCCCCAACGTGTTTGGATTCAAATGGTTCCAAACCGTTGGTTCACTCGATTTGAGACTTGGGTAGTCCCCAAGCCAAATCACCCTCAACGTGTTTGGATTAAGGGTGCCAAACCGTTGTTTGAGACCCCGTTGTCCAACCCTCATGGATTCACCGTCAAATTGTTGAACTCATTTGAACTTGTAGTCCCCAAGTCAAATCACCCCCAACGTGTTTGGATTCAAATGCCAAACCGTTGAACCACCCAATTTGAGACTTGAACAGATTTGAAGTCTCAAATTAACCCCCCAACGTGTTTGGATTCAAATGCCAAGCCGTTGGACCACTCGATTTGAGACTTGGGTAGTCCCCAAGTCGAACCATCCCTCAACGTGTTTGGATTCAAATGCCGAACCGTTGGACCACTCGATTTGAGACTTGAACAAATTTAAAGTCTCAAATTATCCCCCCTCAACGTGTTTGGACTCAAATGCCAAGCCGTCAAACCACCTGATTTGAGACTCAAACAAATTTCAAGTCTCGAATTGTCAACTTCCTCAAAGTGTTTGGATCCCGCATTTCAAACCATTGAACCACCCAATTCGAAATTTGAATAAATTTCAAATCCCAAAAAAAAAAGAGAGAAGAAAAAATATACTTCCTAAGTTTGTGTAAATCCCGAACTTAGGCCTTAATTTTCAAAATATTTGCCTCACAAAAAAAAGAAAAAATGCGTACGCAACGATGTACCCAAAAAAAAATAATAATAAATGCACGACATAGTGCCCCAAAAAAAAAGAAAAAGAAAAAAAATATACACAAACATCACAATAAATATTGTGTCCCAAGATTTCTTTTCATATCTCTCATCTCTTGTGCTTCCAAGCACATGTGTGTGTGCATGTGAGCCTACAAAGGTTCATTTGTACATGCGCATATTTCTATACATAAATGCATTTTTGTGCACAAACATGCTTGCTAAGTGTGTAATGCATCCCAAAACATACAATGGAACAAAAGGAAATAAAGCAGAAGTGCACAAAGCAAAAGCATGGGACATAAAAAAGGAAGCAATCCATCCGACCGTTCAAAACTGAAAAGAAGGGTAGGGATGGAAAGGTGCTTACCTGTAGGACGTATAGGCGAAGCGGATCGTCGATCAGAGTCTTGGATCATAAGAAAAAGACAAAAAGACATAAAAAAAGAGAATAACCAAATCAGCACATTTCGACCGTTTAAAACTGAAATAAATGGTAGGGATGGGAAGATGCTTACTCGTGGAGCGCATAGGCGAAAACGGCGCGTCAATCGGAGTCCCGGATGGCAAGATATGAGTAAAAGAGCAGAAAAGGCGAAGTGGGGTCCAGAGAGCGAAAAGGGAAAGAAAAGGACGGAATGAAAGGGAAAGGTCGCGCGGCGCAATATATGGTGGGACCTCGCACGGGTCCATCACGCGCCGCGCGTGATAATCACGCACGAGTCCCCAAACAAGCGCCACTTTGCCATTTCGAACCACGAACCGTCTTTTCGCATCCCGACCGATCTTCTCCAAGCCCTGGAATGCCTATTTGGATCCTGGAAGGACTGGCACGCAAACCGAGACGAACTGCGCGGCAACCGTAACCAAGCACGGAAACCGAGAAAATCCGAGCGGGCAAAAATCGAGTCATTTATTCTTTGTCCGACGTTCCTTGTGCCAAGGAACGCCAATCAAAGAAGGGGCAACTGTCATAACCCCATTTTTACCCACGGGATTTTCTCGTGTGTCGACACACAAAACGAGGCAGCCCGAACCAGGTCGACCTAATCCGATTAGGGTCCACTATACCTAAAAAACCTCAAAACATGGTCCGGGACACATTTCCCAGAGTTCGGGGAGCTTTGACCAAGTTTGACCAAGGTTGACCGAGTGTTGACCAGGGTTTGACCGAGCCGTTCCTGATCCAAATAGGGTCCACCATGCTAAGAAATCCTCAAAACGTGGTTCGGGATACATTTCCCAGAGCTGGAGAGCTTTGACCGAGGTTGACCAAGTTTGACCAAGGTTTGACCGGACCGTTGACCAGACCAAAAGCTGAATCGAACTAACCGCTCATTGACCATTCTGAAGAGCATGATGAGAGCTTCGATTCGACACTTTACGGGACAAAAACGGACGAGAAACGAGGGAGTTATGGTCAAAACTATGAAAAAATGGTCCAACACTTAGCCAAATTTTGCTAAGTATTGTTGACAAAACAGCCTATTTGGGAGGCAGCGTTCGTGCGTAGATTCTCTCCGACCCGCAGCAACTTGGTCCGCAAGCTGAGACCCTCAAGCAAGAGGATTGCTTCAGCTACCACGCGCAACTTCCGGATCGTCAAGAGCTCCTCCGGTCAAGCCGGAATCCCAACCAGAAGATGACCCCTTGGCGTAAGGAACATCCCAACGGCTTCCGCTCGCCTAGGTGCAAGGCCTGTACCTTTGAAAAATAGGTAGCACAAGCTTTCCAACGATACCAAGATCGTCGAGATCCGATATCAGGAGCTACGTCTACCACGCACATGAAAACAGGCCGACGAAATAAGGCTGTGCTGAAAATTCCGGAACTTTCCCACCGACGTTGCCGCGCTTGCGCGCAGAGTCTTCCTGACTCGCAACAAGTTGATCCGCAAGCCCGGGTACGTTGGAAAGAAGACACATTCATGCACGACGTGGAACTCTCGGATCGCCAAGATTTTCCCGGGTCTAGCCGGAATCCCGATCGGAAAACTGTCCTCAAACGGACCAAAAACACTCCAGCGGCCTCTGTTCCTGGAACCGTATCTCACGAACCCAAGCTCGGATTCCCGCGAATCCGGAACCTTACAAAAGTAGGCAGCGCAAGCTTTCCGACGGTACCAAGAACGTCAAAATCCGACATCGGGAGCTAGGTCAACTGTACGCGCGAACTGGGACAAGATTTAAGAAAAAACGTGTTGGGAATAAAACGCGTTTTTCCTCCCGGACAGCCGCCTTCGCGCGCAAAGTCTTTCCGACTCGCTGCAAGTTGACCCGCGAGCCTGGGTGCGTTCGAAAGATGACGACTTTGGCTACGACGTGCAACTCTCGGTTCGCCGGTAGCATTCTCCGTTTGACCGGAATCTTCACCGGAAAAACACACAAAAACAGCTCCGGCACCCCAAATTCCGGGAGCCATAACTCTCTGGTCTGAACTCTGATTCATGCAAACTTTATACCGTTGGAAAGTAGACGTTGAGAGCTTTCCGACGATATGCTGCATGACCCATTTTGAGTACCAGAAGACCTCCAAAACTGCCCTTGAAAATCGGGTCAGAAAAGGGTACGCGCACGAAAATCGAGAAGGATTCAGTGGGGGGCTGGCGTGGAGGATAAGAGCGCCACGTGGCACTTGCGCGGGACCATACCGCGCGGCGCGTGATGGACCCGCGCGAGGCGTGCATGCTCTTCTATAAAACCAGCCTCCCCCACCTCACTTCAGCACAATTTTTGCTCGGCTCTAGGCCTCTTTGAGTGTTAGTTTAGGCAGAGATAGGGGTTTTTGGGGTCTTTAGAGGGGGTTTTGGGTAGTTTTTAGAGTGAGAGATTCCTCTCTAGGTACTCTCTCTCTCTAAGCTCTTTCTCTCTCCTCTCTTCTCTTTTTTTTTTTCTTTTGGGTGGAAGTGACTAGTGATGATCCCTAAAATGGGAAGGGATTCACAAGGATCCACCCTTATTTATGATTTTTAGTTCATTATTGCTTTACTTATGTGCTTTTAGTTCATTAAATGTTTCTTTATGTTCTTTAAGTTCATGTCTAGCTTTATATACTTGCTTTAAGTTCATTTATCGCTTTTATGCTTTAAGATTCATTTATTGCTTTAAATACATTTATTGCTTTATCATTGTGAATATATTGTTGTGACTATCCCTTCCCCGTGTGTTTTAGTACGGCAAAACCCGAGTGGCTTTGGTGGATTATGTAAGCCCTCTATGAGGCCTTAACAGCCATTTTAGCCCACGAGGTGCTTGACCAGAAAAATACACTTTCCCATGTTTAATAAATGTCATTTATCGCTTCATTATGTTGTAAATATGTGATTTGGGCGTGATAATCCCGATTGGTCGTGGTGGATTATGTGAGACCTCAATGAGGCTTTATCCACCATGTAATCCCATAGGCATTGGACCCGTTGAAAAATCTTTGTTTTAATGTCATTTATCGCTTTATTTACATTTGTTACGTACTTGTGAATATATACATTGTGTTGTGATTATCCCTTCCCCGTGTGTTTTAGTACGGCAATCCCGAGTGGCTTTGGTGGATTATGTAAGCCCTCTATGAGGCCTTAACAGCCATGTTAGCCCACGAGGTGCTTGACCCGAAAAATACACTCCCCTATGTCTAAATAATGTCATTTATCGCTTTATTTTTCATAATTTCATTTATCGCTTTATTTACATTTACTACGTACTTGTGAATATTTGCATTGTGATTATCCCCTCCTCGTGTGTTTTAGTACGGCAAAACCCGAGTGGCTTTGGTGGATTATGTAAGCCCTCTATGAGGCCTTAACAACCATGTTAACCCACGAGGTGCTTGACCCGAAAAACACAACCCCCATGTTCAAATTCCGTCATTTAGTATTTTACTACGTTGTAAAAATTATATGGTGAATATTTCCCCCTTTCGTGATTTGGGCGTGATAATCCCGATTGGTCGTGGTGGATTATGTGAGACCTCAAAGAGGCATTAACCACCACGTAATTCCATAAGGCATTAGACCCATGAAAATCCCTTGCTTGAAATTCCGTCATTGCTTTAAGTACATTTATCGCTTTCCGTCATGCTTTAAATTTATTTGTTGTCATTATTTCATTATTTACTACGTTGTAAATATTTGTTTACCCATTCCCTTTTCTATTTTGATTTGGGTATGAAAACACCCACGGTATTGGTGGTTTTAGGTAAATCTTTCAAATAGTACTAAAACCTCCATGTAAATCCATGAGGCGTTAGACCCACGAGATTTCCAATGCATTTTCGAAAAAATGATTTTCCATCATATAAGTCCTATTCGGCTTCGCGGGTTTAGGTAAATCTTTCAAATAGTACTAAACCCCCGTGTAAGCCCGAGAGGCATTGAAACCCATTTTCAAAACGATTTTTCTCATTTAAGTCCTATTTGGCTTCGAAGGTTTAGGATAAGTCTTTCAAATAGTACTAAACCCCCGTGTAAGCCCGAGAGGCATTGAAACCCCCTTTTAAAATGATTTTTCGTCATATAAGTCCTATTCGGCTTCGCGGGTTTAGGTAAATCTTTCAAATAGTACTAAACCCCCGTGTAAGCCCGAGAGGCATTGAAACCCCCTTTTAAAATGATTTTTCGTCATATAAGTCCTATTCGGCTTCGCGGGTTTAGGTAAATCTTTCAAATAGTACTAAACCCCCGTGTAAGCCCGAGAGGCATTGAAACCCGCTTTAAAATGATTTTTCGTCATATAAGTCCTATTCGGCTTCGCGGGTTTAGGTAAATCTTTCAAATAGTACTAAACCCCCGTGTAAGCCCGAGAGGCATTGAAACCCCCTTTTAAAATGATTTTTCGTCATATAAGTCCTATTCGGCTTCGCGGGTTTAGGTAAATCTTTCAAATAGTACTAAACCCCCGTGTAAGCCCGAGAGGCATTGAAACCCCCTTTTAAAATGATTCTTCCCATATAAGTCCTATTCGGCTTCGCGGGTTTAGGTAAATCTTTCAAATAGTACTAAACCCCCGTGTAAGCCCGAAAAGGCATTGAAACTCCCCTTTTCAAAAATGATTTTTTCATCATATAAGTCCTATTCGGCTTCGAATGATAGATAAGTCTTTCAAATAGCACTAATCCTTCGTGTAAGCCCAAGAGGCATTGAATTCTCTTTAAATTGCTTTATTTTATTCATGTAAACCCTAAGGTGGTGCCGGGGTTCGAATAAGCCTTTCAAATAGCATCGAATCCCGACCCCACGAGGTCTTGACCCTTTCCCTAAAATTGTCATGAATTATACCTTGCCATTTCAATTAAGTGTTGTATTCGTGTCATTTCATATTCATGATTAATGTGCACGCGAATATGCCATGATCATTCCATACTTGTCATTTTAGTAATTTATGTGCTACAACCATGCCGTGATTATTTGTTTGGATGTTTTACCATTTTACCGTCTTGACACTTTGCTTGTTTGTTTATCGCTTTGATATAAAATGTGATTAAAATACACTTTGCCATGAAAACTTTAAAAAGAGTAAACATGGTAATGTGGGCGTTAGAAACGAAGTTGGTGCAACCCAAGGGCTACGGCTTGCCCTGGCTCTGGGACACCATGGTATGAGTCCTTTACACGGGGGCGTGGCTGGTACGTGCTTTCGTGTAAGGGATTCTACACGTTCTAACTCCCATAGGATCATGGCCTAAAAATTCCCCAAAGTGTGAATTAATCATCCAAAACCCCGCCATTTGACGGACCGCTTTACTCTTGGAAATCAAGGGTAAAGAGATCCCGAATATGGCACCAAAAACATTAATTGTTTGTCCCGGCACTAGGTGTTAGGATTTCAAGTATATCCTACCACCGAAATGCCCGGAAATTTAAAAAATACAAAGATAAAAGGGATGGTGAAATAAAGAGTCTAATCAAAACCAAATGAGGTCAAATAGCACTTTGCCATTCTTGGTATATTGCTTGACCGAATTTGGGACATTTGTACATAATTAAAACCAACAAACCTTAGGCTTAGCAAATAAAAGGGAACACTTAGGAAGGGAGGTAACCGTTTTCTTAAACGGATGTCGTGGGGTGCCTAACACCTTCCCCATGCATAAGCAAACCCCCGAACCCATCTCTGGTTCAAGACCATTTAGTTTTAGATGTCTAAATAAGATAAAATCTATTAGACATAGGTGCCCAATCACACCTTAAAATTTCCCATGGTTGGTGGCGACTCCAAATTTGTGCTCACACGCACACACGTATATAGGTTCCCACACGCACATAACTCATATCTCGAAACAGAAAAGAGATAGAGATCACACATAACACTCGCTAAATGGGGGTCGGTATCTAGGAAAAATAAAAATAAAAATAAATAAAAAAGATAGATTTTTCCGCTGGTGTCGACACAACCCAGTCCCTCAAGCCCTTAGTTCCCTCGAGCCCTTAGTTCTCCTATAGCGGGGTCGAGTCTTGCATATCCTTGTGCAAGTATTTAGTGTTAGGTTAAAAAATCGTATTGATGGATGAATGGATTCCTTGGCCATTGGTCTTGAGAAAATTGAAAGTTATTAGGGACCCAACACCCAGGGTCGGCTCAACGAATTTCGGGACCTAAGGCGAAAATTTTAATGAGGGTCTCTTTTTTTTTTTTTTTTTCTTTTTTTTTTTTTTTGATTTTGCAAAAGAAAAACATCACATAGTCAGACATTGGGAACATTAAACACATTTACAAAATATTTGGAAGCATAGGAGCCAAATCCTTTGCTGGGAATGTATGGCTTTGCTGTGTTATATTTTTATTTAATTTTGATATATTTTTTTTTTTTTGAGATGCAAAATTATTAATTAGGTAATTTCTAGTAAAATTTATAATTAAAAAATATTAATGAATAAGTGAAATACAATTTATAATGAAAACTATAATTTAACTAAACTAAAATTTAAAGTAAAAAGCAATATAACCCGGTTTATCATAATTTTGCAACTTTATTAAAAGATATATATGATCTCTTTAAATGAGAAAATTAAAAGCTAATTAAATTATTAAAAAAAAAAAATGAAACAAAATAGCAAAAGTGGATACGTCAACTCATGTGATAATAGGACAATAGGTACAAACCTATGTGTGTGGTGTAAAGTATAAATCAAGTGGCAGTAACTAGGCAGTAAACGTGTGAACCAGTGGGCAGTGGCAGTAAGTAAACGTGTGTGTGTGGAGAAAGTGTGATAAGTGATAACAGATAAGTTTTGTTCAGATGAAACACACGATAAACAAAAAAAGTAAAAAAAGTTAATTGAAGGAGAAGACGAAACTGAGAAACTAACTTGAAGAATGAAGTTCATAGCAAGGCTTAGATTGGGATTTAATTTCTTCAAGAATGAAGAACGAAGATCATAGTAAGGTGAGTATTGAGCAAAACAAATTTGGATTTAATCTCTTCAAGAATTAAGACGTAGAGAAAGAAATTTGTTTACTGCCTTTTGGCAGATTTCAAGAGATAAACGTCTTATTAATGACTTTGTCTAGTAATTCAGATTTTAATTTTGTAAGGAGTGTTTTGTCTATTTATTTTTGTCTTTTTACCTTCTATGTTTTGGATTCAGTGTGGTCTTTTTAATAGACAATGCATTTTATTCGTCGATAGAGAGGGCTATAATTTTATTTTTTTTTTTTTTTATTAAGTGAATTAATTAAAAAATTAACACATAAATTTTTTTTTTCTCTCTTTGGGGGTCTTCTTTTATTTGGGGACCTTAGGTTATTGCCTAAGTTGCCTATATGGTTGAGCCGGCCTGCCTGCACCTTTAGTCTAAGATATGGCAAGATCAAAATCAGCTAAAGGGGCCAATGCAATTGGCCCAAGATTTTTCTTTTGATTTGCAAGTTATTTTAAGGCCTCTCTTTTTTCTTTTTCTTGTTTTTCTTTTTTTGAATATGTTAAAGAATAAAAGACATTGATCAAACATGAAATTCATCAACTAAAATTCAAATTGACATTTCTATTTAAGCAAAAGGTCTCATAAACAAAAGCTTGCAACAAATAGACAAATTTGAATCAAAGATATGCAATGATATTGAAAGTGGACTGGGGCCATGACCACACCAACGAATCCTTATTTTACCATTAAAAAAGAAGAAGGAAAGATATGCAATGATCTTAAAGACCCTGTGATCACTTGAACTTGTGGAATCATGATTCAGGCAAAGTCGAGTCGGCTAGCTTTGAGCCTCTCCACCTTTGTCTTTTGGGCCTTCTAGTTGGGCTTGGAAATGCTTGGACTTGATCCTTCTAAGCTTGAGAGTTGCAACTTAATTGATAGACCTTAACTCGATGAGCTTGGACTGTGAATGGAAACTTGGGCTTTGATGGTGATCTTTACCTTTTGTGGGCATGAACTGCAAAGCTTGAAATTTGTAATTGGGATGGGTCTGGACCTTAACTGCAAATCTTTTCCTTTGATGGTGGTATAAGACCCTAACTTGCCTGCAATCCTGCAATCTTTAGTTTTTTTTGGCAATTGTTATGGGTCCAGGTATTGGGCTTAAGCTCATCTAGTCCAAACAAGAGCACATAACAGTCAAACACATGCAAATATTTTCAATGGCCTGTACATCCCTACTAAATTTTGCATAACTTTCTTGAGGTAATATAAACCTCCCTGGGAACTAGGTATAGGTTTCGCCCTATTATTAGTGTTTGTGTTCTCCTAAACCTAAGCATTCTCTGCCAAGAGATCGAAGTAATCCCACTCATTATACGGTGATTTACTCATAAATTCACAGTTACACTTCATCTCCCCAAACTGCTGCATGTTTGAGGATAGACTATTATAGAAAAAAGGGTAAACTACATTATTGGTCTCTAACGTTTACTCTAGTTGCGCATTTGGTCCCTAACGTTTAAAATGGGTAGAAATAGTCTCAAACGTTTCAAAACGATCTACCATTGGTCTTTCCGTTAGTCTCCGTTAACTTGGTGTATACGTGGCTAACAGAATTATGATGTGGACAATTTTTAATTGACATGTAATTTTTTTTTAATGACAACTAAAATATGACATGACATACCCATTTAAAAATAACCCAAACCAAAAAAAATTATTCCAATCCAAATAAAAAAAAAACCTACCCAAATTAAAATTAACCCACCCCACCCAAATCAAATCAAATCACAATTTTTTACACTTTGGCGGATGGTCCTGCAGTTAGACCTACGAATTTCCCAAATTTTTACAGACTACTGTAGCTGATGTAAATCTTTCTTTCCCCTTTTTTTTTTTTTATTCCTAGCCTTTCTCTCGGAGACTCTCTTCACATCTCTCTTCTCTTTCATCAGAAATTCTTTAATTCTTTCACTCTCTCACATCTCTCGCTGTGGAAGCGAAGAAGATCAAGCAAGGAAGATCGTCTGGGCTATAGTAGAAGTGGATTTGGTTGAGTTTTTGATGGTGGAAGGTGGATTTTGTGGTTGTGGTTGTGGCTTTGACAGGGCTTGGCTTTGGGTTTGACGGTGGAAGATCGATCGTCATCTTTCAAGGCTTTGACGGGGTTGGTTTGGGTTGCGTTGTTTACTTTGGTGGCAGGTTAGTTTGGGTTTATGGGTATGGGTTGAAGATTTGATTTGGGGTTTGGGTTTGGTGGTTATTGTGGTTTTGCCGCATCAATTGTTTGGACTGTCACCGCAAGATGTGATCATGTCCACTGGGTTTCCTAAGGTGGTCTTTTGCATCATGACGTTGGTGTTTTCTTTTGGCATTGTTTCTGTATTTTGTTATTGTGTTATATAGTCTTTCTTTGTGTTTTCACTTTGTAGTCCATTGTCCTCATTATCTTGCTGCTGGAAGTGAATATTGGATAATATGAATATGATTTCATAGAATACAAAATGGACAACAACTGATTCTAAGTGTGGTGGTTGTGGGTTGCCGACTGTGTGAGGTGGGGGTGAGGGTGGGTATTGGACTATTGGACGTTGGTGGAGTGTGGGGGAAAAATAATAAAAATAATTAATTAATTATAATATTTTAATAAGATGTACTATTAAATAAAGAATGAGATGTGAGGTATTTTATAAGAGTGATAAGTAAAATAAAAAACGTAGGTGTTTTAATAAGATGTATTGCTGTGATTTGATTTGATTTGATTTGATTTGGATAGGGTGGGTTAATTTTAATTTGGGTGGGTTATTTCTTATTTGGATTGGGATAATTTTTTGTGGGTTGGGTTATATATTTTTAAATGTGTATGCCATGTCATATTCTAGTTGTCATTAAAAAAAAATTACATGTCAATTAAAAATTGTCCACGTCATAATTCCGTTAGCCACGTATACATCAAGTTAACAGAGATTAACGGAAGGACCAATGGTGCATCGTTTTGAAACGTTATGGACTATTTCTGCTCATTTTAACGTTAGAGACCAAACACGCAACTTGGGTAAACGTTAGGGACCAATAATGTAGTTTACCCTAGAAAAAAAGTAATTGCTTGTCATGTCTTATACCCATGATGTGGACACGCGAGTAATAAATCCTTAAATCTTTTGCAACATTGAAAAAAAATGTTTCATGCTCCTTTTGAGAAAAATTCATTATATTCTTCCTAAGTGTACTAATTTTATGGGTTGGGAAATTTTTTTTTAGAAATTTCCTAGTCATCTCTTGCCAGGTTCTAATGGTATTTGGCCTCAAAGAGTATAGTCAAAATTTGGCTTTTTCCTTCAATGAGAACGGAAAACATTTTTAGTCTCACTATGTCATTAGTAACGTTGGTATACTGCAAAGTAGCACAAATCTCGTAGAATTCTTTGAGGTGCAAATTTGAGCTCTCAGAATCAAGCCCATGATACTTGGGGAGTAATTGGATTACACCTGGTTTCATATCAAAATTTCCTACAACATAAAGGAACATGATACACAAAAGTGTACTAGCCGTAGTGGATTGCACCGTCACTAAGGGCAAAATTAAAATAAAAAATGAAAGGAAAAAAAATTAATCCGCAATTTGCAAATTATAATAGCAAAACTTACAAATGTAATAAATGAAAGGGAAAAAAAACCTTCGGAATTGATTGTGCTATTCTCAACACCAAATAAATTCTCAATTAAAATTTTAAGAATAAAATATGACATGCAAAAAAAAAAAAAAAAACCCAACATTGAAAACGAAGAAATCAAAACATAAAAAAGTCTATTTAAAATAAAAAATAAAAACACCAAATCTCTACCATAACCTACAAAGTAATTTAGAATTCGCATATTGAAAGCAAAATTCACAAACGTGGTCCACAAGACCACAGAGATTGCCCATTTCTAGTGTGCCTCAAACTACTGATAATACCTTTTTAATCGAGACCTACGATCCACGTCCACGTTTATGCCCGAACGCACACCGACGAACCTAAACCAAGAAAGAGCAAGAGTGAGAGATAGGGACGGCTTCGACCATAGGGAGTTCGAAAAGTAAGAGTGGGGAGAGCTACACCCATGAGAAAATTGGAAAGGGGAGTTTGACATAGGAAGTTCAAAGAGGAAGAAGTTATAGAGAAAAAGTATCACCAATCAGGTTTTAAAAATAAACAATAAAAAAATAATGTTGATGTGTAAAATTGTAAGACCTCCATAACTCAATTGGCATAATATTAAAAGGTCAACAAAAAGTCAAACTTATATGATTTTACCTATATTATTATTATTATAGATAGATTATAGTTTATAGATTTACAAATATATGAAACATTGACACTTGTGCAAAGTGATGACAACTAACATGGAAATATGTAATGAGCATTAAATATAATGATATATCCCATGATGAAGACAAAATTTCTCCCCTATAAACATTTTTGGTAGTCCGAGTAGAAAAAAAGAAAAAAGAAAAAAGAAAAAAAGAATGAGTATAGAAATATTCTACTGAACTTAAAATCTAATTATAGATGTCATGATGAAGATATTAATTTCTCCACCCTTCCTTTTTTGGTACCAAGAATTTATATATATATATATATATATATATATATATATATATATATATATATTACCATGAACATCAAAATACGTGCCGAGCATAAAATGAAATTTGCCTCATGTCAAATATGCATTTGTTCATCACTTTAGGGAATCATTGCAAGAAGACCATGTTAATTATAATAAGAATTTTGGTATTACCACTAATGCAAGTATTAAAACGTTTTATGTATAACATTTATAAATTTACAAATATACGAAACCCGTGCAAAGCACAAGTTTATAAACTAGCATATAGAGTATACCAACAACAAATTAAATAGCTATTGCATAAAAATACTATTGTAAAGTTTTTTTTTTTTATTGAAAAATACTATTGTAAAGTTAAACAACTGGAATCATGATTAAGACTATATCTATCTTCTTTTGAGTCTCATTTTAAGCTGTTTTCAACCTCCAAGTTGCTTTGATTGCAATCTCCATCTTGAACTCTGCTAATAACTTATTAAAAAAAATAGAACAGTAAACATAACACATATAATATCATAATCTAATAAATTATTTGTAATTCTAAATTCACAACAACTGCTACATAAACCACTATGATTTAAAATGTGCATACTTTAGTCCTATATCCATGGAAATCATAAAATTTCTATAACCATCGAAAAAACATCAATATGTTTAACAATAACAATAAACAACTACCACAATGTTAACACCTCTACAACATAAACAATAATAAGTAACAATAATAACTCATTACTCTTTCCACCATCAAAATGACCACATATGACCACATCCCTAGCACAAGTTTTTCATAACTTTTACAATATTATGTATCATGCAAGGTGGTTATATATTTGATAGTTATGGCATGTCCATGGATTGCAATATTTGAGCAAACTCATCCACCATTTGAATAATGTTTTTTTTATTTTTTTATTTTTTTTTATTTGAAGGTATAAGAGTGATCACATCATAATAAGTGTGGACACTCATATACAATAGCCTAGCCTTTTGGTGGTTGGCTATTTCCTTGAGAATAGAGAAATCCAAATAACTGCTAATAACCGTTTGGCGGTTATTGGCAGTTATTGGAAGTTAATAAATTATAAGAAGTTGCAACTGTTGACAGTTCTATTATAAATAGAACTGTTGATAATTATAATTTATTCTTAACGTTATTTCTTTCTCTCAAGCGATAATCACCCATTTTCCAATTCGCCCATTTTCTAGCCCATCTGAAACCCGATTTAGGCCATTTAAGCGTCGTTACGATCAGTACAACGAGGAGAATTATTTTGGAGGGTATCCAAATCCTCAGTTTCGCTACAAAAGATATCAAAAGAGGGAAAGTTCTCAATCAAGTCGTGGTGATCAAGCATATCCTTGTGGGAATCCCTACAAGTTTCAGGGAAGGCACTATTATCTATAATCATATTTAATGTATTTATTTTTTAGTTTCATGTGTTTTATTTATTTAATTATAGTTTGGTGTGGTTTGCTATAATTAAAAGTGTGGTGTGTTATATTGAAGGTGTTGTATTAAAGGAGTTGTATTAAAATATTTATTGTATTGTGTATTGTCTCCAAACTTGTGTAAACAATGGTTACTAAAAATTCCATTGATTCTTCGAGAATCCCTGTACTTAATGGAATTAATTATAGAGCATGGAGACGTCACATATCTTATCTTTTAACACATGATAAGACATTGCATACTTTGTCTACAACAAAGCCTGATCAAAGTGATGACCAACAAACTGAAAAATTAAGGAAGAAGTGGGACGAGGATGATGCACTTGCAAAAGCTTCAATGCTGCACCACATGAAAGACAACATCATTCATTTATTCGAAGAAAGGCCAACAACAAAAGAAATGATGGATGCTTTGGAAACGAAATATGGGTGTCGATCTGACACTCAAATACAATTGTTGCTGGATAAATTCAACAATATCAAGATGAATGAGGGTGACGTTGTTGAAGATCATGTGAATCAATTAGAACTTATTGCAAAAGAACTTGCAAATGCTGGGCACACTCTTTCAGAGTGATCATACCATAATAAGTGTGGACACTCATATACAATAGTCTAACCTTTTGGTGGTTGGCTATTCCCTTGAGAATAGAGAAATCCAAATAACTGCTAATAACTGTTTGGCGGTTATTAGCGGTTATTGGAAGTTAATAAATTATAAGAAGTTGCAACTGTTAACAGTTCTATTATAAATAGAACTGTTGATAATTATAATTTATTCTTAACGTTGTTTCTTTCACTCAAGTGATAAACACACTTACGGGATTCCACTAGATTGTTTTGTTTTGTTTTTACTTTGTTTATTCCATCATTATTTCCTTCCTTTAATGTTATTTTAACTCTTATTTCTTCCTTTATAAGCTCATCTTTGCAATGTATTTTGAGTGCGCACGTCTAATCATACCTTATGTTATCTTTTCTTAATAGAGATTAAGGAAAAAACTACTTTATGTCCATTTAAATTACTTTTTAACTTATTTTACACTAAGTTTATTTAAAATTATTTTCAATTCATTTCAATTTAATCTAAATTTTCTTACCAAAACTTACCATTAATTCAAGCATAAAATTCTATCAAAATTTTTATAAAGTCCATAAAAAGTTGACAAAACTTAAAAAAGAAAAAAAATGAATATCAATAGTATTGAACTTAGATATATAAACATTTCAAATGAATCTAATTATGTTTATTGTTAAATGTGTTTGTACAGATACAAGAGTTACAAGCTAATTTTTAATTAAAAATTGTATAAGGTTATGGAATTCTTCGACTCAAATATATCTTTCTCAACCAGTATGATGACAGTAATTGTCATTGGTGTATTGGTAGTAATTTGTGATTTCATAAGTGATGTTTTTAATCTATTCACTTGCTTTGATACTACTTTGGTACATACAAAACTTACTTATAGTACAAAACGAAATATAAAGAAAGACAAAATAATGTGGTGCATTTGAACTCAAATAACCAAAAAACTATACTAAAAACTCGGTAACACAAAAAAATAAAATAAAATAAAAAAAATCGGACTACAAAGTCAAAATAAAATGGATGAAAGAAATGTGTTGCATCACTACTCTAGTCATAACTCATGCATGTAACAAAGACACATTCCCTTTTCATTTTTTAATTGATTTGGTGCAAAAAAAAAATAAAAAGGTAGGAAATGGATAGAGGGGTCTATTTGCTACAATACCAAAATTCATGTTATTATATTTACTACGCACTTTACATAAAAAACAAATTGAAACAAATATATATATATATATATATATACACACACATAGACATAGACATAAACTTAAACATAAACAAATATTGTTGACAATCAGGAGTAATTATCTCCAAGTTGGTTCTCCAATATTCTAGCCCCTAATTTGTCTCTACTGCTAGCTGTACAGATAGACTATAATTACTAGTGATTGTATCTCTACTGCTAGCTGTATAGATAGACTATAATTACTAGAATCCCTGTAAATATGTGATTGTATCTCAACAGCTATAGTTTCCTTATAGTTAGTCAATCAGTCCTAAACTATAGGATCTAAAGCTTTGTACAGTGGCTATTTATGCCCAGCCAGTAATAGGAAAAAGTCATAAGAGTATTCTCCTCACAAACTTTGTATTTTTGGCTTGGTATCAGAGCGGGTATTATTATTCGTTCTATATCATCACAGCCTGAATTCTCATATATCCCTCGAACCATGACTAATGACAAACCCGAATTATCCTCTGTACCAGTTATCCATGTTCAATCAGAAAACCCCAGTTTCACAACTAATGTCATCCTTACCGAAACCAATTATGATGTCTGGTCTTAAATCATGG
>OU015762.1:22066119-22138619 GCA_907173295.1 Fagus sylvatica | reverse complement strand
TTGTTCTCCAACTATTAAAAGTTGTTACACCTTTTGTTCTTAAACTTTGAAGAATGTCTTTTTTTTATCCTTAAAGGCTTCAACTATTGAAAAAAGTTTGCTTTTCGATTTTATTTTTGCCCCTAAACTATTAAAAAACTATTTTTAAAAAGTTTAGGGATGAAAATCGAATTTCATGAAAATTTTAAGGACAAAAACAATATTTTAACCTTATAATATGATAAAAGTGGGTCATAAATATGGGCATGTTCAAGATAATTGTGTTGGGGGCCAATATAAGTTTTTCTGTCACTTTGTTTTTATGGATCCATTAATAACATATTACACAAAATTTTTTTTTTTTAAAACCGAGTCCAATTTAACAAAATATTATATCACACACATATCTAGTGGACATCATATGTTCTCAAAATACACATCACTCAAGTTACTGGATTATCAAATGCTTAGTTCACTCTTACTTTAATTTATGTTACTTTTCTCCTCATCTGTTTTGGGCGCATTTGTGTTATAGTGTAAATTTTATTCTTTTTTATGAGTTTCTTTTTCATTTGCTGACATTTTATAGAGATGGTTTAATTTTAATCTTAATCACAACACTTCATGTGAGATCTTTTTTCCCATTAATATCGTAAACGTGTGTTGCTTGGCGCACTTATATACAAATGAATGGTTATGTTTTGTGAGGTATTAACAATTAATGGTAATTGCGTGGCGATCTCTTATGACCAATGCATTAATGTGATACTGATACATCATAACAGATTAAAAATTAAACTTAAACAACATAACTTTTTTTTTTCCCCCCTTTAATATATTCAAGTTCAACAATAAATATTAATTATTGACAATAAGGTAGACTGTGTGAAGATTGAAAACTAACGATGAACTTAATTTGGTTTCTTCCTGTTCAATTGATACAGGAGCCACTCACTTGTATTTATATATTAACATATACAATTTACAGATTGATAAAATGGGTATACATGGAAGACTAGACTTCTATCACGCTATTAACTCTCCTTGGATGGATGTTTATCTTTTGAGATAATCATTGGTTGATTATCCTTTGTGATAATCATTGGTTGCTTCTGATATGTTGGTGCTATAACCGTTTGGATAGAAGTTGTCTCAATACGTCCCCGCAATCGCAAGGGGAGGTCACGAACAGTGGCGGCTCCAGGAAATTTTTTCAGGGTGTTCAACGTTCATTACAAAACTTGAATATAACATCACTAAAAAAAAAAATTACATAAAATTTTATAAAATCCTACTACAAGTCTTCGAATATAACATCACTAAAAAAAAAAAAAATACATGAAATTTTATAAAATCCTCCTACGAGTCTTCATAGCTTGATATCGTTGCATGATAGCTTCATTATCAATGCTATCAAATACATCACTTTCAATGTATGTAACCAAACAATCATTCATCCATTGATCTCCCATTCGATTGCGCAGTTGATTCTTTATATATTTCATTGCTGAAAAACTTCTTTCTACTGTTGCAGTCGCGACAGGAAGGGTCAAAACTAACTTCACAAGCAAATAAACTAATGGATATGTGACATCCTTCTCCGTCTCTACCATCTTTCTAGCAAGCTCATCAATTCCATTTAGTTCTATAAACATGTCATTAGATTGCAAATCAACAATGTAATTCTGAAGTTGAATGTCAAGTGCCATCAAATCTGACTCAGAAAAATCATATGGATATAACTCTGCAAGACGAATCAACTTTTGCTTATCAAAAGCACAAAATGAATTACTAGGATTCAAGCAAGCCATACAAAGTAGCAACTCTGTATTCGCCTCTGAAAAACGATTGTTGAGCTCTTGAAGTTGCATATCTATGACTGTGTAGAATAACTCGACACGAAAGTGATGTAAATTTGTAATTTGTGGGGTTTGACGTCGTAGCCTCCCACCAACTACAAATATTTCATCCATGTTCAAGATAGGAATATCATGTTTGTCACAAAATAATAACACTTCAGCCAATAGAGATTCCCACCCATTATCTCTCATCATCTGTAGTCGTTTCTTAGACATGTTAACAAGTGTTATAGCATTTACAATATTTTGATTTTTCTTTTGCAATGCTATTGACAACTCATTTGTGACCCCTAAAATACTTTTCATCAAATGTAAAGCAAAGGCAAACTCAAAAGATATGATTAACTTCAAAGTAGATCGAGCATCACCTTTTTGCTCATAGCTTGTGCCATCCACCAGAATAATCTCAAGTACTTCAACAGCAGCAGAGAACATCAAAATCAAGTTGATAATTGTACCATAATGTGATCCCCAACGTGTATCACCAGCACGTTTAAGATTTGTCTCTTGATTCAAACCTTGCCCACTTTGAAGTTCACCCATGTCTAATGCCTTTTCAATTTCGACAAATTGTGCATCTCGAAGAGCATCTCGTCTCTTACAAGAGCCTCCAACAATATTTATCAATTTAGCAATCAAGCAAAAAAATTCAGCAATGACATTATGATTTTTAGCAACAGCTACAAGAGTCAACTGAAGTTGATGAGCAAAGCAATGAACATAATATGCTGATTTATTCTCTCTCAGAATTAAAGCTTTAAGACCATTGAACTCACCTTGCATATTACTGGCCCCATCATAACCTTGCCCACGTAGTCTTGATAAACTTAATCCATGCTTTGAAAATAGAGATTCAATTGCAACTTTGAGTGACAAAGCAGTGGTATCTGTTACATGTACAATACCAAGGAACCGCTCTGTAACATTTCCCTTTTTGTCCACATAACGCAAAACAACTGCCATTTGTTCTTTAATCGATGTATCACGAGACTCATCAACTAAAACTGAAAAGAACCCATTGTCAAGATCCTTGATGATGGCATTGGTAGTTTCACATGCAGCTGCATTCACAATGTCTTTCTGAATATTAGGGTGAGTTAGCTTGTTGTTTTTCGGACAATTTTGTATCACTTCATTGATGGATTCATTGTGATCAGCCAAAAATTGTAGAAGCTCAAGGAAATTTCCTTTATCACTTGAATCAGGAGATTCATCATGACCACGAAAAGCTAACCCTTGACGCAAAAGGAATCTTATGCAATCAACTGTTGCATTTAATTGAATTCGATACTTGATCTTTTCTTCTTTTGTCTGCTTAACAAAAACATTGTTAATGTGTTGATTTGGCTTCATTAAATCCTCACACTTCTTGAGAGCTTGGTGATGGGCACTATTAACACCTCCAACATGGGTTTGAAGCTTCTCTTTCTTATGCCACAACTTGAATCCCGTCCTCACAAAAGTGTCACCTCCCGCTTGCTTGCCAACATCTTGCCTAAATAGGTAACAACATAGACAAAATACTGCATCCTTTTCTATGCTGTATTCCAACCAATTTTTGTAATCAATAAACCAATCAGGATTAAACCGACGCATTGATCCACCAATTTTTGTTTGAGGTAAATTGGCAGGAACAATTTGACAAGGACCCTTTTGTATATATGCTCTTCTTACATTATCTTGATCATTAGGATGATAAGATGAGATCGGTTCTCGTAGTCCAGGATCCGAAGGAAGATTGTTCAAGTCAACACAAATTCGCTTAGATGAAGAAGAAGAAGAAGAAGAATCTTTCGGTTTCCTTATCACAAATTTATCCATTGTACTAGGCTACTAGCAATTAGCAAAAGAATAAAAAATAAAATAAATTAATCAAATAGATAAATTAATTAAATTCAAACAAATAAAGTAATTATAAGACAATTAGACAAATCACAAATAGACAAATTAATCAAAATTCTAAACAAATTGCAAATGGACAAATCACATATAGTCAAATAGACAAATCACAAATAACATAAAACATAAACTACCAAATAAATAAATAAATATTATATTAACTAACTAACATTCGGTCAAATATGAAATAACCAAATAATAAAACAACTAATTAATAAACAAAACAAAACAACTAAATAAGTAGGCAAAACCGCAAAAGGCAACTAATAATATTTATTTAACTAAACAATAAAACAACTAATAAAGTAATAAACAACAAAACAACTAAACAACTAAGTAACATTCGTCAAATACTCAAATATGTCAAGAAGTAGCAGAACTGCAGAACCGGAAAAGAAAGACAGGAAAAGAAAAAAAAAAACAAAACAAAACAAAAACATACCAGATCTGAGAGCAGATCCGGACGGGCGAACGGCGCGTGGGCGTGGCGTGACCGAGCGGCGGCGGCGGCAGCAGCTTCAGCAGGCGTAAGGGGGCGGCGAGGGATGGTCTGGCGGTGACCGTTTCAGGCTTTCAGCTTTTGGGTTTTGGGTTTTCTCTCTCTGTATCTCTATTCAACTGTTCAGAAAATTTGGGGATTTTTTTGTTTTGTTCAGGCACGCTGCACGCACACCGCACGCGGTAAGTTTTGGATTTTTTTTTTTTTTTTTTTTTTTTTTTTTTTTTTTTTTTTTTTTTCTTGAAGAATAAATTTCATTAATGGGCTGGATCAAACATTTGGGTTTAAACAACTATTATTTGGGCTTATTTTGTATCATGGGCTTAAATAAATATTGTTATTTGGGCTTTTTATTTTTGAGTTTGGTAAATTGGGTTTATTACGTAAGGGTGTTCACAAATTATTTCAGGGTGTTCAAAAATTATTTCAGGGTGTTCAAAATTTTTATTTCAGGGTGTTCAGATTTTTTTTTTTGTCAAGAATATCTATATAAAATTTTTTTTTTCCTTTGATTTTTTTAAAAGTCAGGGTGTGCAGCTGCACACCCTGGCTATAACGTAAAGCCGCCCCTGGTCACGAATGTTGAGATTGGCACGGAGAGAAATGAACTGAGCGGTGGGCAGTGGTTTAGTGAATGTGTCAGCAACTTGATCCTTGGAAGAAATAAATTGCACAGAGACAGTTTTGGAGGAGACCAAGTCACGTACAAAATGAAAATCAATTTCTATATGTTTAGTACGTGCATGAAACAATGGGTTTGCTGTGAGATAGGTAGCGCCAATATTATTACACCATAAAATCGAAGTAGAGGAAGAGGAAGCACCAAGTTCACTGAGCAGAGAGCGCAGCCACACAAGTTCAGCAGAAGCATGGGCAATGGCTCTGTACTCTGATTCTGTACTAGAGTGAGAAACAGTTCACTGTTTGCGGGAGCTCCAAGATATTAAATTGCAACCAAGAAACAGACAATACCACTAGTAGAACGACGATCATCTGGTGAGCCAACCCAATTAGCATCAGAAAAGGCTTGAATGGTGAAGTTGGAATCTTTGTGAAGAAATAAAGAATGATGGCTAGTGTGTTTCAAATAGCAAAGTATTCTCTTCATTGCACTCCAATGTAAATCAATGGGGTTGGTCATGAATTGACAAACTTTGTTAACAGCAAAAGCTATGTCTGGGCGTCTCAATGATAAGTACTGAAGAGAACCAACTGTGCTACGGTATGAACTGGGGTCCGAAAGTGGAGTGCCTTGGAACTGGCTGAGGGACGTGCTAGAGGCCATTGGAGAAGAAATTGGCTTAGCTTCATGCATGTTGGTCTTACGAAGGAGATCACTGATGTAACGTCGTTGAGAGAGATAGAGACCGTGATCAGATTTAATTGCTTCCACGCCCAAGAAAAAATTTAGTGGACCAAGGTCCTTCACAGCAAAGTCTTGTTGCAATTGAGATATTAGAGAAGTGATAGATGAGGAATTGGGTCCCGTGACAATTATGTCATCCACCTAAATGAGGAAGAAAATCATGTCAGCCTGAGTTCTATAAATAAAGAGAGATGTGTCAGACTTACAGCCATGAAAACCAAGTTGAAGAAGACGAGTACTAAGGCGAGAGAACCAGGCCCATGGTGCTTGCTTCAGTCCATATAAGGCTTTGTGAAGATGACATACATGATTCGGATAAGAAGCATGAACGAAACCAGGTGGTTGGGTCATGTATACATCCTCAAAGATAACGCCATGTAAGAAGGCGTTGGTAACATCGAGCTGTCTAATATCCCAGTTTGAAGCAACGACAAGGGAGAGAACTGTCCGAATGGTGACAGGCTTAATGACAGGACTAAAAGTTTCCCCATAATCAATGCCGGGTTGTTGATGAAATCCTTTAGCGACGAGACAAGCTTTATATCTTTCAGTAGAGCCATCTGCCTTTTGTTTAATACGAAAAACCCATTTACAACCCACGAGATTCATGTTGGGTTTTGGTGGAACGAGTTTCCATGTGCCGTTGTGAAGGAGAGCAGTGAATTCTGTATTCATGGCAGCATGCCAAGCTGGATCTTTGGAGGCAGCAGTGTAGGATGTGGGCTCTATAGAGTCTTGATCTGTGGCAGCAAGAAGTGCTTTTGGAAGAGGGTACTTGACAATGCCAGGGAAGAAAACTTTTGGTTTGCTAATATTGTCTTTGCCTCGTGTTTGCATTGGATGAGCCACGACCTACGTATCATCACATGGGACCTGCAAGGAATCATTAGTGGACACACGAGGGGAGGCAGATGTGGGAGGTGATGACTCATTGTGAGTAATAGAGGATGAGGGAATATAGGATTTTGGTGAAGTAGAATCGGTGAGAGAATGCTGTAGAGATTTCGGAGAAGATATTTGTGGAGAAAGTGGAGGAGATTTTTGGGGAGATAAGGTTGGAGATTTGGTAGGAGATATTTTAGGAGGTGGTGGCAGAGGATAAGGATAAGGGAGATGGTTTGGATTTGTCAAAGGTGGTAACCGTATGTGTGAAGGTGGGACCAAGGGAGTGGCATGTGAATTTGAGGATGTGGCTAATGGAAAAACATGCTCATCAAAGACTACATTTCTGGCTATGTAGATGCGATTTGTGGTAGGATCAAGGCATTTATAACCTTTATGGTTGAGACTGTATCCCAGGAAAATACAACGAGTGGAGCGGAAATCCATTTTGTGGGTATTATATGGACGAAGGTGGGGCCAGCAGGCACACCCAAAATTTTTTAGAAAAGTATAATCAGGAGTTTGTTGGAAGAGAAATTCAAGGAGGGATTTATTGGAAGTGACGGGAGAAGGGAGTCTATTGATGAGATACGTAGCCGTAAGAAATGCTTCATCCCAATATTTTTTAGGGAGAGAGGCAGAAGCAAGAAGGGTGAGGCCAGTTTCTACAATGTGACGGTGTTTTCTTTCTACAGAGCCATTTTGGTGATGGGTGTGAGGACAAGGTAGACGATGACGGATGCCAAGAGATTAAAAGAAGGTGTTAAGTTTCCTAAATTCACCACCCCAATTAGATTGAACACATTTAATTTTTCTATCGAATTGACGTTCAACAAATAATTGAAATTTGAGAAAAATATTATAAACGTCAGATTTAGAAGTGATAGGAAAGAGCCAAATAAATTTAGAAAAATCATCCACAAAACAAACATAATAACGGTTTCCATTATATGAAAGTTTGGGAGTAGGGCCCCATACATCGGTAAAAATAAGTTCTAAAGGAAAACTAGACCTAGAAGAAGATAAAGAGAAGGGAAAACGATGACTTTTGTCAAGTTGACAAGCGTGGCAAACTGGAAGAGTCTTATTTTTGCTGATAGGAAGGTGATGAGAGGAGAGAACTTGACGGACAATGCGGAGAGCAGGGTGGCCAAGTCTTGAATGCCATTGTTCAACGGACACACGTTCCCCTAATAGAGCAGTAGGTTTGATGAGCCGTTGAAGGGAATGGAGAGGATAGAGACCATTTTTATTCTTGCCGCTGAGTAGGGTGACACCCGAGAATAGATCCTTTACACACAAAAAAAGATGGGTGAAATTCAAAGAAAACATTATTATCTTTGGTAAATTGATAGACAGAGAGAAGGTTTTGACTAATATGAGGCACATGTAAAATATTGTTAAGAAAGAAATTTTTGTTAGAAGAACAAAGAATAGAGGAACCAATATGATGAATGTGCAAACCTTGGCCGTTACCGATGCGAACTTGATCTTGACCTGTATAATCTTCTGCATGGAGATTTAAGTTGCCATAATCAGCAGTGATATGATTATTGGCACCAGTATCTGGGTACCAGGCCGGGGTCTACAGTAGATCATGTAGAAGCAGCAAAAGCTTGTGGAGAGTGGTTGGAAGAGACTTGAAAATTTTGATCAAAGCGGTGCCAACAAGCCTGTGCAGTGTGACCAACCTTAAAGCATATCTGGCAAAAGGCACGAGAGGAGCTAGAGTTGCTGGAAGAAAATTGAGGGGAGCCTCGGCCTCGAGAAAAGTTGGTGCGTCCACGACCACGGTTACGACCATGTTGGGAATAAAATTGACGGCCTCGATTTTGGGAGGGTTAGGACGTCTTAGCAGCAAAATTGGCGGTAGGAGCAGTGATATCAGGAGTGGAGAGAGCCTGCTGGTCAATACGCAATTCATGCATAAGGAGGTGACCATAGAGTTCATCTAAAGGAAAGGCTTCCACTTGGGTGTTAACAGTGGCAATAAGGGAGTCGTAATCGTGGGGGAGACCAGCAAGAATGTAGGAGGTGATGGCGGAATCACTGATGGGTTCACCAATGGAGGCAAGAAGATCAGTACAAGCCTTGGCTTTCTGAAAATAATCAGTGATGGTTAGATTTCCTTTCTTCAAGGTGGCAAGGGTGTAGCGAGTGGTCATGACTCGTGCACGAGATTGGGAAGAGAACATCTTTTCTAATGCAAGCCAAACAGCACGGGAGGAGCTTAGACCAACCAAAGATGGAACTAGAGATTCAGATATGGTGGACATGAGAACACTTAAGAGGAGTTGATCAATCTCAAACCAAGAGGCATAAGCGGGGTTAAGAACCAGAGTAGTGGGTGAGGAAGGGGAAGCAATGTATTGGGGGGGAACAGCCGAATCATTATCAACATGGTGAAGAATTTTGTTGCCATTTATGTAGGGAATAATGACAGTTTTCCAAGAGAGGTAGTTGTCTTTTGTGAGTTTGAGTTGAAGGTGATTTGAGGGGGTGAGAATAGAGGTTGGACGATTCATTGGTGCTGTTGAATCAGTGGTTGTATTTATAGGGGAAGATGAAGATGAAGAAGAAGATATATTTGCGACGTTAGTCAATATGCTCTGATACCATGTGAAGATTGAAAACTCACGATGAACTTAATTTGGTTTCTTCTTGTTCAATTGATACATGAGCCACTCACTTGTATTTATATATTAACAGATACAATTTACAGATTGATAAAATGGGTATACATGGAAGACTAGACTTCTATCACACTATTAACTCTCCTTGGATCGATGTTTATCTTTTGAGATAATCATTGGTTGATTATCCTTTGTGATAATCATTGGTTGCTTCTGATATGTTGGTTCTGTAACCGTTTGGATAGAAGTTGTCTCAATAGACTGTGACTTTGATCCTCCATTCTCAACATAACTTCATTATTTTATCATTTATTTTCATTCTATTCTTTTAAATATAATCTAATATCCATTGATATTGTAACCTCGAAAACAAACTTTTTCTTAGCATCTTTAGCTAATGAAACCAGATGCATATTAACTTGTTTCCTATTATACAACTTAATAATCAGCAACGACATTTAAAGAAGGTAAAACTCATATTAATTATTAGAAATATAAACAAATATACTCTGACCAAATTACTATCTTACTTTTTTTTCGAATCAAGAGACATACACATTTTTATAAACATTGTGAACATTAACAATACTTACATGTTTAATGATGTTCTTATCTTCTGTATATTATAAAATATCTAATTTACTTTTAATAGCATATCATTAACATATTAAAGAAGTAATATTTGTGAAAATCATCTTATTTAACAAATCAATGCAATTTTGTAGGACACAAAATGTTGTGGCATTGTGAAGATCACCATTCAACTCGCGTATTAATTTTCACTTATCCAAAAGGTCATCTTTTTTTTTTTTTTTTTTTTTTTGAAATATGATAGAAATTCTAATCTAAACTCACACACACGTATATTTTGAAGATCCTGGGGATCGAATCCACACCCTCATAGAGGGGGATTTTTTGGAGAGGGGATTACCACTGGACCGAATACCCAAGTGGCATCCAAAAGGTCATCTAGGTATTGAGAATATGGATAATTAAGAGGTGTCACATGCCGATGTGCCTCCATGATATTTCACTTCGGCTGATTAAATTTAGTTTCAATCCTATATAACAAAATGTTAGGCATTCATCTGCAAAATACTTTTTTGAAATAAACCCTTGACGTACCATATTACAAACATAACTCTTAAACTGTCTATAGATAATTCATAATAAGAGAACGTAGTAAAAATAAAATAATAATATGTAATTATATTTTAGACAACAATGACATTTTGTATAATTTACCTTTCAACTCGATACCTTTAGTAAACTTCTATTAATTTTTTCTTTTTCACATAGGTCCGCTGAAAATAAAAAGTCATTGGACGAAATATTATCTAAAAAGTTTTATCTCATACCTTCACCCAACTTTATGACACCAATAATAGAAAATATTATAGAGATTGATTCAATAGCAACTTCGGTTAATATAGCGAAGTTTTTCTCTCTTATATTAATCTCCTTCATCTATATGAAAAAAGAAATTGTAATAATTAATGTAGCAAACAAAAATTTGAATAATTAATAACAATCTTTATTAGTAAGTTGGATTTGATATCTTAGTACATGTCATACACCAAGTTTAACACAAGCGCTGGTATGTAATACAACGAAGCATTTTCATGCAAGAAGAACGTTGTGGCACTATCATAGTATGTACACTTCTATTAAAAAAATTTGTTGGTAAATTGGACTTGATATATTGGTACATGTCATGCACCAAGCGTGACACAAGCGCTGGTATGGAATACAGTGAAGCATTTTCATGCGAGGAGAATGTTGTGGCACAATCATTGTATGTACAGTACTAATAACAATCTTTGTTGGCAAGTTGGACTTGATTTTTTGGTACATGTCATGCACCAACACAAACATCGGTATAGAAAACAATAAAGCATTTTCATGTAAGGAGAAAATTGTGTCAAAATCATAGTATGTACACTTCTAAGAATATGATTTCCCTATATTAGCAACAGGATAAGTCATGAAATATGATTTATTTACTTATGTTATAGAGTGACTATAATGAGATTATTGTGCGTTATACTTTGAATTATACATAAAGTGTTACAATTTGTTTATTTCATTGTATTGCATGAAGTTTACCATTTATGTGAGTTATATTGATCTCAAAAGTATTAACTTAGGTTGTTCTGTTTGTAGGTTTTAATGAAACTAAAGAAAATAAGCCCAATTGGAGTCCAATTAGAACAAAGGAAAATCGCAGTCAAATTCAATTGCACGCATCTTAGTATTTGGCTCATAACTTTTGGTTCAAAGATCTAATTGAGGAGATTTAAGTTGGCTTGGAGATATGATTCAAAGAGCTACAATTATGTATTTTATGAGAATTTTCAAATTCGGACGTATAAAGGATCAAAAGAGGCGGTCAAGCAAAACCTAAATATTATAGATCTTTAACCTATGAAAATTTTAGTTGTATTAGGACTTTTAGACCTATTTAAAGGTTCATTACATAAAATTTAAAGAGTCTCTCTCCCCATTGTTTTCTTTAGACTTTTTGTTTAGTATTTTCATGGAAAACTAAAACTTTAGCTTAAATTAAGGGGGATTCCCGTTTGTAAGATACCATTGATTCTTTTAATGTCACGAAAGTGTTTCAAAATTTATAATTTCTTCTATTGATTGTTCATACCTATTCTATTATCTTTGGTTTGAAACTTTTATGATTTGAACCTTTTCATAAGTTCAGTCGAGTTTTTCTTATAGTTATGTAAGAATCCTAGATATATATACAAAACCATAATTGCATTGGATATTATTATTTGTTGTGTTATTGCTTGAGAGTATATCGTCGTTTTATGATTTTCCAAGTGTAGTTATTGATTTTATGCTTTAATCAATGAACAATCTTTACAGAAGTTTATTTTAGAATTCTTTTACAAAATCTTTATTGCAAATCTTCTAATTGATGGTTTGGGATGAGAAACCATCAATTGAGTTATCACATGGTTTAATTGAATTAATACTATTCTTAATGTTGAAGAATTTGATATAATCATAAAAATACTACAACTTTGAGGTGTGAATATCACTTTCTTTAAGGTGATAATTGCTCCCACTTGAAAGAGTTTTGTTGTAGGGTTAAGACAATTCACCTCTAAGATACAACAAAGTCACTAATTACAGACAACAAATTTCTCTAATTTCCTTAAAAATCATTCTTACAAAAATTGTGTCTTTGACAATTAATTAGACTCTTTAATTTATAGACATTTAATTGGCACTATTCCAGAACATTATTGTTACCCAAATATCAACTTAAGAGGGAGAGTGATTTAGGTTGAGGCAAACTTTTTCGATTTAAATGCGGAATTAAAAACTATTTTCAAATAGCAAATGTTGATTAAACAAATTTAAGAACACAATTCAATTGTAATAAAGATATGATATGAAATCAAGCACAAGTATATACAAGCAATTGAATAAATAAGAGATAGAGAGAGAGAGAGAGAATCAAACACAATGATTGTTATCGAGGTTCGACTTCCCCGCCTACGTCCCTGCCTCAAGAACACTTCTCGAGTATTCCCAAATTCACTATTTGACAATCTTTTTTGGGATGAAGATCAAACCGTATTTTATCTAATCTATTAGTATAGAATTAGCTTATGTGATACGACGATTCACTTGGGTTGTTGTATATTGGAAGGAAAATGTCTTTTCCAATTGTAGCGCCTTAAGATTCATAAAGATCGTGAGATTTCTGCATCTCCTTTGCTTCACATCAATTTTATTTCCGTGTGTCTATTGTAATTAATTTCCTTTTAATTAATAATTGATTTCCTTTTAATTAATTTAATATTTCTAGTTATATTATAATTCTAGAATAAATGGCACCAATGAATCAAATTCAAAATAATTTCAATTTACCAATTGGTCTCCATGTTTTTCATATATATAAAAATAAACTACATGTGGGGATTATTTTAGCAAGATATAATAATAAACAATTACAACTGATTCTTGATTGAGGTTTTCATAATTCTAATATAGTATATATGAGATTCTTGGGTCCAATCTATTATTACAACATCTAATATGAAATTAACATTCTATATATTACATAGCACTTATAGACACAAAATTATTGTGTTCATCATCTACGCGAGACAAGTTATCAAAATCTTCAATTTTTACTTTTGGCAAAATTTTTGGATTTTTTTCCTTTTTGGATCATGGAATTTCACGTATATATATCTACTAATACATAAGTAAAATTTGTCATAGTGCAAACCAACATAAGCATTTAGCAAATCGGTTATACACATTAAGCCAAAAAAATGGTGAAATCTTCACTCAAGCTTGCTTTCATTGTTTTGTGCATGGTTATTGGCTCTTGTAAGTGACTCATGTAGACTACTTTCTCCAGATAATATTACTCCACATTAGTGAGTTGTAGCACACACAAACACACATTAACCTATGTAAATTTGTGTCTTTTCTTGATATCGAGTAATTTATATTGAAATTTCTTGTTTAATGTTGTACAAAAATTGTTGCAGGTTTGGTTGCTGAAGTTGAAGGGCTTTTTTATATGCCTTCCTGCAAGACTGTTAAAGAATGTGGGGATCCTACTAAATGCGAGTGCCAAGGTGTGTGTGTTTGCCATCCTTCAAAACCGGAATTCGTGGCGACAACTTTTACTAGTCATTTTGAAAGACAAAATGAAATCCCTTTACATTAATAAAATTAGCATCTCCTATACTACCTACAATAAAAGAGAATGAAATCTACATAAAATCATAAAACATTGTACTTCTCATACTTTTTTTCTATATACATGTGGATTCAATGAAATGTGGTTTTAAATTTTAATATTAATTGAGAAATAAATGGCCAAATTTCTAATTACTTTACTATTTACTTGGATTAAGGTGGGTTGATGTCAAAATGTGTGAGATTATTTAAGATTCATGGTAGGACTTGGAATTACAACATCTAGATCTCATGACAACGTTTTTGAATGGAGGAAACATGAAGGTTTTTAACTAAAAGGACAAGAGAATAAAAATTTTCTAAATTGCCATTAATGATTTCAATTACCCACTCTTTAGTTTTAGAAAATTGCTACCATTAAGAATAAAGGGAAGAGTATTTTTGTGTTATCATAAATGGGCTATAATTTTTATTAATCTTTAGGACCTGTGAGCCTATAAATATGACCCCCTTTCACCATTCTTCGACACAATAATATAATATCTATAAATACACCGATTGAATAAATAAATTTACAAAAAAAAAAAAAAATCATATTTTATTTGCAATGAACAACAGTTTACTGGGAGATGCTTCGATGTAAGCTATTAGAATAGAAAGTCTTTTCCTTTTGTAGCGCTTCAATATCCATAAAAGATAGTCAGATTTCTACATCTCATTCGTATTGCTATAATTTCAATTTCGTTTGTGTATTAGTAATTTAATAATTTTAAAAAAATGGGCACCATTGAATCAAATCCAAAATAATTTTACATTACCAATTTTTTCACGTTTTACATATATATATATATATATATATATATATATATATATATATATATATATATATATATATGGGCTTAATTTTTAGCAAAACATAAAAATGGACACCTATGAGGAAGAGGTCCAACGACGGATGAGTTAGGCTGGAGAGGTCAAAGGCAATGGAAGAACGTCTAGAAATGCAAGTACGCTAAGACACTAGAAGTTCAGAGATGTGCCTCTTATACAATTTTAGGATAGAGAAACAATTTGATCTATTTAATTTCATAAACTATACATGGTACTTGTTTTATTAAAGAAGGTATGAAGTAATATACAAGAAAGAGTGATGTGCAAGTAAAGTATACAGTGGGATGACTATAGTGCCCAGAGCATAATGGGCTTGTAGACTCACTTTTATCTTTAAAGTTAATGTTATTATTCTTTTTTTAATTTTATTGTAAAAATATTAATAGAAAAAAAAAATTACAAATAATTCTTGATGAAGCTGTACATAACTCTAAAATAGTTTATAGGAAATTCGTTAATCATTATCTATTAGTGCACATATTAAAAGTCCATGTATTGCACAACTTTCATAGACACTAAATTATTGTCTTCATAATCTTCACGAGACAAGTTCTTAAAATCATCAATTTCTACTTTCGACTAAATTAATGGATTTTTCTTCATCGTTTTTTGATAATGAAATTTCACGTGTATATCTATATATCTACTAATATAGAAGTAAAAAATTTCACAATGCAAACCAACATAAGCATTTAGCAAAGCGGTTATACACATTAGGCAAAAATAATAGAGAAATCTTCACTCAAGCTTTTTTGCTTCGTTTTGTTCTTGGTTATTGGCTCTTGTAAGTGACACATGTAGACTACTTTCTCCGGATAATATTACACCACATTAGTGATTCGTTGCCTCGTTGGACACACAAACACGCATAAACATGTGTAAATATTTGTCTTTTCCTGATATGGATTCATTATATCGAAATTGCGAGTCCAACTAAATGCCAGTGCATGGGGGTGTGTGTTTCCCATGCTGCGAAACCGAAGTTTGAGGTGACAACGTTTACTAGTCACTCTGAACGAAAAAATGAAATCCCTTTACATTAATAATATTAACATCTCCTATACTACCTACAATAAATGAGCATGGAATCTATATAAGTTCATGAAACATTGTACTTCTCATTCTAGTTTTCTATATACATGTGGATTCAGTGAAAGGTGCCTTTTTATTTTAAATTTAATTAAAAAAATGGCCAAATCTCTAACTACTTTACTATTTACTTGGATTAAGGTGAGTTGATTAGTGAAAATGTGAGAGATTATTTAAGATTCATGGTAGGACTTGGAACTACAACATCTAGATCTCAAGATCGATTTTTTGAATGGAGAAAACATGAAGGTTTTTGACTTAAAGTACAAGAGAAAAAAAAAATTTTAATTCCCAGTAACAATTATAATTACCCGCTCTTTATTTTAAGAAAATTCCTACCATTAAAAATAAAGGGAATAGTATTTTTCTGTTCTCTTAAGTCTATAACTTTTATTTATCTTTAAGTTCTGTGAGCCTATAAATATGACCCCCATGCACCATTCATTGACACAATAGTACAATATCAACAGATACACTGATGACTAATAGAAATTTACAAAAGAATAAAAAATTGATATTTTATTGGCTATGAAAACTAGGTTTAATTGGAGAAGCTTTTATCTAATCTATTAGTATAGAATTAGCTTATGTGATACGACGATTCACTTGGGTTGTTGTATATTGGAGGGAAAATGTCTTTTCCAAATGTAGCGCCTTAAGATCCATAAAGATTGTGAGATTTCTTGCATCTCCTTCGCTTCACATCAATTTTATTTCCGTGTGTCTATTGTAATTAATTTCCTTTTAATTAATAATTGATTTCCTTTTAATTTCTATTTAATATTTCTAGTTATATTATAATTCTAGAATAAATGGCACCAATGAATCAAATTCAAAATAATTTCAATTTACCAATTGGTCTCCATTTTTTTTTTCATATATATAAAAATAAACTAAGAATCTTCTTACGGTGAAGATCAAACCTTTCCCAATCTTCTTACGGGTGAAGATCAAACCGTTACAAGTCTTCCTTACGGTGAAGAGTAACCACTCACAATCTTTTTACGGGTGAAGATTAAACTGTTTCAACAAATGATTTGTTGTATACAATAATGGCTCTCTCAAAGTAGTAGTATACAATATGCTCACACTAATAGTGTATCAAAGATTTGATCAATATGGCTCAAGAAGTATTTTGAAGAAATTTGATTTTCAATCAATGATTTTGAATGATTTAAAAATATAAGCTTGAAGAAATGATAGATTGATGTGAAGGATGTTTTCCTTTCTTTCTCTAGATTTTCTCTTGTGTGTTCTGTGTCTTAGAAACTCAGAATGAGTGGTATTTATAGAGAAAATATCATTTCTTTTTTTTGACAATGATAAGATAAAATTTTTAGTGCTCCATGTCTAGTGCTCAATTAGTAATGTCTAGTGTTCAATGTCTAGTGCTCCATTAGTAATCTCTAGTGCTCAATATCTAGTGTTCTATTAGTAATGTCTAGTCAAAGAAAGCACCTTTAGAAATTGTTTAATATACTAGACCAAATTAATAATTCAAATGTGGTAGAGCCAATGAGACGAAAAACAATGATGAGATAAATTGAGAAATAGGACTATGTGATAGATAGTATTGTTTAGAATATATATTTTTTTAACTTAATGAAATGGCCAACAAAAGTGGTATTATTCCTACAAGATAATATTTCTATTTTTGAATTTTGTTTCAAGTGTTCATGGTTTGGCCCATTCAAATTTTAATGGGTAAAATACAAAAACTATCAGTGAATGGGTTTTTATTTATTTATTTATTTTTTGAATTAGTTAGCTTTTGAATTTTGAGTTGATTTTTAAAATTGAGCCTTAAAGATCAAATCTTAATAAACTTTACAAAACCTAACTCTTACTTCTCATATGTTTTGGAACATGATTCTTGAGCTTGATTCCTTTGACTTGAGTCTTGATGACTTGATCTTCAATGAATTTGTACTTATGTCGACTTTGCATTTGCTTGATATTGATTGACCATATCGGTTTAATTAAACAACTAGTCAACATTATACTTTAAACATTAATCATTAGTTTATATGAGAATATCAATTATAAATAATCTTAAAATTATTGTTATCATCAAAATTACATAAATGTCCTTGAATTAATTAGCCAATTAATATGTATTGAAACCTTGAGGCTAACAATCTCCCTCTTTTTTATGATGACACATATGATATGATATTTTTATATGAATTATGATTTTGAAGCTTTTCTTGAAAAGCTCCCCCTAAGATAATGCATATTAGAGATTAATGAATCTCCCCCTGTCTTTATGCATAGATCAATTTGTCATTTAAGTATAATCAAGTAAACAATATATATATGCGCATTTTTGCCAATTATTGCAAGATATGAGAATTCACCAATAGGTTCAAATATACCATTTTGGTTCAAGCATTTCCATCATAAAATAAGTAACACTTTATAAATGCCTATCAAAATTCAATATTTCATCCTTTTGATTTGGTTCAACCATAACACAATTACCAACCAAAATCAATAACAACTGTAATGACCATGATGTCATATATTTGTCTCTTGATTAGCAAATAGCATAAGCAAATAAAATATTTCTTTCCTTGAATTTGGTTTAAAACATAAAACAAATAACATCAAAATGTAACAACCATAATACCAATAACAACCATGACCAAAATGTCATAAAACCAATAACATCAAGATACAAACCACAATGTAACAATCAAAGTAAAGTGACCAAAATGTCAAATAACATCAAGATACAAAATGACAAAAAATAACATATCTTTCTCCCCCTTGGCATCATCAAAACAAAGATGAGAGACTAACAACCATATGCCATCTTGCTTTAGGCGCTCATTGATGTCCTCCATGATTTGAGCCAACCTAGCAAAGTTCTCATCATAAGTTGACAACCTTTGAGTAACCATAGTTGAAAAGTTGTCCATGTTGGTTGCAAGGGTTCCCAAGTTTTTCATGCTCGTAGTGAGGTTCCCCATGCTACTTGCCAAGGAGTCCAAAAGTCCAAACACAAGTTGGAAGTTGTCCTCATTGACATGAGAGGAGCTAGGAGATGCGGTTGGAGGCTCATCATCCTCATGCATTGCTCCTTCATTCCCTTGAGCTTCAGCTTCATCCATTTGTGCTTCTTCATCAATTTCATCTACCACCGGTGCATCCTTCTTAACCCAAGTGTTATCCTTAAGCTCATACTTCATTTGTTTCATGGTAGTTTCTCCATAAACATCCGTTTGAATCACCTTTCGAGTCTCTTTTTCACCACTTACATTTACTCTGAAATGATTAAGAATAGTAGTGATGTGGAGACCATATGGGAGGGCGTCATTCTTCTTTTTGACACAAGCGTCCATGTGCCAACCGATATAGAATGCAAGATCAAGTTTGACCTTGTTGAGAATGCACCACATTATGAAAAGGTCTAGATAGGAGATGTATTTATATGAACCACTCTTAGGAAGGATGTTGTGGGTTATGATATGATAAATGAGGCGGCTTTCTAAGGTGAGCTCGGAAAGTTTAGGTCTATAGGCTTTTTGGATGTTAGGATTACCACATATTTGGCGAATAGACTCTAAAGGGTTATACCCTTCAAATTACATCCAATCATTTGTGGTAAAATGTTGAAGAGTGGCGCGAGGAATTCCTAAAATGGTGGCTAATGTGTCTTTGGTTAGTAAAATGGATTTACCTTTCACATAGGAGGTGATTTTGTTATCTTTATATTCAAAATGAGTGTAAAAGTGTTTAACAAGAATGGGGTATTGAGTTTGACGCAAGCTAAGGAAGTTTTCCCATCCTTGAGCTTGAAAAAGGTCTCTAAGATGTATATGATGATTTTCAAAATAAGGGAAATCTACTATTTTGCCAAAAACTACCATTCTATGAGAAATTGCGTCATGAAATCTTACCGAATGCTCGAAAGAAACGGAAGGTGTTGTCCATTGTTGGAGATACATCCCTTTGAGCCCTAGATTTTAGCCTCTTCCTCGGTACTTCACCAACGGATTTCTTTGGAGTCATTTTTGTATGCTAAGAGTTAGGGTTTTGAATTGGGGGTTTTGGAATGTCAGAGATTTGAGAGTGATTGAGATTGAGAGTTTGAGAGTTTGATGCTTAGTAGTGATTTTTGATCGAAACCCTAGGAGAGAAGGAGAGAAAAATCGAGAGAAATGAGAGAAGTGAGAGAAAAATAAGGGTTGCCTCTGTTTTATAAAACCCAGAATTCGCAGATCCAGTCGCTTGGATCCTGATGCAATCGACTGGATTAAGCTTAAATAAGTTTCTGCTTGACTCAGTCGCCTGATACAGGACAGGGTCGCCTAGGTTGGGACATCCAGTCACTTGGTTCCTAATCCAGTCGCCTAGATGTACCTGGCAGTTTCTCATTTTCTGATTTTTAATCTCTTTTTCAATTTTAAGAATTATTTAATCAATAAATCCAGAAAAATTGAAAAACAAATATTATATTCAATATCTCTAATCATCACTCAACATGTTATACAACCAAAATTAAACATAACATATTTCTCTTTTCCTTGATTTGGTTAAAACATAGAATAGATAACAATATATCATATTTCTCTTCCTTGGCATCATAAAAAAAATGAAAACAAATACATTTACATGCCAGTGTTATTTATGATTCCTCATGAAAGAATATGATGTTCATTGCCGTGATCCATTAATGTTGATGATTTAAGCAATCCGGAAAGGATATGGGATGATACCCATATATTAGGTACTCTCTCTCTCTTTTGTCATACAAAGTTACAGGAGTATTAGACAGAGATTTTTCCAGCGATTTGGATGAGGAAGATATATTAAGAGTGTATGCCAGAGATCTTCCCATCTACCTGTTGTATGAGAGAGGTACTTCAACCAAGAAGCATGATCAAGAATAATCTTGCTTCGTGAAAATTTGATTAATAATAATCTTGCTTCTATCTGAGAAGATTAAGTATTTGATTTTATGAATCTCTTTATGATGCTGCATCCTCTTAGAGTTTAATCTAAAGAATGAGAGAGAAATATTTAAGAGGTGCGATATGCAATGGAGAAGAGAAGTGAATTTATAGGAAAGACACGCGGGTAAATGAACGGTTCAGATTTAATCAATTTATTGCATTACGTGTCTGGCTTATCCACTCTTTCATGCCAGAGACACTGATAATTCAGGGATTGATATCTGCTTTTTCAAAAAGAGATTTTGTCGACGCATTGATTCCTAAGTCAGTACAATTTTCTGTATAAGTTAAAACTCGAATTGACCTTGTCGACGCATTGAGACTAGAGTCAGTGAATTTTTTGTATAAGTTAAAACTCGAATCTCAACAAAGTTGTCTCGGGAGTCGAATGATAGAGAATCGCACAAGCTTTTCTCTCGGGAGTCGAATGACAGCTAAATCACACAGACTTCTCTCAAGAGTCGGATGACAGCTTGATCACACAGACTTCTCTCGAGAGTCAGATGATAGCTTAATCACACAGAAAAATTTTGAAGTTTATTTAAACGCTCTCTGGTTTTCGATTAACTTCATCTCTCTCAAGCTTTTAACTTAATCTCCCATTAGATTTTCTAAGATGGCTTCCTCTTCTTCTCTAAACACCCAAGAAACAATTAATCTGAATGATGTACCTAGTGTAATGCATGCACCTAGCTCAATGCCAGAGGTCTAGCATCCTTACTTCCTTTCCCCTAATGGCCCTTATCACGGTAACTGATTCTATGAATGCTAAATGGTGTAACTGCAACTGCAGTAGCTGCGAGTCTTTGCACTCCGGAGGATGGAAAGGTTTTAGTTGTGGAGGACAGATCCTCAAATAATTAATGATTCAATGGCACTCACAATTCAGTGTGTTGCCTCTGTTTCTAACATAAGACGTCGTCTTCATGTTAGGAATCATGAAGTTAGAGCGCTACGTTCCCAAGTTACCATTTTGCAAAGGTTGCTTAAGGAGAATAAGAAGAGAATAAGGGAGTTTAAGGAGGAGAACAAAAGACTTGAAGAAACTCGTGGATTCTTATACTAATGATTTAGTAACCCAGTCCATCGAAGCAGAACAAGACTACTGCTGAACTTCAGAAGCAGTACGAGAAGTTACTTGTTGAGGTGAAGGAATTGGCTTCTCGCCCTATCCCCTAAAAAAAAAGTAGTGGGTTTTTCCTTTGTGGCTTTCCTTTGTGGCTTTTCTGTTATCTGTATTATCTTTCCTTTTAATGAACTCAAGTTTGTTTTAATGATGAGTTTTATTTCTTATTTTATGCATGAACATATACGCAAAAATACATAAGACTAGGCATATAATCTTATGTTCAAACAATATAACTAGAAAGATATAAAATGAACAAATTTATAAACATGATATGGATAAATTCATTTTATGTTCAATTCTTAAGGTATATATAGATTTAACAACTATTGAATCAAATGGAAGGATAATAAATTCAAGCTTATTTGATGTCAACGTATCTTGCCATACCTATTTTAATTCAGCGTTCCCTCTTAAGGCAAATTTGAACATAGCAAAATATCCTTTAGCATTCAAACCATCATTATCAATTATGAAAGAGGATACGTTACCGATTTTATCAATAACTTTTGCCTTTTAGTATTATCCCCAAGTGTGACATTTCTTCCATCTTTTTGGTGAAGCAGTTGTGAACTTATTCACTCGTCATATGCCTTGATTATCCATTATTGAGAAACCACTTATCCTTGGTAGATTTGGATATCAAGCACACCTACAAGACAACTTCAAATAACCTTTTTTGGTACCCAAATTTTCTTGGGTCCACTAGGGTTAGTTTTTGGAGAAGTAGCTCCTTTGACTACCCAAATCATATTTTTCATGGGACATGTATGAAGATTATGCCCTAATTTTCCACAATGTTATATGGGAATTTTCAAGAATTTTTCATTAATGAAGAATCTTTGATAGTGTTTTTCTTTTACTTTCGGGTTATATCCAATACCCGCTTTGTCAAAAACACATCTTTAACTACCTAACAAATTATTCAAATTTTTCTTTCCATTTGTAAAGTTAGTCAAAATTTTGTTTAAGTTTTCAACTTTGAGTTTTAATTCTTTATTTTCATTTACCAAGAGATTTGAATCATGAGCTATTTGTGATGATGTTTTCACATCTTTTGCTTTCATTTTCTCAATGAAGCTTTGTGATTCAATTTTCAACTTAATTATTTCTTTTTCTAAAGATAGATTTTTATCATTTAAAGAAATAATTTGTTTTTCTAGAATTTCATTCTTGCTTTTCAAATCATCTAATTCTTTTGAAAAAGATGTGACTTTCTTTTTAAAAACCTTATTTTTCAAAACACTTTTCTCAAATTCTTCAACTAGCTCTTCAAAAGCATTTTGTAATTCATCATAGCTATAAGAATTATCTTCTAAAGAATTGAGTTCTGAAGTTACCTCATCTTCATATGCCATTAAGCAAAAAACTTCGGTAGAATCATCTTCATTGTTGGATGCTTGAGGGCTAATGCTTGTACATTCATCTTTCTCTATTTGAAACAATTTATGATTATGAACAAGCATACTCATCTTTGATTCTTCAACTTGACTTGCTTCTTCATATGTAGCTTCAAGTTTTTCCAAATTTCTTTAGCTGAATTACAACTTGAAATTTCATCAAATTCCTTTGAGTTAAAAGCACAATATAAACAATTCATAGTTTTATAATTTAACTCAATGAGTTTAACATCATTTTCATCCCATTCATTTTCTTGTTTGGGTATGTCTTGTTCTTCTGCTATTTTAGTGGGAACATGAGGACCATTTACAATGATTTTCCATATGAGATAGTCTTGAGCTTTAATGTATGTAGTCATTCTAGTTTTCCAATAACTATAATCACTACTAATGAACAAGGGTGGTCTATGTGTAGATTGACCTTCAAGCATTTGAGGTCTAGATGTGTTTGCCATGATCTTAACTCTAAGATTGTTAAATCTATATGTAGAGCCTTGGCTCTGATACCAATTGTTACCCAAATATCAACCTAAGAGGGGGGGTGATTTAGGTTGAGGCAAACTTTTTCGATTTAAATGTGGAATTAAAAACTATCTTCAAATAGCAAATGTTGATTAAACAAATTTAAGAATACAATTCAATTGCAATATAGATATGATATGAAATCAAGCACAAGTATATATAAGCAATTGAATAAATAAGAGATAGAGATAGAGAGAATCAAACACAATGATTGTTATCGAGGTTCGGCTTCCTCGCCTATGTCCCCGCCTCAAGAACATTTCTCGAGGATTCCCAAATTCACTATTTGACAATCTTCTTTCGAGTGAAAATCAAACTGTTACACAATCTTCTTACGAGTGAAAATTAAACCATTCCCAATCTTTTTATGGGTGAATATCAAACCGTTCTCAATTTTCTTACGGGTGAAGATCAAATCGTTACAAATCTTTCTTACGGTGAAGAGTAATCACTCACAATCTTCTTACAAGTGAAGATTAAACCGTTTCAACAAATGATTTGTTGTATACAATAATGGCTCTCTCAAAGAGTAGTAGTATACAATATGCTCACACTAATAGTGTATCAAAGATTTGATCAATATGGCTCAAGAAGTATTTTGAAGAAATTTGATTTTCAATCAATGATTTTGAATGATTTGAAAATATAAGCTTGAAGAAATGATAGATTGATGTGAAAGATGTTTTCCTTTCTTTCTCTAGATTTTCTCTTGTGTGTTCTGTGTCTTAGAAACTCAGAATGAGTGGTATTTATAGAGAAAATATCATTTCTTTTTTTTGACAATGATAAGATAAAATTTTTAGTGCTCCATGTCTAGTGCTCAATGTGTAGTGCTCCATTACTAATGTCTAGTGCTCAATGTCTAGTGCTCCATTAGTAATGTCTAGTCAAAGAAAGCACTTTTAGAAATTATTTAATATACTAGACCAAATTAATAATTCAAATGTGGTAGAGCCAATGAGACGAAAAACAATGATGAGATAAATTGAGAAATAGGACTATGTGATAGATAGTCTTGTTTAGAATATATTTTTTTTAACTTAATGAAATGGCCAACAAAAGTGGTATTATTCCTACAAGATAATATTTCTATTTCTAAATTTTGTTTTAAGTGTTCATGGTTTGGCCCATTCAAATTTTAATGGATAAAATACAAAAACTATCAGTGAGTGGACTTTTATTTATTTATTTATTTTTGAATTAGTTTGCTTTTGAATTTTGAGTTGGTTTTTAAAGTTGAGCCTTAAAGATCAAATCTTAATAAACTTTACAAAACCTAACTCTTACTTCTCATATGTCTTGGAACATGATTCTTGAGCTTGATTCCTTTTACTTGAGTCTTGATGACTTGATCTTTAATGAATTTGTACTTATGTCAACTTTGCATTTGCTTGATATTGATTGACCATATCGGTCCAATTAAACAACTAGTCAACATTATACTTTAAACATTAATCATTAGTTCATATGAGAATATCAATTATAAATAATCTTAAAATTATTGTTATCATCAAAATTACATAAATGTCCTTAGATTAATTAGCCAATTAATAGGTATTGAAACGTTCAAGCTAACAATTATAATTTTTCAAAATAATTAATAACTACCATAAATAGTTATAGTAAATAACTTCCATGGGTTATGATCGAGTGCATCTTGTTTTATGTAATAAAATAAAATTAAGATCACTAATCGATCAATCTTAATCACATGCGAACGTGCCACGTGTTTAAGTGCACCACATTATGTCACACGCCACTCGCGTGTGTGCGAGTAGTAGAGCCACATGTCCATAGGTCCACTTTATTTATTTAAAGTGTTGGTGTTTGTGCCCCCTTACAAACATTTTCAAGGCTTTGTATATTTTCAATGTGTGACTTGTCCATAAGCCTTCAACTCCCACTTCTATATCACTATATAAAGTAATAAATTTACAAAACATATAAAGTGGATGAACCTGAAATCTATGCGTCTTTACCCATTGTATTTCTCTTGATTTTAATTATTAGTTTTCTACAAACCTTAAAACATTATTTTCTTTACTTTTACCCTTTTAAAAGTGTCTCTTGAATTCTAATCTCCCTATGATTTAGAGGCCGTTTGGTACGCATAACTCAAACGGTGATTCAGTGATTTGAATCCAAAATCACTGGGTCCTACACAAAAAAATCTTGTTTGGTACACCATATTTAAGTTCATTCTGAAAAACTAACTCAAATTCAAGGTGGGTCCCATGCCAAATTCAAAAACAACTGATCAGGTGTTTTGGAATTCACTACCTAACTCAAATCCGGACTCAACCCAAAATTTATTACCATTATTGGGCCCCACATTCACTACCTTCTCCCCTGTTCTCTCTCTCTCTTCCATTATTTGAACTTCCAGTGTTCTCTCTCTCTCTCTCTCTCGGCCATTACAGAGGGCTCTGCCCTTTCATTACTTCACGCCTACCCCCACAGTGCTCACTGCACCGCCTACCCCCCCACAGTGTTGTAGATCATCACCGCTCAACTCTCTCTCTTCCCTTCTTGTTACTATTCTCTCTCTTCATTACTCGGCCAAACCCTCTACCCACAACCACCGTGACCCAAACATCAAAATCCCAAACTTACCGTGAACCCCACTATCAACAATCCAAACCCATAAATTTTTTAGATCCACCCACTTCAACCAAAACCCACTCACCTCTAGCAAAACTAATTGCAACACAATCCAGTCCAGCCTCCACATCACCGAAAAGAGCTCGCACTGTGACGGTTCCAAAACCAATCGCAACCCACATATCGCCGACAATTTCTCTCTCGCAACCCCTCGCACAACCAACCTCAACCTCCACCATGGCAACACTGAATGAGCATATGCTTTAAAGGAAAAGAAAGAGAGAAGAGAACTAAGGGATAGTCGGTGAAATTTGGAATGACCGAGAGAAAGTAAAATAGATGAGAAAAAAAAGAATATGAAAGGATATATGTGAGTGGAAAAGAAGATAAGAGGATAGGCTTTAGGATTTGGAGAGAGAGAAAAGAAGATAAGAAGATAAAAAAGATAGAAAAAATATTTATTTATTTTGTTTTTTATTCTTTTAAAAAATTAATTAATAATGGAATGATAAAATTATAATGAAATTGTTAAATTTGTATTGATAAATGGTTGAAATCCTCTACAATTGTTATAGGTGCAATCAAGTCTAAAAACCAAAACTATGTACCAAACAGAAAAGAAAAAAAAAAAATTGTGATTTAAATTGTGATTTCAGAACTATGTATAAAACAAAATTTTTTTTACAATCTTGAATTCAAATCAGGATTAAAGTTCTAATTTGAATATTGAAAAAAGTCACGAAACCAAAACAGAAAACGAAAACACATACTACACAGGCCCTTAACAACCCTTTTCACTATTATACATTTATACTACCATTTACTCATCAAAATTGACCCAACATCACAACACTATATAATAAAAAGAATTAATTAGATTCAATTTATATATTTCTATTCAATTGGATACTTTATTTTAGCGTTCGATTTTTAGTCTCAAGTTAGCGTTGATTTCGATGATATAAATGGATCATCGGTAACCACTTTGTTTGGAGGCAATATTGAGAAAGTCTTATCATGTTTGACAACGCTAATGTTACAGATTAGTAGGTTACTGAGGTATAAAGCAAACATTACTGATCATTAAATCATTCGCTTGTTCAATTTAATAATAAATAACAAAACAATATTAAAACCAATATTTTTCATTGTATTTTACAAACTTTAAAAAAACCTAGATTATTACTCTTATGGTCATAGGATGAAATTAAGTATATTAAAAGCAATGCCAAGCTTCGTTTTAATCAAAAGTTTCTTATCTATCTAAGACCATCAAATTTGAAATATGTAGAGAATCATGACATAAGCTCAACATTGCCTCAGTCCATGATCCACTAGAAGAAAATGAATGGATATGTAGTTTCAAGCTTAGTAAAATGGAAGGCCCCTACTTTGGGAACATATATTAAAGAAATAATTAGGCACACAAAGGAAGACAAGTAGTTATATTATTAGTATGTTGTGTATCACTTAGTGTGACGTGCCACTACCTATATTTTGTGCAACTTTTTTGAGTTTTTTTGACACCATATATACTTAATTTTGTAATCTCATCCTTTCTACGCACGCCTGTGTCTATATATGGTGTCCAATAGTTTGTTTGAGGGCAAAAATAAAGATGAAAAATGAAAAAATTTCAATAATTTAGGGATAAAAAAAGATATTTTTAAATTTTAAAGACAAAAAGTGTAACACTTTCAATATTTAGTGACAAAAAATGGACTTTTTAAAGTTTATAGGCGAAAAACGAATTGTATGCAAATTTTCAGAACGAAAACAATATTTTAACCCTATTCAATATAATGTCATGCATGTAACAATAGTTTGTTGGTGTATATTTTATGACTTAATGGTATTGTGTTTTGTCCCAGGAAAATTTAACCTTATTAAAACATTGAGAAAAATTGCCAAGTAATAATATTTTAATATTAATTAATTTAATTTGGCACTCTTTCAAAATTAATTATAAGAATAACTTATTTTCAAAATCGTATTTTCAAGCCACGCGTCTCTTCAAAAGATGATTTCAAGTTACATGGAGTGTTGAGTTGGGTTTTTTTGTTTGTTGCCAAATTAAAAAACACTTACAAAAACACTCTTTGAGGTTTGGGTTGTTGCAAATTGACCCTTGAGGGCTTTAATTTTTCATTAGAACTCACTAATGTTTGCAAAGTCATGAAATTGACTCTGGCCACCAACTTCTCTTTTATTCCGATAACAACTTTTTGAATAAATCTATACTATAATGTAAAACAGAAGCTTTTTGACTTTTGGTTGACCTCATCATGTTGTGCCACATAAGCTTTTGAAATTTCACAATTTTACACCTCATTATTTTAATATATATTTTCTAACTAAATTTAAATTTTATTCTATTATTAAACCTTCCATTAGAATTTTGACACATCATATTTTCTTTAATATAAGAATATATTATTCCATATATAAAACACAATCATAATTAATGTCTAATACTAAAATATATTCCATATATAAACACAATATAAATATCTTTTAATAATAATCATAATTATCAATTTTCATCAAGATTTTTAAAGTTCCTTTTTTTTTTTTTTTTTTTTTTTTTTTTTTTCTTATGTATTTCATTTAATTTTGTTGCTGGCAATGGAGAAAAATGGATAAATTTGTTATAATAAAACCATGTGAGCTTGAAATGAGTTATGAATTTTTTTTAGGTTTGATCATATAATCATGTGCCCATGTATTTATTTGTCATTCTTTTTATTTTAAGTATCCTTTATTTTATTTTTGGATGAAAACATGATCCATATGGTAAATATAAACATGAATCATGTTTTATAAAAATTAGACTATATTCAACTTATGCCAAAAGAAAAATTACATTATATTAAATTTTAATTATCCTATGGTAAATACTTTCTTAGTTATTTTTTTAAACCAAAAAGTAGGATTTATCATAAATCCGATTCGTAAAGTCTCTTTATCGATCTTGCCTACAACATTTTGAACTAAAAAAAAAAAAGTAAAAGGAATCAAAATTAATTTAGATTTTATTTTCAATAATTTTCTGTGCATCGCACAGGTTTGCCGATTAGTTAGTAGAATTCCGATAACACTTTATTACTAAAATAAAAAAATTATAAAAATAAAAAAAAAAATAAAAAAATCCATGTTTTAATCATTGCCTTAAAAAGAAAAACCAAATTTATGCTAATTGCCTGCGAGGGTTTATACTTTATTATATATCAAAACCGAAATGGAAACGCAAAACGAAGTTAACGAACACCACAGCATCAGCAGCAACATTGACACGGCAGAGATGAGTGATGAAAGCGAGAGCAAGAAGAGAAAACAAAGCCAAAGCCGATGCTGCATATCGCACGAGTTCTTCAGAGCCGCATATAATAACCCAAACAAAATCGCTTTCGTTCATGCGTCCGGTGGAGCCCAAATCTCCAAACAACTCCGCAGCACCATCACCGCTGATTTCCACGGCGATATTGATAACCTTCTTCAGGAGCACGCGAAATCGGCGTCTCCTCCGGTGTACCAAGGTGACCGTTGCTTCACATATTCTGATGTTTTGACAGCTGTTGATTCCCTCACCGCTCGCCTCCGCTCCATCCTCCTCGGTGCCGATGACCTCCACTTGATCACACCCAATCCTCAAGGTTTTCTTTCTTTCTTTCTTTCATTTCTTCAATCACAAAACTAACAATTTCTGTGAATTTATAAAACTGAATTGCAAAAATCAGAGTGATGCTTCATTGTAAATGCAATGTTAGGTTTCTCTACTCATAATGTGGTGGCGGAGCGATCGAGTGAGTTTAACAATATGTATACACCGAAAATAGTGGGAATATACATGGCACCTTCAGTGGAATACATAGTTGCTGTTCTTTCTGTACTGAAATGTGGGGAGGCTTTCATGCCTTTAGACCCGTTGTGGCCAAAGGAGAGGATCTTATCGGTTATCGCTTCATCGAATGCTGAGCTAATTATCGCATCTACGTCTTCATTCGGGAGGAGTAGCAATAGTTACCGTCTCGATAAATCACATTGGTTGATAGAATGTAGCAGCTGTCCCGTCTTATGCTTTTCAATGGAAGAAAGCCGTCAAGAGTGTATATGTCCGATAGATATAGTTTGGCCTTGTGAAATTGGGAAAGATAGATTGTTTTGTTATTTGTTGTACACTTCGGGATCAACTGGAAAGCCAAAAGGCGTTTGTGGCACTGAACAAGGTAATTTGAAGGTTACCATATCTCGGACCACGCTTGACTCTTTTATACAATGACATCGATTGTTGCGTGTTTCTTTTATTTGTAGGTCTTATAAATCGCTTTGTATGGATGCAAGAATTGTATCCGTTGCAAGGCGAGGAGATTTTATTGTTCAAGACGTCTATTAGCTTTGTTGACCACTTGCAAGAATTTCTTGGTGCTATTCTAACTGCTTGTACATTGGTTATACCTACCTTACAATGAATTAAAAGACAATGTATTTTCTGTTGTCGATTAAATTTAGACAATACACTTACACATTGAGGTTTCCACTGTATCTGTTGTCAACTTATAATTTTTTATGGTTTACAGGTACACTTACACATGGTAATTTTGAACTCTTCTTGTGAGGCTTATTTTACCAATAGGCTTACTGCTGTTCCATCGTTGATGAGGGCGATAGAACTTATAATTCGATTTGCAGGTTTAGTCAGAGTAAGAGGGCCATTCCAAGTGCATTGAAATTGTTAGTGTTAAGTGGTGAAGTTCTGCCTTTATCCTGAACTGGGATATGCTTTCCAAGTAGGCTTATTACCAGAGACGGGTTAATAGGCTTTTGAACTGCTGTGGGAGTACATCGTTGATGAGGGCGATCCTTCCTGCTTTGCAAATTCTCAGAGTTCTAGAGGGCCATTCCAAGTTCATTGAAATTGTTAGTGTTAAGTGGTGAAGTTCTAAAACTTTATCCTTGTGGGATATGCTTTCCAAGTTATTACCAGAGACCTCCATTTTGAACATATATGGGAGTACAGAGGTCGGGAAGTAACATTCTCATTCTAATTTGGTTGTCCAAGTTGTAAAACACTTTTATGTAATGTTTTTGGATTCATTATTGATGGGTATTACGTCAATTGTTTGAATTAAGGTATCTGGTGATTGTATGTATTTTGACTGCAAGAGGTTGCCGATGATTTTGGAGATGGAGACAGTTACAAGTGTTCCGATTGGTGTGCCTATTTCTAACTGCAATGTAGTGCTTGTTGGCGAAAATGACACACCCAATGAGGGAGAAATATATGTTGCAGGTGCATGTGTTTCTAGTGGATACTTTTCTGATTCTACTTTTATGCTTCTGGACTGTGCGAAATTGCCCCAGAATTCCATTTGTAGTAGTTCCAATGGCTGTGGAAGTCAATTATATTTTAAAACTGGTGATTTTGCTAGACGGCTCCAGAGTGGTGATTTGGTTTTTTTGGGAAGAAAAGACCGCACTGTGAAGGTTAATGGGCATCGTGTTGCTTTGGAGGAGATTGAAGATGTGTTAAGGAGGCATCCTGATGTTGTGGATGTTGCTGTGATTTCAAGTAAAAGTCAAGGGGAACTTGTGGTTCTTGAAGCATTTATAGTCTTAAGAGAGGAAAGATCTAGTGAAATATTCAAATCTTCTATCAGAAGTTGGATGGTTGATAGACTTCCGTTAGCAATGCTTCCTAACCGTTTCACCATTACAGAGTCAATACCTGTGTCTTCTAGTGGAAAAGTTGATTATGAGTTGTTGGCAGGTTTATCATTTCTCACTAAGCATATTCAAGATAAGATTGCTGATGTGGGGAGCAGTGATCTCTTGCAAATTATTACGACGGTTTGCACTTCATTCTTCAATATTATCCTGTTTTATTTAAATTTTGTCGATCAAATGGCACAATGTTTTAAGTTAGAATATGCTTAAACAAAGTGATGCAACTGTTTTCTTCTTCTTAGAAGATATATTCAAAAGAAAAATTAAAAAAATGGTAATTAAATACGAGTTACCAGGATCAAACTTAAATTTTTTGTAAAAAAAATGTTGTGGAGATGGGATTTGAACCCGTTACCTCTCAAAAATTTCTTTGATGATCTGATTCATCTTCAGCGATTCTTGTTATAAAAGATCTTTAGGCAAGACATAGTGGTGGACCCAGACAACTTTACCTCGATGCTATCTTCTCCGTATAAACTCTGTTAAGCTTGTTCTACTTGTCAATAATTGCTAAGCTTCATAATATACGATAGGTCTCATGGTTCATTATCCTCTTAGTTATTATATAACTATCCTCATTCCCCTTTTGGAAACAATGAGAATTGGCAAGGGACCCATGTAGATTATGACAGTCCTGTGGTCTTTTTCAGTTGGCAACTTGGCTGGACCACTTTCCTCATTTTTACATCATAATAGACATTTTAAGCTTCGACTTGATTGGCCCTGTGAAGAAAAATAGATGTTCTTGAATGTAACACTTAATATCTGATATGATTATAGCCTAGGTTGGTTTCCTGAATACTCCTTTTGCTTTACTGTCTAATCTGACAGTGATTGTTTTAAACAGGTTTAATACTTGGTAATAAAATAAAGTTATGATTGTTTAAGCATTAGTCCAAAAGAAAACTTATACTTTTGCATTGTTTCGATAAAGTAAGTGCAAGAGTCTTCGATTGGATAGCCCTAGGCTTGGCTCTTAAGGGAAAGAGTTATTTTTAGTTGTTTTAGAGTGGGCTTCTTGTTGAATCTTTTCAAGGGTTAGTAAAAGAATGTTGTATAGGTGCTGAGAATAGTTTGAATGTTTCATAAAACCATATTGGCCTTTCCATTCAACTAGGCCGCTCTATGTGGAACTTGCAAGTCATATATCGCATGATATGGGCACTAAGACCTATGTATTTCTCTCCAGATATCTGGATTGATAGCGTATTCTGTGGTGTATAAGCATTGTTAAAGCAAGTCTCATGAAAAATTTGATCTTTTTTAAGAGAGAGAGAGAGAGCTCCAGGGTTTCTCTCCATCTTGTGATATTAATATATAATAAAATATGCTATTTCTCTGGTTGTATGAATTTAGTTGAAAATCTGGTAAACAACGTAACTGTTCTATAACCTTCAGGGTGATTCTAGACCTCATTGGAATATAACAAAGCATATGGACAGCCAACTCCTAGAGCGTTTTACCTCAACCCCCTTTGACTGGTCTAGAGCTAGGGCTTTACCACTAGTACTTCTATTCCTGATTTTAATTCATCTGTGTCTTTACTTTCTCATGATGTAAATATCTAATTGGCTAGTGTTCATACTTTATGCACACTATGCTTCTTTCTAAATAAAATTCTTTTTCTCTTTTCAATATATTATTTTTTTGATAAGTAATAAGATTTTATTAGGAAAGACATCTTAGTGCACAAAGTGTGCACAAGATGGAAACAGCAATACAAAGGAAAATATCAAAAAGAAGCTGAGTGCCATGAGTCGACAAACTCAGTAACAGTTACAGCAGTAGTAAAACCCCATATCCTGGACCAATCAAATAAAGAAGTCACAAAGGTGCCAAGGAGCTGATCTGGAGAGCTAGACAAATCTTCAAAAGTTCTCAAATTCCTCTCCCGCCACACCGTCCACATTAGACACAATGGAATCAAATTCCAAATGTGAGAATGATGCTTACCAAACCAGTTATGCCACCCAAACAGCAAATCTGCCACCTGCCTTGGCAAAACCCAATGGACCCGGAAAGTAAGAAAGACATAATTCCAAAGCTTTTGAACTGCACTGCAATGCAATAACAAGTGGTCCACAGATTCCCCATCACAACAACACATACAACACCACCCCGCCATCGTATACCCACGCCGCATAAGATTGTCACAAGTCAAAATGCGACCCCAAGTCGCAGTCCAAACAAAGAAAGCCACCCTAGGAGGAGCCTTAACCCGCCATATGCTTTTCCAAGGGAACCTTACCCCCCGTCTAGCAATCAAGGCATAATAATATGATCGAGAAGTAAAAACCCCATCCTTGCATGGTTTCCACCGCAGCTCGTCGGGAGCTACATTAGGAGCAGCATTAGGAACCATATGAGAATGAAGAAATTGGAAAAACTCCGCTACCACATCAACCTCCCAATCATTAAAATCTCGCACAAAGGTAACATTCCATTCCCGAACTCCACTTGAATTTGGGCCACTCAAAACTTCAGCAATTGTAGCTTCTCTATTGGAAGAACAGGTAAATAAGGTAGGAAACAAAACCATCAAGGATGTATCCCCACACCACTTGTCTTTCCAAAAGCTAACACGAGTTCCTTGACCAACCACAAACTCCACATTGTGAAAATAATCTTCCCAACCAGACATAATACCTTTCCAAAGCCCACAACCATGCGGACCTCGAATAGGTTTAGTGCGCCAACCTCCCAAATCAGAACCAAACTTCGCCATTAGAACACGCCGCCACAAGTGATCCCCCTCTATCCCAAACCTCCATAACCATTTCCCCAAAAGAGCTTTATTAGTCAAAATCAAACTCCTCACCCCAAGGCCCCCCACTTCTTTTGGGGTACAAACCTTATCCCAACCCACCAAGTGATGCTTAACCTCATCTCCCATGCCACCCCAAAGAAAGTCCCTTTGCAGCTTCTCAATTCTGCGCACAACACTAATAGGAATAGTGAATAAGGAAAGGAAATAAGTTGGAAGACTAGATAATGTACTTTTCAGAAGGGTTAAACGACCCCCTTTAGATAAGTACATTTTTTGCCATCCCGAAAGACGACGCTCCAACTTCTCAAGGATAGGATTCCAAACCGCCACCGCTTTGTACGAAGCCCCCAAAGGCATACCAAGGTAAGACAAAGGTAAGCCGCCAATGTGACAACATAAGGAATCCGCCAACTCTGCAATATTCTGAACCTCCCCTACCGGAACCATTTCACTCTTTGCCATGTTCACCCTGAGACCAGTTACCGCCTCAAAACAAGTGAGCACCATCCGAACATAAACCAATTGGTCCAAATCCGCATCACAAAAAAGAATGGTATCATCAGCATAAAGAAGATGAGAAATACATAAACCCTCCGCTGCATTACTACCCGCCCTGAAACCTCGAATGAGACCCTCCTCCTCCACTTTCCTCAACATCCTACTCAATACCTCCATCACTAGGAGAAACAATAAAGGGGAGAGAGGATCCCCCTGTCGAAGCCCTCTAGAGCAACTGAAAAATCCTTCAGGAGACCCATTAACCAGAACTGAGAATTGGACCGAAGAAATGCAGGATTCAATCCAAAGAAACCGCCACCCTGCCTGCCTCTCCAATCCTCAAATCCTCTCCAAAAGGTGCAAAAGGCAAGACCAATTCACATGATCATATGCCTTTTCGATATCCAACTTGCAAATGACTCCGGGAATGCGGCTTTTAAGACGACTATCCAAACAATCATTCGCAATTAAGACTGAATCTAAAATTTTCCTCCCTCCCACAAAGGCATTTTGAGACTCAGAAATCAGCTTATCTAAAACACCTTTCAACCTGTTAGCAAGCACCTTAGCTAACAACTTATAAATGCTCCCAATAAGACTAATAGGACGGAAGTCTCTAATATTTGAAGCATTCTGCTTCTTGGGGATTAAGGCAATGAAGGAAGCATTGAGGGAACGCTCAAACTTGCAGTGATGGTACACCTCATCAAAAAAACCCATTACATCCGCCTCAAGTACGGACCAACATTTCTGGAAGAAAGCCATAGTGAAGCCATCTGGGCCAGGAGCCTTATCACCCTGCAAATCCTTAACCACCTGAAGGACCTCTTCCTTATCAAACTGCCGTTCTAAAACAGCACTCTCATTCTCAGTGATCCTCTCAAACTCTAACCCATCCACCGTAGGTCTCCAAGTCTCAGCCTCCTGATAAAGAGATTCATAGAAATGAACCACTTTCTCCCGAACCTCAGACTCCTCTTCAAAAACCACACCATCAACTTCCACCTTATCCATATAATTATATCTCCGGTGAGAGTTCGCCATCTTATGAAAGAACTTAGTGTTGTTATCCCCTTCCTTTAACCACAAACTTCTAGACTTCTGCCTCCATGAAACCTCCTCCAATTGAGCCACCCTCTCAAGCTCAGCTTTACACACTTCACGCAGGATGTGCTCTTCAGGAGACAAACTAGAGAGGCTTTCCTTCTCATCATAAGCCTGCAGCTCACACTCCAGCTGCTGCCTCTTAATACCCACATCCCCGAATTCGAGCCTATTCCACTCTTTCAAATCACCCTTCAAAGCCTTCAACTTCTGAGCCAAGACAAAGCTAGGAGTACCACTATAAGAATATCCTGACCACCATTTCTGCACTTTATCAACAAATTCCGGGACTTTAAGCCACATATTCTCGAATTTAAATGAACTCTTCCCTCTCGCCATTCCACCAGCTTCCAATAACACCGGATTATGGTCCGAGATAGGCTTAGGCATTAATTTCTGCACTACATCAGGATAGTGCTCCTCCCAATCAGTAGATACCAGCACCCTATCAATCCTGGACATGGAAGGATTTGCTGCACCATTGCACCAAGAATACAGCCCTCCATTTAAAGGTAAATCTATCAAGTTGAACCCTTCAATAAAATCCGAGAATTCCTCCATAGCAGGAGTAACTCTAACACAGCCCCTCCGTTCACTAGGGAACCTAACCACATTGAAATCACCAAAAATACACCACGGCTGAGACCACTGATTCCGAACTTCCGCCAACTCAGCCCAAAGCTCAGATCTGGAGTCATCCCTATTCGGGCCATACACACCCGTACCTACCCATTCAAAACCATCACCTAAACTTTTCCAGTGACATGACACAGAAAACATGCCAACCTTGGAATCAACCCGCTCCAACCACTCGCTTATCCCAGAGTAACAGAACACCCCCAGCTGTATGAACAACATCAAGAACTTCCCAACCAGCAAACCGATTCCCCCATATACTGGAAATCACCCTCCCATCCACCTCTAACTTATCCTGCACAGACAACTCATAACTTAGTTTCCTTCCTCAGACCAGTTTTTCACACACACCCGCTTTTTGGGGTCATTCAGACCCCTCACATTTCCAGCTTTAGTCAGGTTTTAGAGAAATCAAAAGACCGTCATTTTGGCATCTAGATTTTAAAAGTTTTAGCTTCAAAAAAAATACAAGACCCAACATTACCTGACACACCAACCTCAACAGGTTCTCCTCTTACCTTCATAATTCACTGAAGAAGCAAGATTTTTCAACTCGCGCATGCCTTTCGACTTTGAAGCTGTCGCTTTCCGCAAGCTCATCTCACCTCTCTTACTATTTCTCGTAGCCTCAATTTTCCTCAGTAAATCCAAACACTGCTGCTCGTGGCTATCAATTGGAAAACCCATCAACTTACAGATTTCCCGATACTGGTGATTTACCCATTTGGACCTCTTTCCACCCTTACGAATCTTTTCTCCCGAATTTCCTGGCACCAGACTCTTCTGCTCAGAAGGCTCAATAATAGCTAGCGGTTTGCAAACCATGGGAGACTGTGGATCATCATTAGTCTCTGATAACTCCTGAACCGGCGGACGAGCCAGATCATCCATGTTTTCAAGCTCCAAACCCATACTCCCAGAAGGAACAGCTAACTCTAACGTTGAACCCAAGACCAGTGTTTCATCTAGTTCCTCAAAGTGAATATTCTCAGCCAAATCCACCCTTACCAAGGCATGCGACAGGCTCTCACTTGGGGCCACCGTCACTAGGTGGAGGTCACAAGGTATCTCGGCGTCAGCATCCTCCTCGGAATAAACCCCATCCTCCTCATTCACCGGCTCTGCCATCGTATCAACATCCTCATCGGAATAAACCCCCTCCTCCTCGTTCGCCAGTTCCGCCACCGTGGGATCTTCCTCGATAGGGTCATCGGGTTGATCCATTGAGTTAGTCTCGCACTAGATTTCTCCAGAAGCTTCCACGGGCTTCGGTAAAGGTTCCTCAATCGGGTCGTTGGGTTGATCCAGGTCTCTTGTATTATTAAGTTGGGGATTGGGCTCATGAGATTTGGTTTCGGGCCTAACCCAAGTCACTTCTCTGGGCCCATCATTTGATTTAGTGACCTGTAGAGTTTTTTTGCCCAAAACCCACTTAAACTCAAATTTGCGGGTTGGGCGGGGCTCCAAATCCGAAAGAGTGACCCGGGCATTGACCTCATTTTTCTGCCGAGATTCACCAGAATTTAACCCTGGCGCCAAATCCGTAGATTTATTTCCACCCCGAGAATCTCGCGATTTCCTTGAAGGCCTCTCATTCGAATTCCTACCGTTACTGTTACGCCAATTACGGTTTCGAAATCCTTGAGCCGATCTCCTCGCCGGTCCAGCCTGAATATCTCCAACGGACGACGGCGCCGATGTTGAATCAAGCTTTGTCAGAAAATATTTTCGTATTTCATACCCAAAGCGTTCCCAACCGGCACCATAACGACCTTCAGGTACACGAATACTGCCTTTCTGTGAACCACCATGATAGGCTGAAAGCTCCACAAACCTTCCACCTCAATTCGATAGACAGCTAAATTCTAAAGTACGGTAACCGTCACGCATGAACTGGAAAACACCAGTTTGGGTAGCAGGGATTGATTTCAATTTCCCCAATTCCCCCAAAGCCCATCGTAACCCTTTAATTCCCAACCAAAGGGAACCCTGGAATCTACCTTTTCTCTCCATGAGGTGATACGAATCAACCCTACCACCGTCGAAGCCCAAAGAAAAAATCTTTGAGTCAATCCGAAATGGATTGTCTCGAACCTCCCTGGATTTTGGGTATGTGGGTTTGGTTTGTGGTATAGGTTTAAGGTTTTGTAGGGACTGGGCATATGTAGGATGGGTTATCTGAGGAGGTATGGTGTTTGGCATTGGTTGTGGTGTAGGAAGGAGATATGGTTGTTGGGGATTGAGCAATGGTGGTACTGTATGGAAAGTCCATGGGAGGCTAGGTGTGTTTGGTGGCAGGTTTGTGTAAGTAATGGGAGGAGATGTGGAGGAAAGGCAGGTGTGGGGTTTGGGAAGAGTGGGGAAAGGGAGAGGAGGGGGAGGGGGTAGAGGGAGGTTCATAGCTCTCCTAGTATTGTAACTTCCCACATCCAAATGTTAATTATATTAATTATTTCATTCATAAAACTTTGTCCCTTCATAAGACTATACTCAAACCTAAGCTCCTCACAATAATATATATATATATATATATATATATATATATAACAAAGCATATGGAAAGTGTAGCCAAATGCTTACGAACACATGTCTTGCATCAGTTCTAATTGAAACCTTAAAAGTTTGTATGTTTTAATGAAAGTGGCTTGAAAGATGATCTGACTATTTTCTCATACGATTTTAATTATAAAGTTTTGAAGGCCTTGACCTTCTATTCCACAAATTGGGTTTGCTTAATGGACTCTGATCCCAATGCATTTAATTAATTGTGTGGAACATAGGGTTACCTGTAATGAAGTTGGCAATGCCAATTGATGGCTACACGTCAGTTGCCCTACTTATTAACTTACGTCCCCTTTGTGCATCTAATGTTAGTGTTCAGCTGAGACTTACAAAGGTTTCCTCTGTCAGAAGCAAAGAAATATAGGTTATTTATTCATTTTTAAGATAATTTCAAGTGTGTACATGAAGAGAAACAGAATGTATGAAGACTGATTGCATTGTGAGTTGCATCATGAGTTGCACAACCTGATGATGCTAGTTGTATTATTCTCTTTTGGTTGAAAATTCATTAAAAAAGGCTAGAGGGGCTAAAAACTGAGGTACAATGTTTTATAAAAACGATAAGGGCTAATTCTTATGAGGTTAGTTGTATTTGCCTGTTAAGATACTGTTTGTACTTTTAGCGCTGAAGAAAAAGGAGAACTAGCATGTTAGTTGTAACAATTGTTGGGTAATATAAATCAATCTAGTAGTTAGCTGAGAAAAGAATCCCTAATGTGTAACTTTTGGTTATCTTTAAACTGATATTAGCTATTTTGAATAATCAATGAAGTAAATATGTTTTACCATCTATCTGACAGGCCTTTTGTGATGCTTTAATGGTTGAAGAGGTCTCCGACGATGATGATTTTTTTATGATGGGTGGTAATTCTATTGCCGCAGCACATCTTTCTCATAACTTAGGGATTGATATGAGATTTATTTATTACTTTCCAAGTCCATCTAAGCTTTATCTGGCTCTAATAGAGAAAAAAAGACCGTGGCATCTAGATTTCAAAAAGGATGCTAATTGGGAAATGAATCTTGATGAGGGTACGGGGAACATTTTTCATTCCATTAAATCTGAGATTGCAGATCCTTTTCTCTTTAAACCACAGGGGAGTTTATTGAGGATCTCTTTTGGAGAGAATGAAAATAATGCTGTAGTCTCTAAACGCTTAAAGGTTGATTCAAATATACTTGTTACTCCAGAAGGTGTTAGTCCAAGAGATGGATACTTATGGAATTCTGCTGCAAAATTTGCTTCATGTTCAGTCAGCCGGTGCAACAAGGTCATGTATGAAGGGCAATACAGGAGGAACGATATATGTCAAGCAATCTGGTCTGCAAAAATTCCAAGAGATAGAAAAGGTTCTATGCTGGAAATTTGGAAAGTTCACATGGAGTCTTGTGTTGATGCATCACCAATAATTGTGTTTAAAGACCCAGATATCTATTTATTTATTGGATCTCACTCGCATAAATTTCTGTGTGTTAATGCCAAAAGGTATAGTCCACCTTGTAGTTTCTAAATTACTCTGATCATATTTTTCATATGCTTTTTTAGGGTGATTCTATTATTTTTAGTTGTCAGATTTACTGTACAATGACCAGGTTTAAATTCCTGATTTCCTAGCATGAGAATTGTGTGTTTTTCTGACAAATATTGTAGATTTTACACAAAACATGATTTATGAATTGGACAGTAAATATCGATTAACATGAAATTTGACAATCATATCAGGAATAAAGAGAACTTGTAATTCAATGGTGGAATTTTCAAATATCATTTCAATAAAAAGTTATTAAGCAATGTGACATTAATAAAGAGTTACTCCAGGTGTAACTGGATCCTGTCCCTATACACACACACACACACACACACATACATACATACGCATATATTGTAGATCATGAGTTTTTGACGTCTTTACTTGAACACAAACTGTTCTCTTGTCATGTGATTTACCTTAAAATCAGTCCACTATCTAAACCTTTTATTTTTTTTCAATTGTTAAGCCAAACACACACAAGGTGGGTTTGAACCAGCACCACACCCTCCACCATATACTTATGCAGGGTGGGGGTGGGGGAGTGGGAGGTGCCAGTTGAGCTAAAGCTCATTAGCCAAACCTTAATAGAGTTAATGAGTTTTAGTGACATAAATTCATCATCATTAGAGTCTTAAACCTTCAGGGGCTACTAGGGACGTGATTGCATTCTGACCATGCACAAGGAATTTAGCGTTAACCATTTGTACTCTAACTCAAGTGTTTTACTGCTACATAATTGGGTTTAGTGGTTCTGTCCAGTGGGAGATCAAACTAGAGGGCCGAATTGAATGTTCAGCAGCAGTTCTTGCTGATTTTTCTCAGGTTGTCCATTTTATTGTATGCTTATACCATGTTATTCCATCAAGGAAGGAGCTTAAAAGACCATGAATTTATTTATTTGTAAATTGTGCCATCTCTTTTAGGTTGTAGTTGGATGCTACAAAGGCAAAATATATTTTCTTGATTTTATGGATGGCAACATCTGCTGGACTTTCCAAACATCTGGTGAGGTATGATAGTTATAATGCTTTACCTTGTTGCTTTTGTATCTTTTTGTGTGAGGGATCTTTCTGCTCTTTGTAGTCTCTTAGCGTTTTGGTTGGAAATCTTTGAGAATATAGAATACTAACTATAGGGCTTTGAGTTATGGATGAAATGATTATATAGTAGATATGACATAAAAATGTTTGTTTGTTTGGTGATGGATTTTTGGACATGTTGGTAGATCACAATCATGGAAACTTTGTAGAAATTGTTATCTGTACTTCTTTTGCAAATGTACTTAAGTGAAAAGTCATTGCTTCTCAGATAGAGGGACCTGCAATAAGAGGAAAAGGCCCTTTTCCCACTCTTTTTAATTAGATTTAATGAATTTCAATTACAAGATACAAACAGTGATCAATGGAAATAAAGAGCAGATTTCCATGTTTACATATTTTATATAGCTCAGTTTCCATTGAAATTTTAGACTTTTAATATAAGTATGATGTTTTGTAATGCCTTGGTGGTAGTTGCATTAGGCCTTTGTGCCCTTGCAATATATCTTTTGTACTGGTGGGTTGATATTGGCTTTATAATCAATTTTGGTGGAAAATTAAAACAAATTGAGGTTATTTATGATTTTCCATTGTTATATTTAAGGATATAGATGATTGGGTCTAAATTGTGTAGAAAAATATAAAGCAATAAATTATGTAAAGATGAGAGTAGAGAGAGCGGAAACAAAGAGATACTTGTGGTTTGGTTATGAAGACTTATGTCCACACAAGAAAGGCCTTGACGGCTACATTTTTACTATATAATATTGTGATTACAATGAGCTCCTTAACAGCCTATTTATAGGAGGCTAACCCTAGTCTAACCCTAAATTAACACCAAGTATTGGACTTGGACCTAGACTAGGAATGGGCCTTGATATACTTCAACAAATTGAGCATGCTGTCTCTAAAAAATTTGGAAATCACTTAAAATGTTGGGTATAAAACATGCAAGTTTTAATATACTGTGAGATTAGTACTTTAGCTATTTGTTGGTCTGTATGGATTTATATGATGAATGATAGAAACACACCTTTGAAATTGCATTATGGCTTTCTAGATTTGCATTTTGCTTATATCCAATTTCATTTATATATCATTTTGATTCTTTGCATGACTTGATTGATAGTTGCTACTCCTGATGTATACATTTTGTGCACTTGGGTGGTGCCTTTTTCGCCTTTTCAATGAATTTTTACTTATAAAAAAAGAAAAGAAAAAAAGATATTGCTATTTTTTTCTCATTGATCTGCTGTTTTGGCTGACATGGATTTCATTTGTAACATTTGAAAGGTTAAGTCACAGCCAGTCGTAGACGTACACAGGCAATTGATTTGGTGATTTTCTTGATACTTCCTCTTGTGATTTTCTTCAACTGAACTGCTTATTGTTTCTCTTGATACTTCCTCTTGTGTATTTCTTCAACTAAGATATCATTTATCCTCCTTTTCATCTTTCAATAATTATGCATGACATTGCTTTCATTAATGTGTCACTTAAAATTTACATTGGTCTCAGAAAGTAAATGGTTCAGTTTAGCCAATGGTCCTTGGACCAATGGCATCTCCTCCCCTCACAAACAAGGGATGGAGCATGAAGTGGTGAGTTTAATCCCATGAGTTAGTCAAATCTACCTATTATAAAAACATAAAGAAAGTGAACAGTTTGTGAATAGTTTGTTTTAGTGGCTGACCCAAATAAGAGAAACTGTCATACTACATCAAACATCTGCATTTCAATGTGCAACATTTAGGGCAACATGGAAACTTCTTATTGCCTTTTACTCTTGAACTTTGAAGTTTTATCTGCAACTTATGTAGTAGAGGCTAACTTGTCAAACTCAAAAACTCAAGAGAACATTATTTCTTCTTTTTTTGTTCGACAGCGGAACTACCTAGCTTGTTGAACACCTAAACTGATGTTAATAATGTATGGGTGATCTTTGTTGCTTCATTACTCTATTTCTGATGCTGGCTTATTTTATTACTTTTCTTTTTTGTGTGTTATGTTTCTTTTTATGTCATCAGTAAAGTACTGCTTTTCCTCAAAGATACTGTGATTTTTGTTTTCTATTTCAATTGCAATACTTAAATCTGCCACAAATTATCTGTAGGTGTGGATCGCATGATCATAACTTATATGCTCTTGACTACAAAAATCATTGCTGTGTTTATAAGCTTTCATGTGGTGGGAGTATATATGGCTCACCTGCAATTGATGAGGTGAATTTTGGAATTTAATCTGTGACTAGCTTATTTAATTTTGCTCCACGAAGCATGCTTGATCAATTGGTTGAAATTAGATTTTGGTTTGAATTACATTGTCATTTGCATTTTGATTGTGATATCTTTTCTTGAAATATTTTGGGTTTAAAATATTTTCTTTGATAAGTAAGAATTTTATTGAAATAGCTCGTAATGGTTTAAAATATTATATGCTGCTGCATATGGAATAACTTAAGCAAGATTTTGATATTTTTGGCTTTTGATAAAGTATATTATTAAAGTAGCATGCTTTTACGCAAAGAACTCCAAACAATTACAAAAAGTATGTTTGTTTTACAGGTTTGAGTAGTATAGTAATTGTAGTTATCGTTAATGGGTCCTATCAACATATTTCTTTCACTATTTTTGGAGAGGAGGGGGGGGGGGGGGGGGTGGGGGGGGGTGGGGGTTGTGCTTAGTTTCTACTAGTTGATGTTTTGAATGTACTTTCATGATCATGTGCTTTTTTGTGTTACAAATAGAGAGAGAAATATTATAAATAAGGGGAAATTATCATCACTTAGTTTAGTGTCTGATCTGTTTTCCATATTGGTCATCATTATGATAATAATCATCATATTTTTGGTTTCTTGGCTTGAGAAGCTAAAGTTGTTACCGACTGTGTTGTTTTAATCCCAGTTTCTATTGGTACATGTTGTCAATAGCTCAAGAGGATCATTTAATCTCGTAAAAGCAAAAGGAGCTGATAATTTGGAGATCATTGATCTATCTCCTGTTTCATACTGATTTAATGTCTAATTTATTTTTCATGTAGGAGCATGATACACTTTATGTGGCTTCTACTAGTGGCCGTGTGACAGCTATATCGATTACGGTATGACAGATTTCAATTTTATCAGTTTATGAGAATAATTATTAATTTCTCAATAGATGCATCCAATTCAGGAAATTTTGAGTGGTTCAAGAATGGGGATTGGATCTGTGGCTTTTGATTGCAGTTCTTGTGTTTGAACTGGAGTCAATTTATGTGCATCTAGATTTTTTCCCCTATATCTTTAAAAGAAATGGGATACATATTGTAAGGAAGAAACACTATTTTCAAAACCTATGAACTAAGAATTTTTAGAGTAGGTACAGCAAGAGACTGTGTTACTATTACCATTGTTACATGATTGTATCATCTTTTACTTGGTCCTTCACCATTTATCTCCCCTATTGAAATTGGTATTATCATCTTCTTCAGTGTGAGTGCTTCTAAAATCATTTCTTTAATGGGAAACGAAAGTAGCATTTCATTAAATAGTTCTTTGTAATTCTTTAGACTCTCTTGTGTTCATTATACATGTACATGAAGTAGTATTTTTATACAAGTATAAAAATAAGAATTTCATTAAATAAAAGAGAACAATGAAAGATGAGGATAAGGTGTTCAACCTAGAGCTGAAGCAGAATACAAAATAAAAAAGATAAACCAACACTCCCAACTAATCATACTGGTTCTTTTGCTGAACTTTGCTGTAATTTTTAGGGGATAACTTAATTATATGTGCTGATGTACATTCCTTGTATTATACTTTTCTTGTTTTTCAACTTGTTATATCCAAATTACCTATGTTGGTGGAATTCCCTTTAAAAATTTAATTTTTTTAATTGGCTTGATGACTTATGCTACACTTCACAAATGCAGATTTTACCATTTAATATTTTGTGGCTACATGAGTTAGAAGTGCCAGTGTTTGGGTCTCTCGCCATCAATTCTCTGAATGGAAATGGTATCATGTTCATTTAATAATTTTATATGTATTCGCTCTTTGAGATCTTTGAAAGTTCCTTTCTGAAAGTATCTTTGTATTATTAGAGCGTTATGTTTTATATGTTTGTATTTTAATTTTCTGCTGTTTTTCACTGTAGTTATTTGTTGCTTGGTGGATGGGCATGTTCTCGCATTGGACTCAAGTGGATCCATTGTTTGGAAGGTACAATTTTATTATGTTGCGTAATAGTTAAAATTTATGTGAATTATAATATTATCCTTATTTTAATTCCTATGTTTGAATGATTGCTTAATTCACCAATTTTCCTTTACCCTTTGTGACATATGATGGATTAAGAGATCCGTCTGTGTGCTTGTAATAGGCTTTCGGGTGGGAAAAATGATATTGGGAGTTTGATAAAGGAAAGGCTTTAGAGTTTTGATAGATAAGAAGGGCTTAATTTGCGTTCCAAAAGAAAGAAGAAAAGAGAGTTTATGTGACTGTTCAGGGGCTGTGAACAGTACCATTACACAGTGAAGAAGATGTAGGGAGAAGAACACACCTCAATATTTCACTATTAAAGTCTGAATGCTTTGAATGGAATGAAGTATATATACACTCATTGAGTCTTTAACCTCTTAAAACTAGGAGTTATATTTTACTAGTAAATAAAAACCTTTAAAAAAAAAAAAAAAAGAGACTAAGTTGGAGTCCCAGAAAATAAATTCAAGACAGCTAGAAACTCCTAGAAAGTTCTAGACTTGACTCAATTACCAAGACACCCTTAATTTGCAGGATTTTCATAAAAATTGCAGATCTGCTGCTTCGACATGCCAAAACTGAAACTGGTTGGAAAGAAGGTTTTTGATGGTAGAAATTAGAGTAATACAGGTTGTTGGCCCACTCAATATAGACTTTTTATATACCCTTCCGTGTTTGCCTAGAAAAATCTAGAACTGTAAATAAACACTATGATATCCTATTTTAATTGCTATCATCTTTTTATGTGGTTAATCAAAGATCAACATTGCAACATTTGCACGTTAGGTGTATCTGCAAATCTGAGAGTTAAGTGAAGTTCCCACGTCATCAAAAAAAAGAAAGAAAAAGAGTTGAGTGAATTTATTTCTTATTAATGCTTTTTGAATATAATCGAAAGGTGTTGATGGAGGACCATGGCTGCATCCATTAAAGCCTATAAAAGGCGTCCCAAAGCTCATTATAATACCCAAGCATCAATTTGGCACATGTCGATGATGCCAAGGGTACTTGGGAGCTTGAATATGCTTGCTAGTAGATTATGAGTTTAATTTTATTATCTTTTGGGAATTAAATAGTTTTGGTTAGATTTCTTATAATTTTATTTATTTAAGTGTTACGAGAAATTTTTCCAGTTACTAGGCATGGGCTGTACTAATGGTCCATTGTCTTAAGAAAGTTTTAATTGAGTTCAGGTATTTAGTTTGGTCTTAGTAGTAATAGCGGTCCAACTCTTAATAGGGTTTCAAGAACTCCCAAGTTTTACTAGGAACAGGTATTAGTTATCTATTTAAAAGGGTTTTAACACTTTCTATTCAATAGAGAATAAATTTTCAGAAGGGATGAAGCTTTGTTTGAGGTTTGTGTGATGCAACCTTCTCCAAGGTGTGATGCCTAGGCCCTAGAAGTTTATCTTTTTTCTTCTCCGGCCTTAAATTTCCAGCAACTTGAAACCTTGCAACCACATTGATTTGTTAATTGTAAAACCCTAAAATCCAAAACTTCAAAATGTTAGATATGTAATACCAATGATCAGCGCAGTCTATCCCTAGCACAGCATCTTTTAGGACTTCCTTGTTAAATCAGATTTATTGATCTAAAGATATGGAAGTTTAATTTTCCGCTTCACTTTTACATTGTTGTAACTTGTAACATGCGTGTTGGGGTTTTTGCGTAATCTGTTAACCCTTTTTCTAACCAAGGACTCCGTTCTCCAGTTTAGAACTGATGGTCCAATATTTGGTGGAGCCTGCATTTCTACAGTTCTTCCTTCTCAGGTATACCATTTTCTTCAAGCAATCTAGGGTTCTTTATTATAATTAGTAGTATTATGAAGTTCATACCCCCTCCTCCCCATGTGCCCTAATTTTTAAGAAAATGTACACTGAAGTAGACATAGGTTATATTGTTTACTCTTCTTTGCATGAGGAATACAACTAATGATGATTCCAAAATCTGGAATTTATGAGATTATCTTTTCTATAATGTTTGATATTTGTTGTCAATGAGCACAAGCTTGAATGACACTTCCTCCGTAAGAACTGGATGGAGGATTACGTCATGCGTTTGAGACTTCCTGACTGCTTGTGTTCCTGACCAATAATAAGTTAAAAAAAAAAAAAAAAAAAAAGGTGTCAAATATCTGTTGGTTAATTGGCTTTCTAATATGGTATTGGTTGTCATGAGATCTTTGGTTCAACTCTTGGTGACCCCTACTCTATAATATCTTCTGTTAACACACATAATTCTGATAACCTTCTAAGTTCCCAAATGATTAGCCAGCTTTTCAAGAATTGAAAACACAGACATAAAAAAAATAAAAGGCTGAAAATAAAAATAAAAATAAGGCTTAATGTTTGGACTTGTCTTGATATTCTAATATTGTTCTCTGAAGAAAATGTTGTAATGATAATAATTGAATCAGACCTTAGTAATGAGTAAAACTTCTCCTGATTTATATATTGTCTTGTTTTGTTTATTATTCTACAGGTGCTTGTATGTTCCAGAAATGGAGGTGTTTATTCACTTGAAGTGGTAAGTAAGTTCCTGCAATTATCCTGTACAAAAATGTGCAGATAATTTTCATTGGTAAGTTACACACTCGTAATGGGTCTTGAACCCACAAACCTCATCCTCCATCTCATTATTATGGAAGGAGGAAGTGCCATTTGAGCTAGTGCTCATTGGCACAAAAATGTGTAGGTAAATAGCTTTAGTCTTCTGTAATGATTGATTGCTTGGAATCTCATACTTGCTTGAACCAAGAGCCTGATCTCTTTTAACAGGCTGCTTGATTACCGGGTAGTCTGATAGTTCTCTTTCTTTACAGTGGTTTAATTTTGTAATCTATTGTTTTGAATCCCACATGTAGTATATGGCTGTCTAGACAGCAAGCAAGCATTCTTGTACATCTTATTGGTTTCCCTAATAGATAATATTAGATTTAGAAAATAAAATTTGAGGTTTTTCTCATTTTAAGTTGAAAGTTCATTAATTAATATCTCCTAAAACCCTTTGTACCATAACTAGTGACCTTGGTGTTTGTTCCCAAACTCATGAGTACTAGTGCAAAGACTTGATGATCATTGTTATCCAATAGATGTGAGATCATTAAGGATTTTATACTCCTCGATTGTTTCTAATTACAGAAAATCTTCACATCTTTCTTTACCCAATAGATCAGTGGAGGGGTGAGGGAACAAGGAAATGGTGGAAAAATGTTTCTGCTTGAGCTTCATTTTTCGTTTTTTGGTCATACCAAACACCAAAAAAATATGGAAATGGTTTCTGGAAAACGTTTTTTGCCAAAATAAACAGTGTTTAGGGCACCTGCTGTTTGTAGGTGGACACAGGATGGTTAGAATAACTGTCTGTTGCTCCACTAAATAAGACATTTAAATAAGGGAAATTATATTTCCACACCCACTTTTGTTATTTCCGCACTGTACAGTTCTTAAAAAAATTGGTGCGGAAATAACAAAAGTGGGTGTGGAAATAACAATCACCTTAAATAATAGATACTTGTGGCATAAATCTTAATTACTTTTTTTAAGAACTGTACAACAAAATGTCAAACTACTGATTCAATTGACTTCAATTGTACGTTATTGCTGCTGGAATTCATTCCAGGAAAAGGGAGATCTACTATGGGAATACAATATTGGAGATCCAATTACTGCATCCGCTTATGTTGATGAGCACTTACAGTTGATATCTGATTCTTCCCGTTCATCTGACAGGTAGAGAAAATGCACATATCAAAGAAATCTGAACATACACATGGTCATTTATACATTTATCCTCAATGTTTCCAGGTTGATTTGTGTCTGTTCCAGTTCTGGAAGCATATGTTTGCTTAGAGTTAACTTGGATATCAGCAGAGAGGCGAGTCATCCAGGAATGGATGTGCAGGAATTTGCTAGGTTGGACCTCCAGGGAGATGTATTCTCATCACCTGTCATGATTGGTGGCAGAATTTTTGTTGGTTGCAGGGATGATTATGTGCACTGTATTGTTGTTGAAATTCAAAGTCTATTGGAATCATAGATCTTAATTGTGTCTGTCACTCTCATCATCATCATCATCAATAAGCCTTCTCTAAAAAAAAAAATCATCATAAGCCATAAGTTTCTAGATTGACACATGCCATGCAATTTTTTCGTCAATTTGTTATGGGTTGTAGCTTTGCAACGTCTCTTAAGAAATAATAAGCAATAAAGAATCTAGGTTGACCCATGCTTGGGGTTAGATACTTAGGTAGTTATTAACATATGTACTCCTTGAGGAGACTTGATGCCGAGGGATAATGGATGATGGACAAGTGTATGAAAACATCTCAAAAAAAATATCTTGAATTGGAAAATGGATTCTTGAAACGGAGAGGATCATATCTTTACACATAAAACCCCTCCACTTGATTTTAATTCATATTCAAGTTAATATTAAATATATGAAATCTTCCATACCATGAAGATAGATATTTTGAGTATATAAATTCCTTTTGCTTCTTTCTTTTTTATAATTCTAAAATTACAACAATTGGAGAGGGAAGATTTGAATTTGATGATTTTCCATGTAAAAGTGATCAGTTAATTCCATTGAAGGAAATGCGGAAAAGGCTCTTGACCTTTTTGCTTCTTGAGTTCTTTCCAAATTTGAAATCAAATAATAATTCAGTGGTTGGAGAGTTATCATTAAACAAGGTAAAATACTTTACGAACTAGGCAGGATGATAGGAATTATAACAAAAGAGAAATTATAGATTGTAAGGGAAAACTTTCTCTGAGCGTAGTCCCTTTTTAGGAAATGAAAAATTCTAACAAATTAAGTTAGTAAAGGATAATATGCATGAGAATAATGTAGTATAATAGACAGTTTTTCTCCAAATCAATTAGGAGGATTTTCGTCAATCCATTATATGGTAATTCATATCACCATCCAAGTGTTTACATAATATATAATTCATTAAGTCATTGAAATGAGTTATGTGATTAAAAGTATGTGTGAAAAATCATTTCAATTGCCAATATATATATATAAGTAATAAAGAAATTTTATTGATAGAAAAAAGAGAAGCACTAGTACATAAGGAATATACGACTCGCAAATTACACACAGCCATCAATAAAAGCAAAAACATAAGGGAAAGACCGATTGGAAACAGCAGTAGTCCATTCCATAAGAGTGCGAATAAGAAGAAGTTTCAAATCCGTGGAATGGCGTTCAGCATCTTCGAACGCCCGTTGGTTCCTCTCCCGCCACAAGAGCCACATTAAACAAGAGGGGATGGCATTCCAAACTACATACGCAGGCCCTTTCCTCCTCCAGCAATGCAAAAGATCATAAGTCGTTTGTGGCATAGCCCAAGAAACCCTAAACAGGCAGAAAATCATAGACCAGAAGCTCCCAGGCATACTCACAATGGATCATGAGATGATTCACAGATTCACCAGCCCTTTTGCACATAAAGCACCAATCCAACACCCAAATCCTTCGACGACGTAAATTGTCAAGAGTAAGAATCTTACCTTGAGTCACCAACCAAGTAAAAACAGCAATCCTGTGAGGAACACGACTCTACCAAATGCTTCTCCAAGGGAAATTTGTAGTGTTATGAGAAATAAGCAACCGGTAATACGACCGCACTTCGAACATCCCACGAGTAGTACAAGCCCACCTCAGCTGATCCACTACCATCCTTTTTATCTTCAGCTGGTATAGAAAAACCATGAGATCAATGTACTCTCCCATCTCCCAATCCTGGAATGGTCGCTGTAAAGTTACCGACCAAACCATATCTTCATGATGCCAAGTATTCGGATACCGTTGCCTGTTTATGACGAACAATCTCATAAATGGCAAGGAAAACATCCCGTAACAGCCCCTCATCACTCCACCTATCCACCCAAAATCGGACTGATTCACTGGATCCAACAGTATAGTGAACATACCAAGAAAACCGAGACCAACCAAATTGAATGTGCTTCCATAAACAAACCCCATGCCTTCCCCTACCCTCCTTCGAATGCCACCCATCCCTATCACAGCCGTACTTACAAACAATGACCTGCCTCCAATAAGCATTCCGCTTATTAGCAAACCACCATAACCACTTACCCAAAAGAGCCTGGTTGAAAGGGATATACCCAAGCCACCGTGCTGAATTGGGGCACATATAGTACGCCAATTCACAAAGTGATATTTGAATTCATCCCCAATACTACCCCAAAGGAAGTCTCGTTGAAGCTTCTCAATCCGATGAGCCACACTCGACGGGACAACAAACAAGGAAAGAAAATATGTAGGCAAACTCGACAAAGTGCTTTTAATCAAAGTAAGCCCACCTCCCTTAGAAAGATAGCTTCTTTTCCAGCCAGCCAATCTCCTTTCCATTTTCTCCAAGATAGGATTCCAAATTTCCTTTGATTTATATCTTAGCCCCCAATGGAAGCCCCAGATACTTCATAGGAAGAGAAGCAATCCGGCCTCCAAGCACCTACGCCAAATTCTCAACATCCGCAACCGAACCAATTGGAACAATTTCAGATTTCCCCAAGTTAATACGCAACCTTGAAACTGCCTCAAAGCACAAAAGCACTCCCTTCAAATGATACAATTGATCCCAAGTAGCTTCCACAAAAAACCAAAGTATCATCGGCGAACAACATATGGAAAACCTTTCAAACTAGACGCATTGGAATTATCCACAGAAAAAACCCTCTAGATAGCCTCTAGCCACCGCCCTATCCATCAACCTACTAAAGGCCTCCATGACTAAGACAAACAACAACAAAGAAAGAGAGTCACCTTGTCTGAGACCTCTGAAGCTAGGGAAAAAACCACACAGAGTCCCATTTATTAAAACTGAGAATCGAACTGAGGAGATGCAGAACTAAACCCAATTGTGTCATTTAACTCCAAACCCACACCTTTCCAACAGATACATTAGAAAATTCCAATTAATATGATCATACGCCTTTTCCAAATCCAATTTGCAAATCAAGCCTAGGAACGCCAGATTTAAGTCTGCTATCCAAACTTTCATTGGTAATCAACAGCCGAATCCTAGATTTGCTTACCTTGAATGAAGACATTTTGGGAAGGAGATAATAGTGATCCTAGCACCTCCCTGAGTTTGTTTGCCAGCACCTTGGAAATGATCTTATATATGCTACCAGTAAGACTAATAGGATGAAAATCCTTCACATCAGAAGCTCCCACTTTCTTAGGAATAAGAACCACAAAAGTCGAGTTAAGGCTCCTTTCAAAGGCTTCATGAACATAAAACTCCTGAAGGGATTCAAGCACCTCCTTTTTAACCACATCCCAGCAATGATGGAAAAAAGCAAGTGTGAACCCGTCCAGACCAGGCGCCTTCTCCCCACTAATCTGTTTTAAAGCTAAACCACTTCCTCCTTTGAAAAAGGCCTCTCTAAATGAGTAGCTTCCTCAAGCTCTAAAGAGGTAAAGTCCACCCCCCCCCCCCCCTAAGAAGGGTCTCCAATGCTCTCTCTCAGTGTAGAGATCCTGATAGAAGGCCACAATCCATTCCCGAATCTCATCCTGAGTTTCCCATTTCAACTCCCCATGCGTCATACTTTCAATACAATTATTACAACGATTGGCATTCGCGGTTCTGTGAAAGAATTTGGTGTTTTTATCCCCCTCCTTCAACCATTGGATCCGAGATTTCTGCCTCCAAGACACCTCGTCTAATAGCAAAGTTCTCTACTGAGTATTCAGATGATGGACTCGATCTTCCCCAGTGAAAAGCCCCAAATTTTCCTTAGACTCCAACAGCTGCAACTCCTTCATTAATTCCAGCTTCTTAATATGCACATTGTCAAATGACTCCTTGTTCCACTTCTTAATGTCTTCCTTCAACACTTTGAGTTTACTAGCCAAGACAAAACTTGGGCTGCCTTGAAAATCATAGCTCCCCCACCACTGCCTCACATTCCCTGTAAAAGCCATATGACTCAACCACATATTCTCAAATTTAAAATAAGACTTACCCCGAATGTAAGTGCCACTATCCAAGGAAATCAGACAATGATCGGACACAAAGTGAGGAAGAACCTTTTGCACCAGATGCGAGAACTGATCCTCCCAATCCGAGGACAAAAGAAATCTATCAAGACGAGATTTAGAAGGTGGATCTTGATTATTGGACCAGGTAAATTGACCTTCCAAAAGAGGAAGATCTATCAATCCGAGCTCAGCAATAAAATCCGAAAAAGTCGTCATAGCCCTTGTGAGTCTCCCTTCCCTCAACTTCTCACTTGGAAAGCGGACAATGTTAAAATCCCCCACCTATACACCATGGAACACCCCACCAGCTTCTAACACCAGCTAGCTCTTCCCAAAGAATAAAATGATCGACATCCACATTAGGACCATAGACCCCCCGAAAAAGCCCATTCAAACTAATCTTGCACATTCTTAAATCTACACGAAATAGGAAAAAGACCTTTAACACACTCTTAAACTTCAACCACGCGATTATCCCACATGATCAAGACTCCCCCAAAAGCACCCTCAGATTCCAGAAACTTCCAATCAGTAAACCGATTACTCCACAAGCTTCGAACAACTGATCTACTTATATTCTCTAGCTTAGTCTCTTGAAGACAAATAACCTCATCCTTCCACAGCTTGAGCGCATTCATGATCTGAGACCTTTTCATATTGCAATTGAGGCCTTTAACATTCCATGTAATTATTCTTAAATGCATTGAGAATATACTGACCCACGAGATCGACGACCACTGCCTTGAGTCCGAGAAGCTCTGTAATTAACCGATGACGATAAGTTCCTCAACTCTCTTACTCCTTTACAAGCTTTAGGCTGATTCGTGCATACTATCGTTCTAGAAGACCCCGGTTGTCTCCACCGTCGCTCAATTGCCATAAACAAAGCCATTGCCTTAGTCTCACATCCTTCTATCGAGACCCCAATTTGTTTGCTAAAAACCTCCATATTTTGTCTTACCCACTCTAATTGATCACTTTGAATAGACTCACCTCTATATGAATTAAGAGGAGATATATGATATATCAAGCGAACTCTCCTCTGTCGAGCCTTCCCGGAAAATATCACTCGGAACCACCGCCAGGCAGTGGCTCTCCAAGCGCGGCTCGCTCTCTGCCTCATCCATGTCATCGGCCCATTCCGGGTTGGAAACCCCCAATAATAAGGTCATAGAGACTTCTCCCTACCAAACATCCCCATATCCGATGATATTATGCAGCACACTAATGTTGACGCCTACATAATAATCGACTCGGAATCGTCGATAATCGCCCTCTCTAGTAGTCCGAAACAGCAAGCAAGTCAGCTTTTGTGTGAAAATCGGTGCTGTTGGTGTGAGATTCAAAGCAGAGGCTCTAGAAGTGTCCAGGTCTTCACCAACATCGTTCGTGGCTCAAGAAATGTCCAGGTCTTCAACAGCTTCAACGGCATTGTTCGGGTTATGTTCCTTAAATGGGCCTCTAGACCTTTTCAACCCCTCTATTTTAGGAACCCAAACTTGTTTGGGCTTATTCACATTGGTTGAAGATTCACCCCACTCAAAAAGTGATGGGCCTGAAAAGGTATCCTCATGTTCCATTCGAGCCAGCGTGTTGGGCTTCTTAGCAGCCTGGCCCAATTTTTGTTTACTTATGCCTGCTTCAGCCACTTCAACGTGTTTTACCTGCCTGTCCCAAGTGACCGTGCGCTTCCCATCAGCATTGATGGAGATCTGTAATTTATGTGATGTTGTATCCATCCCTAATCTTCAATATGGAGTAATACCCAAAAATTTCGCCTGTAATGTCGCCTTTCCTTCCTCATTTACATTAACGTTATCTTTTGTTTGCGTAATTTCCGACGATTTCGAGACTTTCAAAATTGGAATTTGCAAAGTCAACGGCTTGCCGTTATTGGTTTGATGCTGGGTCACCGGAACGCGCAGATAATCTACATATGACACTGCCAGTCCCAACCTATCCTTTGCCGAAATCCTTTTTTGCGTGTTATCATCGACCAGATTCATGTAACCCTGTCAATGTGAGTTTCTCATCTCCTTGTTATCGGCCGGAATCGGGTGCAGTAATAGAGTTAGCTCCTTATTAAAGCCCTGCCACCCGCTTTGGTTTTGGCCTTCCGGAATAGCCAATCTCCCCTTACAACCACCCCTGCCATAATCTGTAAGCTCAAGATAACGACCATGCTTATTAGGTAAACCTGCGAATGACATAACCCTTGTCGCTCTCCCTGAACGTACGAATGAATGCTGGCTCTATTTCTCTCGCAACATTCTCCTCAATACGCTTGCCCAGCCATCGAGCTCCTTCCGTACCCATGAATACCGAATGCCTCATGTACCTCCCAGACTCAATCAAACTCACTGAATCTATGCCATCCCCCTCCCTAATCAAGTCGAATCTCTTATATTCGATACGAAAACTCCTCACTCCACCCATGTTTCGACGAACCACCCTGACGGGTGATGGAGATGGGTGCACTCTCCTTCACGTGTCTCACTCTCTCTACTCTCTCTCAGAACCCCTATTGTTGTTGGAAATAGCTAAATCATAAAGATGATTTTTCAATTGCCAATATATTGTAGATAATTTTTTATTTATTTATCAAATCGGTTTGGAGGGAACTTCTTTCTTCTAATAAACCGTAAACATTCTCTAGTCGTAAACAGAAACAATCTTTTATTGTTTAACTTTTCATAATATGTCATACAATGGTAATTAAAAAAATGGATTTTATAATATCATATAAATATATCTAAGTGCAACTTAAAATTATACTTGTTCTTTTTTTCTTCATCCCAAAGGTTTTGTCCCATGTATCCACAAGTGGCTCTGGGCATGTGTGAGGTGTGCGACCGCTCTAGGTTTCGTCCCAAATTTCTTAAAGCTCTTATAATTTTAAAAGTCTTAAAAAAATGATAATATAACCCTATACAAAAATTTAAAAAGTCTTTATAAGGCCAACATACCCACATTTTTTATATCGCTTCAGGCTCCATTATTTATAAGACTAATCCTGAATATACCACAACATTGGTCAAAAGAGTAATGTATCCGTGGTGTGGTCTTCATTTCATTATTATAGATATTTTGGATGTGGGATATCAATATTTTTGACAAATCTGCCCAGATCACACCCGCTCTGCCCTAAACAATTGAGAAGGAAAAAAAATAATGCTTCACTTGAACAATTCTAATAGGTTGAACTTGATTCCAAGAATTGCAAATTGTATACCCAAATTGCAGCAAGAAACTCCTAACCCAATCTAGCACTCTGATGATATATTCGAAAACAAAATTAAGATTAAAACCAGAAACCAATTACAATAAAATAAAAAGTAAAACAGGAAAACATAACAAAACACAAAAGAACCCCTAAATTTGTGTCCAGTCCTAAGCAAAAAGCAAGGGTAGCTAAAAGTAATTGTAATGCCCTGTTGGTTCACTTGTATTTGATGTTGTTTTGGTGGGTTGGCACCTAGCTATTTGGAATTTATTATTTTGGCATGTAACCTTTGCCTCTTTTCCGAAAGCGTGTGTGCAAATAGATATTATTAGCATAAACATAGAGGTTTTGCATATTTGAACCTGGACATATCTAACATGAGCGTGCATAGTACAAAAATACCATTTAACTTCTCTACACCGTATATAAAGGAGAAAAAACATAGAAGAACCTAGGGATCCATACTCACACTTGCATAGATAAATGCGCGGAAACCTGCCAGTGAGGAAGAAACCATGATCCATGTAACCGCAAAGGAAATCTGATCTGTAAGTATAGGCAAAATAAATATGCAGTTGATCCACCGAAAAGAGAACAAAATCAAGAAAAGAGAGATCAATCTTGGAATCAATATATTAATCTCCATTCAAGACATTCAAAATCCTTACGTTTTGATGCAGGAAATAGAAAATGAATGAAAATTTTTAAATTCAGGCTAATTCAACTCTACTTCATTGCAAATTAGGACAAAGATAGATAACTGTCCAACTATATCACAAGTTCCATCTCAAAAATCAATTCAACACTTAAGATGATAAATATAACCTAACAAACAATTAATTGATGCATAAGAAAGAGGAAGAAAGCTCATTTGATGGTAGCAATTCTTAAAAGTGGTAAAATATCAGGGAGTGAATAATTATAAACAAAAGAAATAAAGATTACACTAGCATTCTTGTTCACATAAACTTTACAATTAACTAATAGACACACAAACCAATCCCTAATTAAAGAGACTGCAAAATGTCATCCCTAAGTTACACATTTTATGCCTCAAAAACATTTTCAGCAAACATAATGTGCTCAGTATTTTTTTATTTTTTTAGCAACTACAAATCCACATAGAAACTTTTGACCTTTTATCTTCACTTGCCTTAAATTTATCAAATACAATGGCTTGCAGAACTACACTGGGGTTCCACATAGTTATTAATTAAACAACATTGACAATCGAAGTTCCTATGGTGTCGTTAATCAGCAACTGCTAATGCGAACTTTCATGTATCCTATTACAAGTTTCTCGCAAGTACACAGGAAGAACAATTAATGGATAGGCAATGGGCCAAGTCCTACCATATAGGTCTTCAAACTTAACAACAGAAAAGAAATCCAAAAAAAATATTAAGATAAATATAAGGTCATAAACAGCTTAGCAGTTTACAGTTCATGAGAAAAAAAACCTCCAAAAGAAAATTACCAGAAAACAAAATATAAGCAACACCAATCATAATACAAGCTGCTTTTTATGGGGGAAAAACCAGTGGCAAAAGAATTGTACAATAAAAATCTCCATAAAATTAAGGACAATTGATAGATAGTGACAATATTTACCACTAAAATCTTTTCAGCAATTTAAATGTTACTGAAGATAAACTAATTCTAGAAAAGGTTATTCAAGCGCCCAGCCATACTTGACCTAATCAGCATCTACATAAAACCAACATATGAAGCTTATTGTTAGACAATTCAATTTTCTTATGAACATTTGGAGCAAAAATCATGCATTGATACTTCATTTAGGCTTCCAAATACTTTATATATAGTCAAGGAGAAGAATAGTCACCTATTTATATAAAACACCCCTCCATCCCCCACCCAAAAAAAAAAACACTTCCATAACAAGGGAAAAGAAAAACCAGATCAAAAGTCATGGATGATTTGTAAAATAAAGCAGTATTGGTATAAGTTCCAGGATGAGAACAGAAGCAGAATCAAATCAATCCAAAACTTGACAAATTAGCTGAAATATTCTTTAAGTAAGCAAAACATCAACACAAACAAATAGCAATGGGTGCTTACCTCCACCACCATTCATGGTCCTCAGCAGCAAGTTGGAAGTATGTCAGTGCCACAGTAATGAAAGCAGTAACTATCAGGAGGATTATAAAGACAATAAACAAGATGTTGTATATAGTATAAATCCTGTGACCCCAGACACTGGCAAATATATAGTAAAGTTCGATGTATATAGCACTGAAAGGCAGAAAGCCTGCCATTGCCATCTGTGGAACCGTTCCCCGGTACCATGGCATAGGTGGAATCTCTCTGGGATCCTTGGTGGTGCAGAAAGGAGCTTGGAATTCAGCCTTGCTGTTCTTCCCAGCAATCCCACCCAACACCAGCAAAGGTGATGTTACAAGTGTGCATAAAAGAACTATCACCACAATTGGGCCAAATGGGAGAGCAGCCGCGGCATTATAAGTAATTGCTAAGGTGTTCAAAAAGCAGAACATAAGAAACAGAGGCACATAACCAGTTTGTTCTCTCTAGCTGACAATAAAAGGAGGTTGCAGTATATCCTGCAATTCCTGATGTGAGTGCATATATGACAACCAGTGCAGTAAATAGATTCCCTCGGTTGTATGGATAAAACACACCAACAAGTGCTAGTATAAAAATGAATATCGTACTGCACGGAAAGCATAAATACAAGATTAACACAATATTACACAACAATAATGTATTTATATCCTTCAGTACTAGAGAACAACCGGATGAAAAAGTAACTTACAGAGTAAATAGTTGGTATATATGGTAGTGAACCCAACTGCCCTGCTAAACAAGTCTGTTTCTAAAGAAATAAGCAAGTGAACCTGCAAGATTTTCCTATAAAGCTTGCCAGAGCTTATAACAGCAGTTACACTCAAACTCCCAATACAGGCTTTACAGCAATGCAAAAAAGGATCAAACCCCCTCTTGGGAAAATCAATATTAATGTGGATGCAGCCATTGGGGAGCTTCAAGCTTGCTGCGCAGCTGTGATAAGAAATTTTAGAAGCCCTGTCAACCATCATGGATACATGCAGTCCATTCTTAGCAGAAGCTAAGGCTATTCAAGGTGCCTAGGTAATGGCTAAAGACTTGGGCTTGGACAAAGATGCTATAGCTGAGGACAAAGATGCTACGGGATTAGAATGTGAAATGGTACTGGAAGATACCAAGGAGCTGAAATTAGAAGTTTAAAGTTGTGAGTTCAAGTGGGTAAAAAGAAAAGCAAACACGGCTGCTCATCCTGGGCAAATGGGCCCTCAATAAAAAAAAAAAATTCTGGTTTTGTGTCTGCTGTGTATTGACCAAAACAGTTTGTATTGGCTCTTCCTTATGAAGGTTGTATTTCCTAGTTCGAATTAATGAATACTACATTGTGGCAAAATAAATAAGTAAACTTATGCAAGAAGAAAAGAAAAAACAAAAATTCAGAGTATTAATTTGCAATACAATATTAGAAAGTTATCCAATTTATGAGGTGTCAGTAATTCCCTATTCATTAATTTTCAGAGCAGCAGATGAGTCTTTAACAATATATATAGTGTCAAAAATAAGATAATGGACAATATCCACAAAGCTAGGTTGCCATGCTGTCAATTTATTGATAGAACCAGAATATACCTTCATTTCGAAGCAGCTTAAGAACCAACATAAGCTCTCAATCTACCACCTGAATATATTTAAAATCAACCTTCCAAAACACCAATAATTCCACCATCTGAAAATATCCTTCAGTCAACATGAGATGGTAATCTGCACGTGCAAGTAACTGGAGCAAAACAATGGTTTAGTAGCAGTTAGAAACCTAAAATTCATCATGATTCTCTTTTCCTTTTTTTCTTTTTTTTCTTTTTTGTTGGGGGGGGGTGGGGGAAGTGTCTGGGCAATTCAGAAATCACTTCTAAACAAACAAAAAATAATTTTGAAATTCATGATTCTATCATTTGTGATTATCCTTTTTCTCTTTTATTTTTTTAATAAATAACAATTGTATTAACCTGATTAACACTCAATCTGTGTATCCAATACCATGACATAGATCTCGCAACTTACCCACCAAAAAAGCTTTGCAACCAAACTAAGGACATGATAGACTGCCCAAATACCAACCAAACTAGGTAAATTCAGGTCCATGCCCAAGGTGTGATGATGATCTACTAACACAAGACCATGTAAGTCCACATGGAGTGATGGCCAAATCGATATTATCAAGTAATGTGCCTACTCATTCTATGTCACCTATAAATTACTTGATGAAAGTCAGTACCCAAAGAACCTGCCCCTAGAAAGATCTGGACCAATTCTATGTCAACTATATTTACAATGTTTAAAATATCCCTAACAGGCAGCACAGCCAACAGTCAATATCAAGCAATCAGAATTGCTCTCAAAAGCATGCACATGACGCTTTTTAAGTCTTATCACAATCATGAGTGCCTTATTCTATGAACCGGACCGGACTAGGCACCGGTCCCGGTTGAACCGGCCGGTCCGGTCCGGATTTTAAAACCATGTGTATATATAATCAAAATACTCTAAATGGCTCCAAATGCTCCTAAAACCTTGAAATTTACCAAAATATCCTTAAAATTTCTAAAAGATTTACCCAATGATTTATCCGATAGGCAACCCATTGGGTACCCAATAGATTACCCAATTAAGTTCATTTAAATGGGTAATAAATGGGTTGACCCAATTAAGCTGATTTATTAAATAGGTAGATTTGGGTGGGTAATACATGGGTGGTTTGGGCAATTTTTGCCACCCTGTGAGTGTGTCTCAATTCCTTTCTGAATCTTAATTTGCACAGTTAGAAATCATATTCTAAAGGAACCTTAATTTGAGCAGTTGGAAAACAGTTTGTATAGACATGCCTACTGCTTCCTACCTTCCGAATTTACAGGTTGTCAGTTTAACCTCACAAACTAGCTGTGTGATTATCAAGGAAGACTTACAAGGACCAAATGAAACAAAGGGGGAGTCTTTATTAGTCCATCACACCTTTGAAGTAAAGAGGTAAAGTTTTTAGATGTGCAGCTGAGTTACTGAAGTGAAGACTAAGACCTTTTATTAAAAGACAAATTAAAACAAACGAGGTAGGCAAATCTGAAAAACATGGAAAGCATAAATCATTTACCCTTTGATGTCATTACTAAAAATGTATGATAAAAGCTGGAGGATAAGACTAGAAATAAGACTAGAAGCAAGCATGAAGCGCCATATAAAAGTTTCAGGGTGGTGTCAGAAAAATTAGCTTCTTCGGCTCACCTTCATTACAAATAATCTGCTCTCAAAAGCATGACATTGTTTGAGTCTATGTCATGAGTGCATATGCTATGAGATGATTCAGGTCCTCAAGTATGATTAAAAATTAGTTCAGTCCAAGCGAAATTCTTGTGATGGAAAAGTCAATGGTCAAATGTTGCATCTACCATTATGGAAACAATTGACCCAAAACAAAACAGAAATGATCCCGGAATGTTATTAATTAGCAACAACAGTCATAGATGCAGTATAATAAAAGGAGCTCAAAGTAGAAAAAAGGCAAAAAAAAACCTCAATCATTATGTCCCATAATCATTTAAGGCCCTAGGTGCCAAATAAGAAATTGGCTCGAGTAACCAATGCTCCAATATTTGTGGTGCTCGGTGTTGTTCATGGGACCTTGTTACTCTTAAAATAATGGGTCTTAATTAATTTTCTTTGTTTTAGAAATCCATAATTAATATACAATTTTTTTCCTTTTATCAAGAAGAAAAAAAAAATTGTTAAGTTTTAATCCAATGAGGCACCCATTGAGAAAGTCTAGGACTACTGAAATGTGCACAACCTTTGCCACAACCCGCTAATATGGTGTGTTGTTGGTTGGTGAAAAATATAAGTGGGTCTAGCTATGGTCCCCAGTGAAAAAAGTGTTAGCCACTGATAGAATGTTAGCAGAATTTGACACTCAATTGGACACGAAAAGTGAGTGCCTCATTAGAGTTTCCTCACCTTAAGGGTCTTAACTCTTAAGGCACTTTTTAATGCACTCTCACCCAAGTGTCTAAGCAAGTGCCACGCTCACCTCTGACTCCTAGACTTGTTTCCTTAAATATCCTTTTTTAACACTACAATAAATTCATGGACAGATCCCAGAGCACAAAGCTCCTGGCTTAAATTGTAATTGATAAGCATAGTGGTCTATGAACTTATCTGCTTGACCTTTCAATTTTGGACACCTTACCAATTTCTGAGCAACATATTGTGACAAGTAACATATTACAAGGAAATTGAGAACTTGCAAAGAAGAGAGGTCCCTGTGTCTGCTGAAAATAATCACTACATTTTTTTTTGATTGGTACGATAGTCCCTTTAGAAGAACCCATTAGGCCATTACTACTAAGAGATTGAAAATAATCAGAACCTAAATAATCAGAAAAGTTAAAGTTAAAATTAATTTCATTGGCAACATAGTTAATTTTCTGTCCTTGCTGTTGACTCAAGATTAGCAAACAAGCAAGTGGGTCTAAACATAGGTGACAGTTTCTCTAATCCTAGACCTATGTTGCAACAAATATTTTCCACTAATCTCTTTCCGAATGCAGACATGTAAAAGCTCCAAAAGACTCAAATAAATGTGTGTTGGGACTATAGCAATGCATAAGCCAAAAATGCATTATCCTATACTATACATCTAAATGTCCAAGAACATTTCAACCAAATCTGCCTCTCCTATGAAAAATTAGAAAGTAAAAATATGAAACAGAAACCATCAAAACAAAAGCAAAGGTAACCCAGAATGCACCTTCAATTGTTTTCTAAATTTAAAAACATATCAATATGCTACCAGTTTTAGATAGTATTTGATAAGCAGAAACGTGGTCCATGAACAACATATAAGTCGGTCCATAAACCAGATATCTGCTCTCTCAATTCAGTGCACCCTACCAGTTTCTTAGCAAAGTTGTGGCGAGGAGAAAAACTAGGAATTGGCAGACAAGAGCTAGATGTCTATGTCTGCATACATCATTACAAAGATTCCTCAGTGGTCCCTTTTGAATGAGTCATCTATTACAACTGAGAGATTGAAAACAATCACAACCTAAATCTTTCATCCAAATTCATGCTATTAATTGCAACAGCTACGTACAGTTACTTTAGTCCTTGTTGACATAAGATAAGCAAACAAACAAGTGGGTCTAAAACAAAAATTACGATTGACTTCAGTCTCATGAACTCTACAGTCTACAGTACGCATTTTTGAACTATAGCAATTCATTGAGTTTTACCTTGTTATCCCTTTTAGTTAGAACTATATGATTATGGTATATTATATTTCTTAAAAGAACAGAGCACCAAAATAATATATTTACATGAAACTCCAGATCGAATCCTTTCCAAAGGCATGTAAAGCCTTAAAAAGTTCATTTTTGGTGTCCCAAGCATATTATATTAGTCTGCTTGGTTCTTCATGGCATTTATATCACAAAATAAAAAATCAAAACAATTATTTCTTAGAACCAAATTGATCGTGCATGCATCAAATGAACTTAACACAAATTGGAAATGTAAGAATATAATTGATTTCACTTCTATTGAAATTCCCAGGCTATCCAATATGTATTCAAGAATATAACGAATGAACATTAGAAGGGTCCGAGAATTAAAGCTGGAATCAACTCTTCTAAATAAAGATTTAAATAATAATAAATCAATTGGACAAAGAAAAGATTAATGTTCCAACTTTTTACGCTAAAATTCACAGATATCACAACAGTATAAAAAGATAGCAACAAAGGCAAGTCCTGATTGCACATTATACAGGCCAACAAAGGCATTCTTAACCCTTCACAGAAAATCTCATGCATATATGCATTCCAGAATGATGGCTCTAAAATTACCATATGAACCAAAAAAAAATAAAGAAATCCAAAAGGAAACAAGGTATAATCCTTTGAAAAAATATTTCAAATAATCTCAATATTTCTACTGCTTAGATACTAGAATAAATGAAACTAGGAAAACAAGTAAATATGGTGCATAGAAGAAAAAGAACTGCATAAATAAGTCACATAAATAATTTAATAGACAGTCCTAGGAGGCAGGTCAAAGTTTGTTGGTCTACCTCAATCTGAAGAAAAGTCACAAATTTTTTGGACAAAATTTACCTTCAAATCGGTTGGTGGAAAATTCATCCAACCTACTATGTGGCAATTCAAACAACAAACCATATGTACTTTTAGTCATATAATCTATTTAATGAGTCATGCAACTTTTTAAAATAATTTAATAAGTGATGGATTTAGTACACATGGATGTTTTATAATCATCATATAATGGGTTGGAAGAGATTCCTCCAAACCGGTTTAGAGGTAAACTTTGTCTAATATTTTTTTAGCTATACATATATTTGGCCGTTAAACACGTCAACTAAAAGTCACCCTAGGTTGAAACGAAAAGCTTAAAATCTCCCACTTTCCACTTGTTTCTTCTCACATAGTTTCACCTTTAGATCAACAATTTTTTTTTTTTGGATCACACGATGCTAGTAGTTCCATCCCTAAACCAATTGCATCATGTAGTTAAGTGTGGTTGACAATGTATGAATAACGCTCCCCCAATCGTACAAAGCATTTTTGGAGAGCTCGAGTACTCTAGAAGATATTTGAATTCCTAGCTGAAAAGGGGAGGAACAATAACAAAAACAAAAAAGGAACCAAGTTCTTTTTACAGAAATCATAGCTTGCCATTTGAAAGGCATTTTTTCTTTTCCTTTTTCTCTTTTTTCCTAATAATTGTAAGAAGAATTCTAGTATATTCTAGTAGTAAGCAACAACTAGTATTATTTTCGACATAATGCATAAACTTAATTTGATCATCACTCACTAGGAGAATCCAAACTTTGACATACCTCCTAAGCTTACAAGTCACATAAACTCTTGCAGCAATCTTGCTTCAGGAAATAAGTCTTCTGTGACATGAGCCGCAGCTGAGGCCTTTCCAAACGAGAATCACTATCCACATATGAACATTATGTTCAAGATAACAGGGTTTATGGTTTGCATTTCTTAAGTACCACAAGGAACCCTCCCTTCCTGCCATAAGCTGATGATCTCCTAGCGTGAGGATACCATTTGAGCAAAAAATGAATGAAGGATACCATTCCGCTATACAGATATCAGTTGATAAACTTTATTAACATAACATACAGGATCTTAGTCGCTTTCTCCTATGATAAGTAAAAAAATTAACAACTACAAACCTGTTTAATGGAACTTGTTACAAACTTTTTTTGTTGGTAAGTTATACATGCACCCAGTGAGTCTTGAACACACGACCTCACCCTACCCACCCATTATTATGGAAGAAGGAAGTGCCAATTGAGCTATAGCTCATTGGCCTCGTTACAAACTTCGAAGCCATAACAAAATAGTTGCAATTCCATGCATAGCAACTTATGCAAGCAGAAAAAAACAAACAAAACAAAATTCCGAGAGTTAATTTGCACCATATTAGAAAGTTATCCAATGTACAAGGTGTCAGTAATTCCCTATCCATTATTTGTCAGAACAGTATATGGATCTTTAACAATATATACAGGGTCAAAAATAAAATTATGGACAATATCCACAAAGCAAGGTTGTCAAGCTCTCAATTTATTGACAGATTCATACCTTCATTTTGAAGCAGCTCAAGAACCAACATAAGCTCTCAATCTACCATCTGAAAATATTTAAAATTAAACCTGCCAAAACACCAATGACTCCACCATCTGAAAATATCCTTCAGTCACCATCAGATGGCAATCTGTACGTGCAGGTAATACGGATCTGCAGCAAAACAATGATTTAGAAGCAGTTATGAAGGTTGTATTTCCTAGTTCGGTGTAATGAATTTAATATATTGTAGAAAAATAAATAAATAAACTTATGCAAGCAAAAAAGAAAAAACAAAATCTCAGAGAGTTACAACACAATTTTAGAAAGTTATCCAATTTATGAGGTGTCAGTAATTCCCTATTAATTAATTTTCAGAGCAACAGATGAGTCTTTAACAATATATATAGTGTGAAAAATAAAATTATGGACAATATCCACAAAGCTAGGTAGCCATGCTGTCAATTTATTGACAGAACCAGAATATACCTTCATTTCAAAGCAGCTTAAGAACCAACATAAGCTCTAAATCTACCTTCATTTTGAATCATGAAGTTGATGGTTACTTTGTAGGGGATTGTTCAAAGCAGGCTGAAATTGGCACTTGCTCAAATGAGGCTGAAATTGGGGCTTGTCAAAGGAGGCTGAGATTAGGACTCCTTCGAAGGGTAGCTTTTCTACTCTCTCATCCCAGCAAATTATTGAAGAAGCTTTAAAGTGCAGCACTCAAATGAGGGTGAAATCTAAGTAGAAAGGTTTCTAGCGTGATTTGGGGGATCCTATGAAAGAGGACCCTCCTCCCATCCCTATCTTTGACATATGAATAGGGTTATCTGGAACATTAGGGGTCTCAATGACCCTTTGAAGCAATGAGAGGTTAGTAAGATGGTTAAGCGTTGTGATCTTAGCCTTGTGTGTCTAGTGGAAACCAAAGTTCATGCAGATAATATTCAGGATATTCATCTTCTTCCTCGCTGGAATTTTGAGTTTTGCAATTCTGATCAAGGGCTTGGGGAAAATTTGGCTTTTCTGGAATAAAGACTGTCTGAATGTGCATATTTGTCAGAAACTTCCTCAGGTAATGCATTGCAAGATTTCTTCTAATGATATGAATTTGAACTGCTATTGTTCTTTCATTTATGCATCAAATGACGGTATTGATAGAAAAGAGTTGTGGCAGAATCTAGCTTCTTTTAAGAGTATTGTTGATGATTCCCCCTGGAACCTTGCTGGTGACTTCAATGTTGTGTGTAGACCAAATGAGAGATTAGGTGGTTCTGTCCTTAATGGCCTTGAGATGAAATTCAGTCAATAAGTGGCTAATCTGGAAGTAGTTGATCACTGCGCTGTGGGGTGTTTCTTTATTTGGAGTAGTAGAAGAGATGATAAGGAGTTTACTGCCGAAAAAGCTAGATAGGGTAATGGTTAATTGATTGGGGCTGCTCCACTTTGAAAGGGAAAGGTATGAGGTCTACTATTAGCAAAATAGCCTTGTGGGCTGTTGCGTACCACATTTGGCTACAGAGAAACGCTATTGTTCATTTGGGGCAGGTTAAAACAGAAGAACAGATCATTAAGTCCATTAGAAAGGATGTTAAAGCTAGGATTGAAAACAAGAATTCCTACTGCAATTCAATCCTCAACTGTGTGCTCTGCTGCAATTGGGGGATTAATAGTTCTATTCTGTAACAGAATGCTACCATTCACTGCTAGTTTATGGGGTTGGTTTATAATGGACCTCTTGCATTCTGGTGTCTTTGTTTAGTTGGCTGACTTGGTTTTGCTTCATGTATTTTTATTGCATCTGCCTCTGTGTATTGGCTATTGCAAGCTGCTGTTTTTTTGTATCCTCTAGGTAGCTGCGGGTTCTGCAAGGATTGAAAGGTCTTTGCTGGATCTTTTATTTTTGGCTTTTGCCTTTTGAGTTGTATTTGTTGGTTTGTTTCAATAATAATCTTTCTGATTCATCAAAAAAAAAAAAAAGATTCTATCATTTGTAATTACCCTTTTTCTCTTCGTTTTAATCAATACCAATTGTAGTAACCTAATTAACACTCGATCTGTGCATCCAATACCATGACATAGATCTCGCAACTTACCAACCAAAAAAGCTTGCAACCAAAGCTAAGGACATGATAGACTGCCTAAATACCAACTAAGCTAGGTAAATTCAGGTCCATGCCCAAGGTGATGATGATCTACTAACACAAGACCATGTAAGTGCACAAGGAGTGATGGCCAAATCGATATCATACCTAATAGGCCAAGTACCAATAATAATCAGATCAATCTCTGATTTGATGTTAGAAATATTTTGATGATAAGCTTAAGAACACAACAGATCCACCGAAATGAATTGCTAGGCCAACAATCAGAATGCCAACCACCATCATGTATAATCATGATAGATGTGTTTGTTAGTAAATACCAGGATCTGGCAAGGTGACAAGCCAAAAGGCATATTAGCATCAAAGAATGATATTACATTACCTGTGAAAAAGCATAAACTTCTCACAAGATTCTACCATAATCAGTTCTGAGCATTTGAATGACAATATCATCCAGAAATGTTCCCCAAAGACTGCATAAGATGCCAACGAAATAAGATGGTCAGAGATGAAAATAATTCCACAAAGAAACCAGAAAGTAAGACTTCCAAAGATCAGAAAGGAAGAAGTTTTTGCAGTCAATGTTTAATCAATGAAGCTAAAAGAGGCTGCCAAAAAGAATACATGCTTCAAATTTGACCCTACAGTCTTACAAATGCAAACTTAGCTAAGCCAGATACCAAAGAAAAACTAAGACATGTTTAATGAAGCAGGACACCAACCCCTGCTTGCGCCCCCCACACACGGCAACTCTATAGTTCTGAGAATACACAATTTCTTTAGCAATTTAGACCCATCTTTTGCGTGGAAGATAGCAGCATCGACTTATGCTTTCATACACAATTTCTTTAACAAAATTATAGATCAAGTCTAAAATGCCTAAATATTACCAATATCTATAATTTCAATATATGAGCTCTTGCATGGATTCCCCTCCACTATTATAACACATTTATTAATACATTCCTTGATACAGTAATATACCTCTCCATGAGAGTTCATAGCACTTCAGCATATGGAATCATTATAAGGATAAAATCACCTATTTGCAGCCCAGAGAAGCAAAGAAAAAAGTATTCACCTGCTTTGTTGCAAGCAAGGCCGCTCTAGACTCTAGATTAATAGCAGCTAACTGTCCACCTTGAAAACCAAGAAAGTATTAATGTCAGGTGAAGTCTTGCTGATGTATCTATTATTTACTACACGTCAACCAATATAACCACTTCTAATAATTTGTAATATCTAGAAAAGCTAAAAAGGTTTTTTTAGAACCACTGAAGAAATCACTTAACTAGATAAAAATCCAAAACATAGTGATTCACATCATAGTTAACAATGCTATCTCCAAGGTAATTAAAGTAGAAGTAGCATAAGCTTTAAAACAACATATTCCTTCATAAATTACAAGCACTCTCTACTCTAGCCAACTTACCAAAAATTTGATCATAACTACCCTAGCAAATTTCTCTTATACTAAGTAAGCCCCCAAACAAATTTAGTCAAAAACAAAACCCAAACTAGAAATTTCCTAAACAAAACTTTATATTAACAAGTCAAAGTAGGAATTGAGGGATTTTCAGGAGAGAAAAAAAAAAAAAAAACATCATTTTTTTTTTACCAAAATAAAAATTGTAATAGCTTATGATGCCTTCTATTGTTGAGAATGTGACCCTGTTTGCAATGTCAATTGCTCAAAAATAGCTTCAGGCACCACATTAATGTTCCTTATCTGATCATTCAGTAGCTTGCAAGCTTCAAACTGTTAAAATAGAAGTAGACTTCCAATATTCTTACCAAACTTTATAAATACATAGAGAAATTTTGACATCATCCACTTGCAAATTATCTGTTTCCCCCTAAACTCCAACCTATTCTAATTTGCATAGGGTTAGCTAAAACCCCAAGATAAATTGTTCGCAGAGGGTTAATTTTTTACATTCATGATTCTATCATTTGTAATACCCTTTTGCTCTTCTTTTTAATAAATACCAATTGTATTAACCTGATTTACACTCAATCTACATCCAATAGCATGATATAGATCTTGCAACTTACCAACCAAAAAAGCTTGCAACCAAAAAAAAGCTAACCAAAGCTAAGACATGATAGACTGCCCAAATACCAACCAAACTAGGTAAATTCAAGTCCATGCCTAAGGTGCGATGATGATCTACGATGATGATGTACTAACACAAGACTGTGTAAATCCACATGGATAGATGGCCAAATCGATATCATACCTAATAGGCCAAGTACCAATAATAATCAGATCAATCTCTGGTTCAATGTTAAAAAGATTTTAATGATAAGCTTGAGAACACAACAGATCCACCGAAATGAACTGCTAGGCCAACAATCAGAATGCCAACCACCATCATGTATAATCATGTTAGATGTGTTTGTTAGTAAAGACAAGGATCTGGCAAAGTGACAAGCCAAAAGGCATAATAGCATCAAAGCATGATATTACATTACCTGTGCAAAACCATAAATTGCTCGCAAGATTCTAGTATAATCAGTCTGAGCATTAGAAATAACAATATCTGCCAGAATGTTCCCCAAAGCCTGCACAAGATTCCAAATAAAATAAAAAATAGTCAGAGATGACAATAATTCCACAAAGAAACCAGAAAGTAAAACTTCCAAGATCAGAAAGGCAAGAAGTTGTCACAATCAATGCATAGTCAATGAAGCTAAAAGAGCCTGCCAAAAAGAATACATGCTTCAAATTTGACCCCTACAGTCTTACAAATGCAGAACTTAGCTAAGTCAGATACCAAAGAAAAACTAAGCCATGTTTAATGAAGCATCATATTTGGTCCATCCAAGATAGGAAAAAAAGTAAGGTTGGCAAAGATACTCTGCATCAACCAGGATGCCAAACCCTGCTTGCAGCCCCCACACACGACAACTCTATAGTTCTCAGAATACACATTTTCTTTAGCAATTTAGGCCCATCAATTTCATGGAC
>OU015762.1:22040136-22066019 GCA_907173295.1 Fagus sylvatica | reverse complement strand
GAAGCAACAAAGATCACCCATACATTATTAACATCAGTTTAGGTGTTCAACAAGCTAGGTAGTTCCGCTGTCGAACAAAAAAAGAAGAAATAATGTTCTCTTGAGTTTTTGAGTTTGACAAGTTAGCCTCTACTACATAAGTTGCAGATAAAACTTCAAAGTTCAAGAGTAAAAGGCAATAAGAAGTTTCCATGTTGCCCTAAATGTTGCACATTGAAATGCAGATGTTTGATGTAGTATGACAGTTTCTCTTATTTGGGTCAGCCACTAAAACAAACTATTCACAAACTGTTCACTTTCTTTATGTTTTTATAATAGGTAGATTTGACTAACTCATGGGATTAAACTCACCACTTCATGCTCCATCCCTTGTTTGTGAGGGGAGGAGATGCCATTGGTCCAAGGACCATTGGCTAAACTGAACCATTTACTTTCTGAGACCAATGTAAATTTTAAGTGACACATTAATGAAAGCAATGTCATGCATAATTATTGAAAGATGAAAAGGAGGATAAATGATATCTTAGTTGAAGAAATACACAAGAGGAAGTATCAAGAGAAACAATAAGCAGTTCAGTTGAAGAAAATCACAAGAGGAAGTATCAAGAAAATCACCAAATCAATTGCCTGTGTACGTCTACGACTGGCTGTGACTTAACCTTTCAAATGTTACAAATGAAATCCATGTCAGCCAAAACAGCAGATCAATGAGAAAAAAATAGCAATATCTTTTTTTCTTTTCTTTTTTTATAAGTAAAAATTCATTGAAAAGGCGAAAAAGGCACCACCCAAGTGCACAAAATGTATACATCAGGAGTAGCAACTATCAATCAAGTCATGCAAAGAATCAAAATGATATATAAATGAAATTGGATATAAGCAAAATGCAAATCTAGAAAGCCATAATGCAATTTCAAAGGTGTGTTTCTATCATTCATCATATAAATCCATACAGACCAACAAATAGCTAAAGTACTAATCTCACAGTATATTAAAACTTGCATGTTTTATACCCAACATTTTAAGTGATTTCCAAATTTTTTAGAGACAGCATGCTCAATTTGTTGAAGTATATCAAGGCCCATTCCTAGTCTAGGTCCAAGTCCAATACTTGGTGTTAATTTAGGGTTAGACTAGGGTTAGCCTCCTATAAATAGGCTGTTAAGGAGCTCATTGTAATCACAATATTATATAGTAAAAATGTAGCCGTCAAGGCCTTTCTTGTGTGGACATAAGTCTTCATAACCAAACCACAGTATCTCTTTGTTTCCGCTCTCTCTACTCTCATCTTTACATAATTTATTGCTTTATATTTTTCTACACAATTTAGACCCAATCATCTATATCCTTAAATATAACAATGGAAAATCATAAATAACCTCAATTTGTTTTAATTTTCCACCAAAATTGATTATAAAGCCAATATCAACCCACCAGTACAAAAGATATATTGCAAGGGCACAAAGGCCTAATGCAACTACCACCAAGGCATTACAAAACATCATACTTATATTAAAAGTCTAAAATTTCAATGGAAACTGAGCTATATAAAATATGTAAACATGGAAATCTGCTCTTTATTTCCATTGATCACTGTTTGTATCTTGTAATTGAAATTCATTAAATCTAATTAAAAAGAGTGGGAAAAGGGCCTTTTCCTCTTATTGCAGGTCCCTCTATCTGAGAAGCAATGACTTTTCACTTAAGTACATTTGCAAAAGAAGTACAGATAACAATTTCTACAAAGTTTCCATGATTGTGATCTACCAACATGTCCAAAAATCCATCACCAAACAAACAAACATTTTTATGTCATATCTACTATATAATCATTTCATCCATAACTCAAAGCCCTATAGTTAGTATTCTATATTCTCAAAGATTTCCAACCAAAACGCTAAGAGACTACAAAGAGCAGAAAGATCCCTCACACAAAAAGATACAAAAGCAACAAGGTAAAGCATTATAACTATCATACCTCACCAGATGTTTGGAAAGTCCAGCAGATGTTGCCATCCATAAAATCAAGAAAATATATTTTGCCTTTGTAGCATCCAACTACAACCTAAAAGAGATGGCACAATTTACAAATAAATAAATTCATGGTCTTTTAAGCTCCTTCCTTGATGGAATAACATGGTATAAGCATACAATAAAATGGACAACCTGAGAAAAATCAGCAAGAACTGCTGCTGAACATTCAATTCGGCCCTCTAGTTTGATCTCCCACTGGACAGAACCACTAAACCCAATTATGTAGCAGTAAAACACTTGAGTTAGAGTACAAATGGTTAACGCTAAATTCCTTGTGCATGGTCAGAATGCAATCACGTCCCTAGTAGCCCCTGAAGGTTTAAGACTCTAATGATGATGAATTTATGTCACTAAAACTCATTAACTCTATTAAGGTTTGGGTAATGAGCTTTAGCTCAACTGGCACCTCCCACTCCCCCACCCCCACCCTGCATAAGTATATGGTGGAGGGTGTGGTGCTGGTTCAAACCCACCTTGTGTGTGTTTGGCTTAACAATTGAAAAAAAATAAAAGGTTTAGATAGTGGACTGATTTTAAGGTAAATCACATGACAAGACAACAGTTTGTGTTCAAGTAAAGACGTCAAAAACTCATGATCTACAATATATGCGTATGTATGTATGTGTGTGTGTGTGTGTGTCTGTATAGGGACAGGATCCAGTTACACCTGGAGTAACTCTTTATTAATGTCACATTGCTTAATAACTTTTTATTGAAATGATATTTGAAAATTCCACCATTGAATTACAAGTTCTCTTTATTCCTGATATGCATGTCAAATTTCATGTTAATCGATATTTACTGTCCAATTCATAAATCATGTTTTGTGTAAAATCTACAATATTTGTCAGAAAAACACACAATTCTCATGCTAGGAAATCAGAATTTAAACCTGGTCATTGTACAGTAAATCTGACAACTAAAAATAATAGAATCACCCTAAAAAAGCATATGAAAAATATGATCAGAGTAATTTAGAAACTACAAGGTGGACTATACCTTTTGGCATTAACACACAGAAATTTATGCGAGTGAGATCCAATAAATAAATAGATATCTGGGTCTTTAAACACAATTATTGGTGATGCATCAACACAAGACTCCATGTGAACTTTCCAAATTTCCAGCATAGAACCTTTTCTATCTCTTGGAATTTTTGCAGACCAGATTGCTTGACATATATCGTTCCTCCTGTATTGCCCTTCATACATGACCTTGTTGCACCGGCTGACTGAACATGAAGCAAATTTTGCAGCAGAATTCCATAAGTATCCATCTCTTGGACTAACACCTTCTGGAGTAACAAGTATATTTGAATCAACCTTTAAGCGTTTAGAGACTACAGCATTATTTTCATTCTCTCCAAAAGAGATCCTCAATAAACTCCCCTGTGGTTTAAAGAGAAAAGGATCTGCAATCTCAGATTTAATGGAATGAAAAATGTTCCCCGTACCCTCATCAAGATTCATTTCCCAATTCGCATCCTTTTTGAAATCTAGATGCCACGGTCTTTTTTTCTCTATTAGAGCCAGATAAAGCTTAGATGGACTTGGAAAGTAATAAATAAATCTCATATCAATCCCTAAGTTATGAGAAAGATGTGCTGCGGCAATAGAATTACCACCCATCATAAAAAAATCATCATCGTCGGAGACCTCTTCAACCATTAAAGCATCACAAAAGGCCTGTCAGATAGATGGTAAAACATATTTACTTCATTGATTATTCAAAATAGCTAATATCAGTTTAAAGATAACCAAAAGTTACACATTAAGGGATTCTTTTCTCAGCTAACTACTAGATTGATTTATATTACCCAACAATTGTTACAACTAACATGCTAGTTCTCCTTTTTCTTCAGCGCTAAAAGTACAAACAGTATCTTAACAGGCAAATACAACTAACCTCATAAGAATTAGCCCTTATCGTTTTTATAAAACATTGTACCTCAGTTTTTAGCCCCTCTAGCCTTTTTTAATGAATTTTCAACCAAAAGAGAATAATACAACTAGCATCATCAGGTTGTGCAACTCATGATGCAACTCACAATGCAATCAGTCTTCATACATTCTGTTTCTCTTCATGTACACACTTGAAATTATCTTAAAAATGAATAAATAACCTATATTTCTTTGCTTCTGACAGAGGAAACCTTTGTAAGTCTCAGCTGAACACTAACATTAGATGCACAAAGGGGACGTAAGTTAATAAGTAGGGCAACTGACGTGTAGCCATCAATTGGCATTGCCAACTTCATTACAGGTAACCCTATGTTCCACACAATTAATTAAATGCATTGGGATCAGAGTCCATTAAGCAAACCCAATTTGTGGAATAGAAGGTCAAGGCCTTCAAAACTTTATAATTAAAATCGTATGAGAAAATAGTCAGATCATCTTTCAAGCCACTTTCATTAAAACATACAAACTTTTAAGGTTTCAATTAGAACTGATGCAAGACATGTGTTCGTAAGCATTTGGCTACACTTTCCATATGCTTTGTTATATATATATATATTTAATAGGTAATAATTGAAATTTTATTTTAAAGAACGCATAGTGTGCATAAAGTATGAACACTAGCCAATCAGATATTTACATCATGAGAAAGTAAAGACACAGATGAATTAAAATCAGGAATAGAAGTACTAGTGGTAAAGCCCTAGCTCTAGACCAGTCAAAGGGGGTTGAGGTAAAACGCTCTAGGAGTTGGCTGTCCATATGCTTTGTTATATTCCAATGAGGTCTAGAATCACCCTGAAGGTTATAGAACAGTTACGTTGTTTACCAGATTTTCAACTAAATTCATACAACCAGAGAAATAGCATATTTTATTATATATTAATATCACAAGATGGAGAGAAACCCTGGAGCTCTCTCTCTCTCTCTTAAAAAAGATCAAATTTTTCATGAGACTTGCTTTAACAATGCTTATACACCACAGAATACGCTATCAATCCAGATATCTGGAGAGAAATACATAGGTCTTAGTGCCCATATCATGCGATATATGACTTGCAAGTTCCACATAGAGCGGCCTAGTTGAATGGAAAGGCCAATATGGTTTTATGAAACATTCAAACTATTCTCAGCACCTATACAACATTCTTTTACTAACCCTTGAAAAGATTCAACAAGAAGCCCACTCTAAAACAACTAAAAATAACTCTTTCCCTTAAGAGCCAAGCCTAGGGCTATCCAATCGAAGACTCTTGCACTTACTTTATCGAAACAATGCAAAAGTATAAGTTTTCTTTTGGACTAATGCTTAAACAATCATAACTTTATTTTATTACCAAGTATTAAACCTGTTTAAAACAATCACTGTCAGATTAGACAGTAAAGCAAAAGGAGTATTCAGGAAACCAACCTAGGCTATAATCATATCAGATATTAAGTGTTACATTCAAGAACATCTATTTTTCTTCACAGGGCCAATCAAGTCGAAGCTTAAAATGTCTATTATGATGTAAAAATGAGGAAAGTGGTCCAGCCAAGTTGCCAACTGAAAAAGACCACAGGACTGTCATAATCTACATGGGTCCCTTGCCAATTCTCATTGTTTCCAAAAGGGGAATGAGGATAGTTATATAATAACTAAGAGGATAATGAACCATGAGACCTATCGTATATTATGAAGCTTAGCAATTATTGACAAGTAGAACAAGCTTAACAGAGTTTATACGGAGAAGATAGCATCGAGGTAAAGTTGTCTGGGTCCACCACTATGTCTTGCCTAAAGATCTTTTATAACAAGAATCGCTGAAGATGAATCAGATCATCAAAGAAATTTTTGAGAGGTAACGGGTTCAAATCCCATCTCCACAACATTTTTTTTACAAAAAATTTAAGTTTGATCCTGGTAACTCGTATTTAATTACCATTTTTTTAATTTTTCTTTTGAATATATCTTCTAAGAAGAAGAAAACAGTTGCATCACTTTGTTTAAGCATATTCTAACTTAAAACATTGTGCCATTTGATCGACAAAATTTAAATAAAACAGGATAATATTGAAGAATGAAGTGCAAACCGTCGTAATAATTTGCAATAGATCACTGCTCCCCACATCAGCAATCTTATCTTGAATATGCTTAGTGAGAAATGATAAACCTGCCAACAACTCATAATCAACTTTTCCACTAGAAGACACAGGTATTGACTCTGTAATGGTGAAACGGTTAGGAAGCATTGCTAACGGAAGTCTATCAACCATCCAACTTCTGATAGAAGATCTGAATATTTCACTAGATCTTTCCTCTCTTAAGACTATAAATGCTTCAAGAACCACAAGTTCCCCTTGACTTTTACTTGAAATCACAGCAACATCCACAACATCAGGATGCCTCCTTAACACATCTTCAATCTCCTCCAAAGCAACACGATGCCCATTAACCTTCACAGTGCGGTCTTTTCTTCCCAAAAAAACCAAATCACCACTCTGGAGCCGTCTAGCAAAATCACCAGTTTTAAAATATAATTGACTTCCACAGCCATTGGAACTACTACAAATGGAATTCTGGGGCAATTTCGCACAGTCCAGAAGCATAAAAGTAGAATCAGAAAAGTATCCACTAGAAACACATGCACCTGCAACATATATTTCTCCCTCATTGGGTGTGTCATTTTCGCCAACAAGCACTACATTGCAGTTAGAAATAGGCACACCAATCGGAACACTTGTAACTGTCTCCATCTCCAAAATCATCGGCAACCTCTTGCAGTCAAAATACATACAATCACCAGATACCTTAATTCAAACAATTGACGTAATACCCATCAATAATGAATCCAAAAACATTACATAAAAGTGTTTTACAACTTGGACAACCAAATTAGAATGAGAATGTTACTTCCCGACCTCTGTACTCCCATATATGTTCAAAATGGAGGTCTCTGGTAATAACTTGGAAAGCATATCCCACAAGGATAAAGGCAGAACTTCACCACTTAACACTAACAATTTCAATGAACTTGGAATGGCCCTCTTACTCTGACTTTGCAAAGCAGGAAGGATCGCCCTCATCAACGATGGAACAGCAGTAAGCCTATTAATAAAATAAGCCTACAAGAAGAGTTCAAAATTACCAGTCAGCAATAAAAGGTAAACCATCGAATTATAAGTTCTATATACAGTGGAAACCTCAATGTGTAAGTGTACCTGTAAAAAATCGACAACAGAAAATACATTGTCTTTTAATTCATTGTAAGGAGGTATAACCAATGTACAAGCAGTTAGAATAGCACCAAGAAATTCTTGCAAGTGGTCAACAAAGCTAATAGACGTCTTGAACAATAAAATCTCCTCGCCTTGCAACGGATACAATTCTTGCATCCATACAAAGCGATTTATAAGACCTACAAATAAAAGAAACACGCAACAATCGATGTCATTGTATAAAAGAGTCAAGCGTGGTCCGAGATATGGTAACCTTCAAATTACCTTGTTCAGTGCCACAAACGCCTTTTGGCTTTCCAGTTGATCCCGAAGTGTACAACAAATAACAAAACAATCTATCTTTCCCAATTTCACAAGGCCAAACTATATCTATCGGACATATACACTCTTGACGGCTTTCTTCCATTGAAAAGCATAAGACGGGACAGCTGCTACATTCTATCAACCAATGTGATTTATCGAGACGGTAACTATTGCTACTCCTCCCGAATGAAGACGTAGATGCGATAATTAGCTCAGCATTCGATGAAGCGATAACCGATAAGATCCTCTCCTTTGGCCACAACGGGTCTAAAGGCATGAAAGCCTCCCCACATTTCAGTACAGAAAGAACAGCAACTATGTATTCCACTGAAGGTGCCATGTATATTCCCACTATTTTCGGTGTATACATATTGTTAAACTCACTCGATCGCTCCGCCACCACATTATGAGTAGAGAAACCTAACATTGCATTTACAATGAAGCATCACTCTGATTTTTGCAATTCAGTTTTATAAATTCACAGAAATTGTTAGTTTTGTGATTGAAGAAATGAAAGAAAGAAAGAAAGAAAACCTTGAGGATTGGGTGTGATCAAGTGGAGGTCATCGGCACCGAGGAGGATGGAGCGGAGGCGAGCGGTGAGGGAATCAACAGCTGTCAAAACATCAGAATATGTGAAGCAACGGTCACCTTGGTACACCGGAGGAGACGCCGATTTCGCGTGCTCCTGAAGAAGGTTATCAATATCGCCGTGGAAATCAGCGGTGATGGTGCTGCGGAGTTGTTTGGAGATTTGGGCTCCACCGGACGCATGAACGAAAGCGATTTTGTTTGGGTTATTATATGCGGCTCTGAAGAACTCGTGCGATATGCAGCATCGGCTTTGGCTTTGTTTTCTCTTCTTGCTCTCGCTTTCATCACTCATCTCTGCCGTGTCAATGTTGCTGCTGATGCTGTGGTGTTCGTTAACTTCGTTTTGCGTTTCCATTTCGGTTTTGATATATAATAAAGTATAAACCCTCGCAGGCAATTAGCATAAATTTGGTTTTTCTTTTTAAGGCAATGATTAAAACATGGATTTTTTTTTTTTTTATAATTTTTTTATTTTAGTAATAAAGTGTTATCGGAATTCTACTAACTAGTCGGAAACCTGTGCAATGCACAGAAAATTATTGAAAATAAAATCTAAATTAATTTTGATTTTTTTTTTTTTAGTTCAAAATGTTGTAGGCAAGATCGATAAAGAGACTTTACGAATCGGATTTATGATAAATCCTACTTTTTGGTTTAAAAAAATAACTAAGAAAGTATTTACCAGATATAATATAATTTTTCTTTTGATATAAGTTGAATATAGTCTAATTTTTATAAAACATGATTCATGTTTATATTTACCATATGGATCATGTTTTCATCCAAAAATAAAATAAAAGGTACTTAAAATAAAAAGAAGGACAAATAAATACATGGGCACATGATTATATGATCAAACCTAAAAAAAATTCATAACTCATTTCAAGCTCACATGGTTTTATTATAACAAATTTATCCATCTTTCTCCATTGCCAGCAACAAAATTAAATGAAATACATAAGAAAAAAAAAAAGGAACTTTAAAAATCTTGATGAAAATTGATAATTATGATTATTATTAAAAGATATTTATATTGTGTTTATATATGGAATATATTTTAGTATTAGACATTAATTATGATTGTGTTTTATATATGGAATAATATATTCTTATATTAAAAAAAATATGATGTGTCAAAATTCTAATGGAAGGTTTAATAATAGAATGAAATTTAAATTTAGTTAGAAAATATATACTAAAATAATGAGGTATAAAATTGTGAAATTTCAAAAGCTTATGTGGCACAACATGATGAGGTCAACCAAAAGTCAAAAAGCTTCTGTTTTACATTATAGTATAGATTTATTCAAAAAGTTGTTATCGGAATAAAAGAGAAGTTGGTGGCCAGAGTCAATTTCATGACTTTGCAAACATTAGTGAGTTCTAATGAAAAATTAAAGCCCTCAAGGGTCAATTTGCAACAACCCAAACCTCAAAGAGTGTTTTTGTAAGTGTTTTTTAATTTGGCAACAAACAAAAAAACCCAACTCAACACTCCATGTAACTTGAAATCATCTTTTGAAGAGACGCGTGGCTTGAAAATACGATTTTGAAAATAAGTTATTCTTATAATTAATTTTGAAAGAGTGCCAAATTAAATTAATTAATATTAAAATATTATTACTTGGCAATTTTTCTCAATGTTTTAATAAGGTTAAATTTTCCTGGGACAAAACACAATACCATTAAGTCATAAAATATACACCAACAAACTATTGTTACATGCATGACATTATATTGAATAGGGTTAAAATATTGTTTTCGTTCTGAAAATTTGCATACAATTCGTTTTTCGCCTATAAACTTTAAAAAGTCCATTTTTTGTCACTAAATATTGAAAGTGTTACACTTTTTGTCTTTAAAATTTAAAAATATCTTTTTTTATCCCTAAATTATTGAAATTTTTTCATTTTTCATCTTTATTTTTGCCCTCAAACAAACTATTGGACACCATATATAGACACAGGCGTGCGTAGAAAGGATGAGATTACAAAATTAAGTATATATGGTGTCAAAAAAACTCAAAAAAGTTGCACAAAATATAGGTAGTGGCACGTCACACTAAGTGATACACAACATACTAATAATATAACTACTTGTCTTCCTTTGTGTGCCTAATTATTTCTTTAATATATGTTCCCAAAGTAGGGGCCTTCCATTTTACTAAGCTTGAAACTACATATCCATTCATTTTCTTCTAGTGGATCATGGACTGAGGCAATGTTGAGCTTATGTCATGATTCTCTACATATTTCAAATTTGATGGTCTTAGATAGATAAGAAACTTTTGATTAAAACGAAGCTTGGCATTGCTTTTAATATACTTAATGTCATCCTATGACCATAAGAGAAATAATCTAGGTTTTTTTAAAGTTTGTAAAATACAATGAAAAATATTGGTTTTAATATTGTTTTGTTTTTAATTATTAAATTGAACAAGCGAATGATTTAATGATCAGTAATGTTTGCTTTATACCTCAGTAACCTACTAATCTGTAACATTAGCGTTGTCAAACATGATAAGACTTTCTCAATATTGCCTCCTGTGGATGCCAAAAATTTCAGCACCGTATAGGCCACGTACCAATCCGCGAGAAGGGTGAATACGGGCCGGATTTGTGTGTGGGGGATGTTGAGCCCAAAACTCTACTCCAAGTGCGGTAGACCACTCAGAGGCTGATGGTGCATTTCCCTCTAACACTCTCTGATCCACCGTGATGCAATGCTCGTACAAGGGTTACGGTGGACTAGTGTAGCCAATGCCGCAGATCAAAACGAGCTAGTAATCTTAAACTCTACTTCCACCAGACCAGAACATTCAGTAATTACAACATGATGTTGATAACACATGAGAAATGTATTACAAACTCACACATGATAAAGAAAATCAATCTCATAGGCTGAGATTTAATACAATGAACTCAGCCTTTTCAAGAAGCAATAATCAATGGCAGAAAATACAAAGTGTAAGATAAGCCACAAAATCAAAAGTCAGTCCCGTGGACTAGGGTACTGAGCACAAAACACTTGATTTCCTCCATAACTTGTAAGAAAGGCAGGATCAGAGCAAAGAAGCATAACAAATCAGAGCAAATCACAGAACTTAGGTGATTTGGAGTAGGAAGAGAATCATTTACTGTGCAATAACGTACATGAGTCAGTACTTGGTGTTGGGTTAAGTGTTTGATGGGAGTTTTCTGTTGTGGCAGACTAAAAGAGTGCTTTTTAGTCCACCGTGGACCTACGGGAAGTGTCCCGTGGACTGGATGTTGGCTAAGTGTATTTCTGGAGCTTTTAAGGCAGCTCTAATGGAGAGGTTTCAGTATATGGATTCTCAGACCAGCCAACCAACCCCTATTCCTTCTTCCCACCCCTATTTATAATGGTGTTTGTATCCAATGGTCTTGCTTGTTATCCTCCTCATCATGAGGATTATTGCTTAACCAAAAGGGATAGAAGGGTTGAGATTTGACAAGGTTTTATGTTTTGGGGCTGAGCTGATGGTTTTGATCCGCCGTAGATCTGATTTGATCTGCGGTGGGCGGCGATTTTCAGGCCATTTATGAGGGAGGAAGTGACGAGCATTTAATGCTCGGTAATGACCTGAAATAATTATGGTGACTTGACCCATATACGTTTTGCATTAATTATACTCAATCTTACCATTTTTGGGCATCATTTCCCAGCAAATTCATACCCTTTTTGTTGCGGCAGATCAAGTATAATTTGAGTAAATTGATTCCCCTACCTCCAAACCGTGCTTCCTAAGTTCTGTGATGTGGAGGAGCAAGGACCACCGGAGTGCTGGGCTGGGGTGGTCATTGCTCTCGAGTGGTGGTGGCCATGGCAGCCTTGGTTGTGATTTCTTTGTTTCAGTTGGTGCTGCCGTGGACCAGTCTGTAATGCAGTCCACCGCGACCAGTGGGTAAAGAAAGTGACCAGCAGGTGTTTCATCATTGCTGGTTTCAGTTGATACTGATTTTGGGCTGCCTTGGAAGATTTCTTGGTCTTTTCAGACCTTGCATCATCCTCGTCGTCATCTCCTTCATCACCCATTACGGCTGGCGCCACCGCAGACTGTTTTTGTGGCTGGGTTTGGTTGTGAACCGCTGGGTAATCCGCGGTGGACCACTGGGTGGCGTGAAGGACCAGTTCCTTCCTCTTTTCTGGGCTGCCGTGGACCATGTTTTCTGGAACCACATTGCTCATGTTGTGGGTTAATGCAGAAAATCAGCTCTTGTCATGATTATTGCTGCTTTGGAAACTTGATCTTTGCTTTGGAAATGTTTCCTCTTCAATGCCTTGAGCATCGTGCCAAGTGGGAGGGAAAATGGTGCTTGAAAGCCACTTTTCCCTCTCCTTTTCAAATGTTCCAGGCTGCTTCTTTGTGCGGCAGACTGAGGTTTGTGGAGTAATGGGCTGGACTTGTGTTTAAAGAGTAAGTGGGCTGGGCCTTTATCAGCTGACTTGATACTTGGGTCCGGTGGATGGCCTTTCTTGGGCCATTTCTCCTCATGTGTTGTCTACCGTGGATCACTGGTGTTATTGGGCTTTGGGTCCTGGTGGACCACCGAAGTGTGGGGTTTGATCCACGGTGGACCGAGAAAAAACGGGCCTCTACATTTAGCCCCCCGAGCCCGAATCATACGTGATGTGTGGTTCGGGTGAGTAGTCCGTGGAACAGATATGCACCCATGCACGTTGTAGTATTTCTTTTTCCCACTCTTTTCCTTTTGTACGTGGGTTCCTCATTTTGTGGAGTCGTGGCAGATGGGGTGTGTCAGTTATCAGGAACTGATATTCCCCTCAACTTCCCCACTCCCTGATATTTCTCATCATGCTCATCATTAAATCCCTCTTAGGATTTCGGGAATGGCAGCCCCCAACCACCAGCCGTCTGAGTATTTATTGTGGCTTCATTATAAGCCAATTTACGTTTCCAAGAGAGGGAAAAGAAAAGGGTTTTGAGGAAAGGAAGAGACTTTTTCTCCCAATCTCCCTCTTCTCTGTGTTCTCTGTGTTGCCGAAAAGAAAAAAAATCTCTCCCCCCTTTTCTTTTGCTCATCGCCGTGATCAATGGCTTCCTCTTCTACGGCACCGGTGGGTCCTCCTCTTCAACCCGGTTCAGGCAAGGAGTTGGAGGTTCCCCCGTTAGCACCAGCGGCGTCCACTGAGGCGATGGTGGACATCCCAGTAGCTCCCCCGCCCGTTCCAGGCGAGGCCGTGCCAGTACTCGCCTCCCCCGCTTCTGGCGAAGCTGAAGAGCTAGAGGGGGGGTTCGCTTTTCCGTTGGTTGACCCGTGGTATACCAGTTCTCCTCTCTTTCCTCCTAGGTCCGTGGATTTCTCTTTTCCCGCGGAGGACTGGGACTGGACGTCGTCAGGGCTGGAACCTTCGGTGGATCAGGCTTGGGTCCCTAACCTTGATGAGATTTCTGAGCTCTTGATTCAGAAGGGAGATCTCCAGGCGGTCCCTATCAACTTCGACTTTCTGTGTGCTTGTTCCAAGGAATGGTCCCATTGGGTGGACCGTGAAGTCCTTGACCCTGACTTTTGGGACCGTCTGGTGGACGCTGGGGTCCATTGGTCCATATTGATTTCTAGAAGCTGTAATATGTTCAGAGACACCGAGGCCCTTCGCAAGCTGCTGAGGAGGTGGTGCCCTTCAACGCACACCTTCTTTTTTTCTTGGGGGGAGCTCACACCCACTCTGGAGGACGTGGCTAACCACTGGATGCTCCCCATCCTTGGTGAGCATTCGTTTTCTGACATCAAACTGTCTGCGGAAGAAGAGGAAGTTGCAGCAGCTTTGAGGAAACGAGCGTCCACCAGACTGAGTGGTTGGCCCGCGCATTTTTCTCAAGTTGATGAGGCTGCAGTCCGCCGTGCTGCTTTTGTACTGTATTGGTTGTGTAAGTGTACCTTTGGCAACTTCCCTTGTTATTCGATAAATACTGCTTTCATTCCTCTAGCTATTAGGATATCTGCAGGATATTGTTTTCCCATTGCACCATTATTCTTGGGCCACCTTTACTCGCAATTGGACTTGCTCCATGATTGCGAGATTCAAGGCGACTCTTGCTACATTTTGTCTGCTGTCTTTAACACTTCAGTATTGCAAACATTTTTCTGGGAGCACTCGGTCAGTTATACCCCTATTGCAAGGGACAGGTCTGCCGCTTGGGGCAGGTTCTCCGATCTACCGCGAGAATTTCTAGAGCAATTTCCAGACTTCAGGGCTAACTTGCCTTTGGTCTACCGCTGGGTAGGCTTAAAGACTCATGACCACGATCTGGTGGATGCCCTCGATTATGAGGAGAATGTATTGTTCAGACCGTATGGGGAGGATTACCCAGGCTTCACTTGTGCTTCCATTCTTAGAAAATTCTATGAACCGTTTCCTTTGATTCGTGATCTCAAAGCTGATGATTACCGGAGTTTGTCCTATCTATCCACCGTGAACCCGGGCTTCCTCCCGGTCTTGTCTGCCACGGGCGTTTATTTCATCCCCTACTGTCCACAGCGGGTGCAGAGGCAGTTCGGGCTTGATCAAGGCGTACCCGTTGGTCCACAGGAGACCGGTACTTGTATTGCTGATTTGGCAGCCTTTCTGAAGAGTCGTGCCTTTGTTCGCTGGGGAGGTGAAACTACCCGTGTGTTTATTCCCGGTGGACATAGGCTCGGCTTCAACACTCCATCCATGGGTGCTTACTGGCAGCGATTTTCTCAATCTATGGTAGACTTGGTGATTCACTGGTAGGAGTGCCACAACTCCCATGTCAGTCCACCGCAAGGCGTCAGTTTCCAACCCTTATCTTGCTCCTCCTTCCCAGTCTGCCATATCTTACGCTAACAGCCAAAAGCTCGGATTTGCCGAATGGGATGCGTCTAGAGGAGGCTGGATCGCGTACACCATTCATCTGCCAGAGGGCTGGAGGAATTCTGTCACTATCGTGGAGGATCGCCTCATAATGGTTTCAAAACGTGGTCAGGTGAACAAGAGGGATGCCCCCGTGGACCCAGTTTTTGAGAAGACACCTAAGAAGGCGACTCCTTCCGTTCCTTCTTCTAAGAAGGTTTCCTCCAAGAAAGCAAAAACTGTGAGGAAAAGTAAACCCCCTCTTCGGATTCCGTCTGCTGCGAAGGAGTCTACGGCAGCCCATGCGCAAGAACCAGCTAAGTCTGCCACTGCCCCTCCTAAAAGAAAGACAAGGGCAGGGAAAGAGGGTAAGTCTCTTCCCTTGGTGCCATCTGCTGCAGAGGGGTCCACCGCAGTTCCTTTGGAAGAACCTTCCGAGTACACCGAGAGTCCTCCTGAAAAGGCGAGAGTTGGGAAGAAAAGCAAGTCCGCTGTTCCAGAAGCATCTGCTGTGAGAGAGTCTGCCACGGCTTCTGTGAAGGGACCTATTGAGTCCACTGCTGCTCCTTCGAAGTCCAAGAGTGCAAGTGCAGGTTCTTCTCAGCAGTCAAGCAAAAGGATTGCTGCTTCCCGTCCACCAAAGAGTCAGAAGAAGGTTGATGTCTCCTCTTCTTCTCCAGATGAGGAGGAACCATCTGCGGTGCCAGGTCCTTCTCCTCCCCAAAAGAAGAAGTTTACTGCTCCTTTATTTCCTCTCGGTGCTGCTGGCCGTACAAGGAGCAAGAGTGGCCCCAAGGTGAGTTTTTGTTGTTCTTCTCCTTTTCTCTGTAACATTTACTTCTTGCATTTTCTTACATTTTTAGTCTGCGGCAGGTGACACATGAGTCTGGCAGATCCAGTGGCGGTGTGGTTGACATTGAGGTTGCTTCTTTTTCTCTTCTTTGTGTTTTCTTTGGAGTTGCACTCATATCTTCTAACTTTTTATCCTTTGTTCCCTCTCCAGGACTCAGATGTGGCTGATGATGATGTCATTGCAAGTCCTGTGAGAAAGGATGCTCCACAGGCTGCTGCCGTGGACCAAGATGAAGATTTGGGGAAAAGCACAGCAGGCAGCTCTGAGGCTGGTGATGAGTCCATGGGAGAGGAGCATTCTTCTTCCAGTGCCTCATTCTTTGACAGTACTCCTGGTTCCTTACCTGAAGACCAAATAGTGTCTGCGGGATCCACCGCAGATGATGACACTATGTCTGAAGCGGATGATTCGAGTATGGGGGGTGCTGGCCCTATGGAGGAAGAATTAGCCATCGTTCCCCATGGTGACCATGATGACGATAGTGCCGTGGACACTGATGCAGACCCCATCTCCTTTTCGCTGCCGCAGACAGTCCTGACTAGAGCAGGTATGCCTTAACTTGTACTTATTTTTTTCGAATTGTACAAATGAGCAGTGTACTCATGTATGTTGCATGTGTTGTGTGTTGGTCTGCCGCAGGTTTTGATATTTCCATGGCTCACGTCATGGAAGGGGTTTCTCTTTTTGGTGTTACCCCTAGTCTTAGGGCCATTCCGGCTGGTGGCTTCGTTATACCAGCCAGTCGTCTTTCCAGTGAGGGTTCCCCTGTTGCTGGTGGCGCCCTTGTGCCTGAGAGGACCCCCGCGCAAAGCCTTATAGAAAGTGGGTCCGTGGTGGACCTGGGAGTTGATACCGTAAGCCATGATGCTCCAATTGAGGATGCTGGTACTTCTGCGGTGGATGCATCCGCTGGCAGTGATCACTTGGAAAATATAGGTAAGTTTGAATTTCAACCTCCTTTGTTTTCCTTTGGTAGTTGAATGTTGTCTACGGAAGGAGTTCCATTTCATATGGGAATTTCTTTCCCGTAGACTTGATCATCGTTTTATTTTTTCATAGACTTGGTTGTCGCCTTATGAAAACTTTTTTTTTTTGCCATGGACTTGGTTGTTGTCTCATGAGGTATTTTGATTCCATAGACTTGGGTGTTGCCTTGTGAAATGTTTGTTTCCATAGACTTGGGTATCGTCTTATGAAATGTTTGCTTCCATAGACTTGGGTATCGTCTTATGAAATATTTTGTTTCCATAGACTTGGGTATCGTCTTATGAAATGTTTGCTTCCATAGACTTGGGTATTGTCTAATGAAATATTTTGTTTCCATGGACTTGGTTGTCATCCTATGGAAAATTCTGTTCCGTGGACTTGGTTGTCGTCCTATGGAAAAGTCTGTTCCATGGACTTGGTTGTCGTCCTATGGAAAATTCTGTTCCGTGGACTTGGTTGTCGTCCTATGGAAAAGTCTTTCCTTTTGGTTACCATAGACTTGGTTGTCGTCTTATGGATGCATGTATGTACATGTGTTTTTTTTTTTGCCATAGACTTGATTGTCGTCTTATGGAAATTTCCTTTCCCATGGACTTGGTTGTTGCCCCATGGAGGATTTCTGGTCTCATGGACTTGGTTGTCGTCCTATGAAAGATTTTCTGTTCCATGGACTTGGTTGTCGTCCCACGGAAGGATTTTTGTTCCCATGGACTTGATTGTTGTCCTACGGAAAATTCTTGGATTTGATTAAGTCATGGGAGTTGTCCCGTAGACTCAATCTCATTGTGAGTTTGCTTGTTGCAATTTCATTACTCATTTGCTTGATTGCTTTGTATTTCTTCCTTTTTGTAGGTGTGGATGATACCGTACATGTGTTGGAAGATGTTGGTGAAATAGGAACCGCTGGTGAAGTTACTGCCATTAGTCCACCACCAAGGCCCACTAATGAAGCTGGTCCAAGTGTTGATGTTGGCAGCTTGTCTGGTGAAGTTGCTGCCTTTTTGAGAGAGTTTGATGCAAGGGCACCCAATCCTCATCCCGAGCAGTTCTTTTGGTCTTTCAATGGGCCTCTGGTGCCCTTTGGTGACTTCTGGGTTCCCAATGACTGCTCGCCTTATTTGTCGCGGCTGTCTGCGGGACACAGTGATTTTACCAAGGGCTTCAAGCTTAGCATTGGGCTTGGTGGACCCATGATGTCTTTGCTTGGGAGCGTGTTGGCTGCCATGGATGAGTCTAGTCTTGAAGATGTGACCAAGACTCAAATCCTTGCATGGAGGAGTGTGATCCAAGACCTTATGGATGTTGGCTTTGATTTGGGATTCATGATGAAGCGTCTGCGGCAGATGGCTCAACATTTATTTGGCAAGAGACTTGCGGATGAGATAAAAGCACTTCAACACCAGATAGCCCTTCTACAGGACTCCTTAGCTGAGTTGACTGCTTATCAGGCTGCAATGACGTCCACGGAAGGGGTGGTTCCTAGGCCTGAGCGCGGTGGATCGCTCCTTGACAGCCTCCTTGATTGACTTTTGTAATTCTTATGCTCATGCTTTTGTTATGACTATGTCTTAGTCTTATTTCGATGCGTTTGTATGTTTGTTTTGTGGTAGCCAAGTCTTGGCTTTTTCTTTTGGACAAATGACCAAGTTTTGGTCTCTTTCTCTTTTTTTTTTTGGACAAATGACCGGGTTTGGTCCCTTTGAATGCTTATGTTCATATTTTCTTCGATCATGATATGTCTAACTTATTGCCTTTTTCGTAAGAAAAATCTTGAGCATGTGATAATTCTTTGATTTCTTGGCAAAATATAGACTTAGCATGTCATGATTCATTAATATTACAACACAATTCAAATTGTTCCAAAAGCAAAACAAAAGATTCAGCATGCTTGGCTAATAAGAGTGGTAGTCTTACGAGTAGTAACGCTTCAGCCACTTCCCGTTAATGGGATCCGCTAGGGTCGTGCCATCTGCGGTGGATAGCTTGTAGTAGCCACTATCATACGCTTCGCGGATTAAGTATGGCCCCTCCCAATTTGGTGCAAATTTGGACGGTGAGGGGAGACCTCTTCTCACGTGATCCACCGTTCTTCAGCACCATTTGGCCCTTAGCAAAAATTCTGGTCTGGAGCGTTTTTTCATAAGCGTCAGCAAGCTTCTGGTGGTACCGCAGACTGCGGGCTTGGGCCAGCTCTCTTGCTTCTTCCAGACCTTCCAGATCTGCCACTCTCGCTTCAGCACAAATGTCAGCATCAGCTTCTAAGTCCATCCCGTGCAAAATTCTTGGGCTAGGCACTAATAATTCTGTAGGTGAGATAGCATCAGTGCCGTAGACTAGAGAAAATGGGGTGAAGCCCGTTGCGGTTTTGGTTGATCCACGGTAGGCCCATAATGTGTCTGCCAGATGAGAATTCCAGCCTTTTCCGTAGTCAAAAACCATTTTGCTCAAAATACGCAATAACATGCGATTAGTTGCCTCCGCCTGTCCATTGCCTTGAGGGTAATAAGGCGTAGATCTGCGGTGCTTGATTCGATAATGCTCCAAAACTTCTTTAACATTTTTGTTAACAAAAGGAGTGCCATTATCACTAATAATTTTGTGAGGGATGCCAAACCTTGTGATAATGTGTTCGCGGATGAAATTAGCCACGGCTGCACCAGTTGCCTTGCGAAGGGGAATAGCTTCAACCCATTTTGTGAAGTACTCGGTGGCCACTAGGATCCAGATGCATCCGCCAGATGATGGATTGATTGGCCCAATGAGGTCTAGCCCCCAAGTGTGAAAAGGCCATGGTGTTGCCATGTTCTGCAGACTAGTTGGATGTGTGTGAATGAGATTAGCTTGAAGTTGGCAAGTGTGACAAGATTTCACAAAGTCTGCTGTGTCCTTTCTTCATGGTTGGCCAGTAGTAGCCAAGAGTCAACAACAGCTGATACAATCTTTTCTTGCCTTGATGCTCTCCACACTCTCCGGAATGGGCTTCTTTCATCACGATTTGGGATTCTGCCAGACTGAGGCATCTTAAGGGGTCACCGTGGAACCCCTTTCGGAACAATATGCCTCCTTCCACAAAGTATCTCGTGGCTAGCTTCTTAAGCCTGGTTGCTGCTTGGCTGGTCTGTGGTAAGACATTCTCAATGAGATATTCGAGGAAAAGGGGTGCGCCAATCACTCGAAACGAATGTCGCGTAAACTTGGTCGGACTCATGTTGGTGTTGACAAGATGAGCACTGTTCCTGCAGACCTGCTGCCTCTTTACCCATGCTGGGCCAGAAGTAACCCAGGCGCTGGAGTCTGCGGTAGAGGCTTACACCATCTCTGAGTTCGCAGCACCTCTCGTGGACTTCTGTCAGTTTCTTTGCTGCTTCCTGGAGGCTTACGCATCTTGCCAAGACTCCTCCAGGCAGTCTACGGTAGAGGTCACCAGCAATCAACACATAGTCTTTGAGCACTTTCAGGTCTGCCACGCCTTCGGGTGACATGAGTTTGGCTCTTATGGGCGTCCGCCAGTCCTCAGCATCGAGGTTTTGTTCTTTGAACTTCTCTTTCAGCAGATCAGTGATAGGCATACTCCTCTTATCAATTGTGATATCTACCTTTGACCCTTCGAATGAAACTTGGGACCCCAAGGTTGCAAGAGCATCGGCGTACCGGTTCTCACATCTCATGGCATGAGAGATTTCAAAAGTGTGAAACTTTTCCTCTAGCTTCTGGGCTAAGGCCCGGTACAGTGCTAGTGATGGTTCCTTGAGGGAGAACTCACCCTTGGTCTGGCAGATGATAAGATTGGAGTCCCCAATCACCCGCAGATGCTTTATCCCCATTTCGTGGGCAATGACCAATCCAGTGATATAAGCTTCATATTCTGAGGCGTTGTTGGAGCATGAAAAGTCAAGTTTGAAAGACTTAGCTATAGTCTCCCCATCTTCTCTTGTTAACACAATTCCAGCCCCGCTTGAGCTAGATGTCGAAGAGCCATCGAATTTCAGCGTCCATGTTGAGTCTGCCAGATCTGCCAACAGAGCCTTCTCCTATCTCCCCAGGCACTTCATGCGAGATTGAGGAGCTATCTTCTCCTGGAAATTGTGCTAGGAGATCTGCTATGGCTTGGCTCTTGATTCGCTGTAGGTGTTTCAGTAGTTATCTCATATTGAGACAATTGCAGGAGCCATTGGGCCAGTCTGCCAGAAAGGACTGGTCTGTGCAGTAGACTCCTAATTGGATGGGATTTAGTTATCAGCTGGATTTTGTGGGCCAAAAAGTAATGCCGCAGACGCTGTGATGCATATATCAAGGCTAAGCATGCCCGCTCAGCCCCCGAGTATCTTGTTTCAGCGTCCTTAAGTGCTCGGCTAACATAGTAGATTGGCCTTTCGGTCCCTTCTTCATCTTTTTGAGCCACCAAGCCCCCAATTGCTTCACTATTGGAAGCCAAGTATAGACGCAGTGGTCTGCCAGGAACTGGAGCACATACGGTGGGGAGCTTAGTCATGATCAATTGGATTTTCTCAAAGGCTTGCTGGCATGCCGTGGACCAAACAAAAGGCACTCCTTTCTTCATCAAAGGCATGAATATGGCTGTCGCTGCTGCCAGACCAGGGATGAATCTCCTAATGTAGGACAATCTCCCTAGGAAGCTTTTTAATTCTTTGTGAGAGGTGGGTGCCTTCATGGTTGCTATGGCGGATGCCTTGGCTGGGTCAACATCAATTCCACGGTTGTGGACCAAGAAGCCCAGAAACTTTCCAGCAGACACCCCAAAGGCACATTTAAGGGGATTCATCTTGAGTTTGTAGAGTCGGCATCTGTCAAACACCTTTCTTAAGACTCTAAGATGATCCTCCCTTTTCTTGGACTTCACCACTATGTCATCCACGTAATCTTCAATTTCCTTGTGCACCATATCATGGAACATGGCTGTCATAGTCCTTTGGTAGGTGGCACCGGCATTTTTAAGACCGAAGGGCATGACGGTATAATAAAAATTGCCGATTGGTGTGCGGAAGGCAGTCTTTTCAGCATCTCTGGTGGACATGCGAATTTGATTGTAGCCACTAAATCCGTCCATGAAGGAAAACATGGCATGGCCGGCGGCTGAATCTATCAACAAGTCCATGTTTGGGAGAGGAAACTCATCCTTGGGACATGCTTTATTAAGGTTCCGGAAGTCGACGCAACATCTGATCTGCCCGTTCTTTTTCTTGACCGGAACAATATTTGATAGCCACCGTGGATGCTGAATTGGCTTAATGAAGCCAGCAGCAAGTAGCTTTTTCACTTCTTGTGTAATTTGCGCCTCTACTTCCGTATGGAAGGTTCTCATGGGCTGCACCACAGGTCTAGTACCGGGCTCCACGTTCAAAGAATGAGCCACTAAGCCCGGGTCTATCCCCGGCATCTCATGATAATCCCAAGCAAACACATCTTTATACTCATGCAGCAGATCAATCAAGCATTTTCTTTCTTTGGCAGATAAAGACTTGCTAATTGATATAGGCTTAGTAATATCAGGATCATCACTTAAATTAATTACCTCAAGCTCCTCTTTGGAAGTTATGTTTGGTTCAGCTGTGGTGGACTTTTCCTTGCTCATTGTCGTAGACTCTGTCTGGTCTGCCACAGCTTCTGCTCCAGAATTCCTCACCGTGGATGATGCATGGTCCACCGTAGACCCTCCCGGGTCCATCGCGGTGGACTCTTCTTGATCCACCACAGGTCTTTCAGAGTCAACTGTCATGGACTCTATCTGGTCCACCGCGGGCCTTTCAAAATTGATTGCCATGGACTCTATCTGGTCCACCGCAACTTTTTGGTGATTCATTACCGTGGACTGTGCATGGTCCACCGTAACCTTTTCAGAATTCATTGCTGTGGATTGTATTTGATCTACTGCAACTTTTCCAGAATTTTCTGTCTGCTGTGTCAAGTGGCATGAGGGTTGCAGACCACCCTCTTCAGGTGTGGGACCCTCTTGCTGTGGGCAATCAGGCCCCACGCACCTTCATAAGCGATAGACGATGCGTCCATCGGGGAGTTGGACACGCACGCATTGCGGTGGACTCCCGTGTTCAACTTCCCGTTCCTTCCTTTTCTTCTTTCGTTCAAGCAGCTCCCGTAGATCAATTTCAGGGTCATCTTTAATATCTTCCCACGCAGGGAGTGGTGTTCCACATGGCCTCACGATGGATGGTTCTCCCGTGGATGCTAAATCATCATAGAGAGCTGCTTCAACAAAATGAGCTTCAGTCTGGTCGAAGGGGCAAGAATTTGCAGCTATGCGGATCGGTTTGCCATTAAGTCTCCCCTTGACACATTGATGGTAGGTGGATGACACCAATTTGTGTTTGTGCAGCCAAGGTCTGCCGAGAAGCACATGATAGGGAGTTTCCGCATTCACCACATGGAATCGTGTGAGTGCCACAATCGGCCCCACTTTCAAGACAAGTTGCACATGCCCCATTGTATGTTCAGTCATCCCTCCAAATCCGGTCACTTCCATGGGAGAGCCTTGGATCTTCTGCTGTGGCACATTTCGCGGCTTGGAGAGTGCTTAAAGGAATGAGGTTTAGACACGAACCAGTGTCCACCAGAGCACGTCTAACCTGGACATCTTTCACTACCGCAGACAGGTAGAGTGGGCGTCTATGGTCGGGGTATTGAACCTCCATATCTTCATCCGTGAAGGTTATGGCATTTGTGGTTTCCAAAAAAGCACGGCTAGCATGAGCTTCTGCCGTAAAACAAGTGGCTCCTGATTCTGCCGCTATTGTGATGAGTGCTTCTGTGGCAGCGTTTCTTGCCTCGGGTCCAAATCCCAACTGGTTGAATAGAGACTTAAACTTTGGACTCTTTTGTAAAGTCCTAACAGCTGCTGGCACCAGAGAAGAACTTGCTGCGGCAGACTCTTCTGCCTCCATGTCGCTCACGTTCCCGTGGATTACCACTGACACTACAGCCTTGCCCTTGTCCTTGTTGTAGTTAGGAAAGGGGGTCTGGTGGACCTTCTGCTGTGCTTCTGAGAGTTGTAAGGTGCCATCTTGGATTTTACGGTTGACCTCCCATCTAAGGGTTCGGCAATCCACCGTGGGGTGATTTACGTATCTGTGGTAGCGGCAATACTTAGGATTTTTTTGCTCTTCTGCAGTGGGTTGCTTGCTGATCTTTGGAAGCTTGATCACTTGATCTTGAACCCACTTATCAAAGATTGCCATCATTTCTTCGGCTGTAAAAGGTAATGGAGGTGGCTCCTCATAAGCCTTGTCTGATGGACTCTTTCGTTTGGTACCGCTAGGTGCAGTTGTGGTGGACACAGTGAGAGTCTGCGGCAGACTCTTCTTGTCCCTGCTCTTTTCAACTTGAGGCTTGACTGAGATGGCAGTCTTTCTAGCCTTTTGGAGTAGAGGGGCGAACCTTGTGATGTCTAGGTTCTCCAAGTGGGCACGGAATTCGGGTAGCATATTGTCGATGCACACCTCTACTAGTTCTCCCTCTTGGTACTTCACATGACAATCCAAGGACACGTCCCGGAAGCGGTGGATGTACTTCACCAAGTCTTCTCCAATCTGCTGCTTAGTACCATGCAGATTGACCAATGTAATCTTTTCTTCAACATGGAAGTATTTGCTGCAGAAGCTCTCTACCATGTCTTCCCATGTTCTGATGGACCCAGCAGGCAGCACTGTGTACCAGGTGTACGCCCTATCCACCAGAGACTTTGAGAACTCCCGCAGACAGAGATCACCATGTGCAGCAAAGGGTCCCATGGAATCCAGAAATTTGCTGATGTGTTCCATGGCACTCCCTTTTCTTCCATCAAATAATGCAAAGACGGGCGTATCATACTTCTCCGGGTATGGCTCCTTCAAGAGTTCAATGGGGTAAGGGGGTCTCCTCACAAAGTGTCTAGGCTCCTTTGGGGGCCTTTCTCTTTCTCGTTTAAGTAGGTCTGCCACATCAGACATGGTGACAAACGGCGTATCGTTTTTGTTGTGAGACTCCCTCTCTTCATGATTACGGTTGTCATTCTTGTTTTGGTGGTCCTCCTTGTTGCCGTTGGCTTCCCTCATCTGTCTCAAGGATTCAGCAAGTTCGGCTTGATTCTGCTGCATCCCCTTGATCATCTCGAACATCAATGCCATCTGCTGTGGTCCACCAACAGGGATTTCTCCACCAAGGACTTGTCCACCATCATGAGCTTGTCCACCACCGAAAGGATTTTCTCCCCCATGGGTCTGTCCACCACCCTGGGTGTGTATCTGCCCACCACCTTGGGCGTGTGTCTCTCCCATGGCATGGCTGTGGCCTTGAGATTCTACTTCGGCATGGGAGTTGGCTACTGAGTTTTGTCTGGTGGACCTCTTGGGCGGCATGGCTGTAGCCCCCAGATACCGTGGATCAGCTTCGAAGTGATGAAACGAGGAAAGATTGCAACTCAACTCCCCAGTGGAGTCGCCAAAATGTGGATGCCAAAAATTTCAGCACCGTATAGGCCACGTACCAATCCGCGAGAAGGGTGAATACGGGCCGGATTTGTGTGTGGGGGATGTTGAGCCCAAAACTCTACTCCAAGTGCGGTAGACCACTCAGAGGCTGATGGTGCATTTCCCTCTAACACTCTCTGATCCACCGTGATGCAATGCTCGTACAAGGGTTACGGTGGACTAGTGTAGCCAATGCCGCAGATCAAAATGAGCTAGTAATCTTAAACTCTACTTCCACCAGACCAGAACATTCAGTAATTACAACATGATGTTAATAACACATGAGAAATGTATTACAAACTCACACATGATAAAGAAAATCAATCTCATAGGCTGAGATTTAATACAATGAACTCAGCCTTTTCAAGAAGCAATAATCAATGGCAGAAAATACAAAGTGTAAGATAAGCCATAAAAATCAAAAGTCAGTCCCGTGGACTAGGGTACTGAGCACAAAACACTTGATTTCCTCCATAACTTGTAAGAAAGGCAGGATCAGAGCAAAGAAGCATAACAAATCAGAGCAAATCACAGAACTTAGGTGATTTGGAGTAGGAAGAGAATCATTTACTGTGCAATAACGTACATGAGTCAGTA
>OU015762.1:22014994-22040036 GCA_907173295.1 Fagus sylvatica | reverse complement strand
ATTGTGTTCATCATCTACGCGAGACAAGTTATCAAAATCTTCAATTTTTACTTTTGGCAAAATTTTTGGATTTTTTTCCTTTTTGGATCATGGAATTTCACGTATATATATCTACTAATACATAAGTAAAATTTGTCATAGTGCAAACCAACATAAGCATTTAGCAAATCGGTTATACACATTAAGCCAAAAAAATGGTGAAATCTTCACTCAAGCTTGCTTTCATTGTTTTGTGCATGGTTATTGGCTCTTGTAAGTGACTCATGTAGACTACTTTCTCCAGATAATATTACTCCACATTAGTGAGTTGTAGCACACACAAACACACATTAACCTATGTAAATTTGTGTCTTTTCTTGATATCGAGTAATTATATTGAAATTTCTTGTTTAATGTTGTACAAAAATTGTTGCAGGTTTGGTTGCTGAAGTTGAAGGGCTTTTTTATATGCCTTCCTGCAAGACTGTTAAAGAATGTGGGGATCCTACTAAATGCGAGTGCCAAGGTGTGTGTGTTTGCCATCCTTCAAAACCGGAATTCGTGGCGACAACTTTTACTAGTCATTTTGAAAGACAAAATGAAATCCCTTTACATTAATAAAATTAGCATCTCCTATACTACCTACAATAAAAGAGAATGAAATCTACATAAAATCATAAAACATTGTACTTCTCATACTTTTTTTCTATATACATGTGGATTCAATGAAATGTGGTTTTAAATTTTAATATTAATTGAGAAATAAATGGCCAAATTTCTAATTACTTTACTATTTACTTGGATTAAGGTGGGTTGATGTCAAAATGTGTGAGATTATTTAAGATTCATGGTAGGACTTGGAATTACAACATCTAGATCTCATGACAACGTTTTTGAATGGAGGAAACATGAAGGTTTTTAACTAAAAGGACAAGAGAATAAAAATTTTCTAAATTGCCATTAATGATTTCAATTACCCACTCTTTAGTTTTAGAAAATTGCTACCATTAAGAATAAAGGGAAGAGTATTTTTGTGTTATCATAAATGGGCTATAATTTTTATTAATCTTTAGGACCTGTGAGCCTATAAATATGACCCCCTTTCACCATTCTTCGACACAATAATATAATATCTATAAATACACCGATTGAATAAATAAATTTACAAAAAAAAAAAATCATATTTTATTTGCAATGAACAACAGTTTACTGGGAGATGCTTCGATGTAAGCTATTAGAATAGAAAGTCTTTTCCTTTTGTAGCGCTTCAATATCCATAAAGATAGTCAGATTTCTACATCTCATTCATATTGCTATAATTTCAATTTCGTTTGTGTATTAGTAATTTAATAATTTTAAAAAAATGGGCACCATTGAATCAAATCCAAAATAATTTTACATTACCAATTTTTTCACGTTTTACATATATATATATATATATATATTTGGGATTAATATATTTATATATATTATATATATATATATGGGCTTAATTTTTAGCAAAACATAAAAATGGACACCTATGAGGAAGAGGTCCAACGACGGATGAGTTAGGCTGGAGAGGTCAAAGGCAATGGAAGAACGTCTAGAAATGCAAGTACGCTAAGACACTAGAAGTTCAGAGATGTGCCTCTTATACAATTTTAGGATAGAGAAACAATTTGATCTATTTAATTTCATAAACTATACATGGTACTTGTTTTATTAAAGAAGGTATGAAGTAATATACAAGAAAGAGTGATGTGCAAGTAAAGTATACAGTGGGATGACTATAGTGCCCAGAGCATAATGGGCTTGTAGACTCACTTTTATCTTTAAAGTTAATGTTATTATTCTTTTTTTAATTTTATTGTAAAAATATTAATAGAAAAAAAAAATTACAAATAATTCTTGATGAAGCTGTACATAACTCTAAAATAGTTTATAGGAAATTCGTTAATCATTATCTATTAGTGCACATATTAAAAGTCCATGTATTGCACAACTTTCATAGACACTAAATTATTGTCTTCATAATCTTCACGAGACAAGTTCTTAAAATCATCAATTTCTACTTTCGACTAAATTAATGGATTTTTCTTCATCGTTTTTTGATAATGAAATTTCACGTGTATATCTATATATCTACTAATATAGAAGTAAAAAATTTCACAATGCAAACCAACATAAGCATTTAGCAAAGCGGTTATACACATTAGGCAAAAATAATAGAGAAATCTTCACTCAAGCTTTTTTGCTTCGTTTTGTTCTTGGTTATTGGCTCTTGTAAGTGACACATGTAGACTACTTTCTCCGGATAATATTACACCACATTAGTGATTCGTTGCCTCGTTGGACACACAAACACGCATAAACATGTGTAAATATTTGTCTTTTCCTGATATGGATTCATTATATCGAAATTGCGAGTCCAACTAAATGCCAGTGCATGGGGGTGTGTGTTTCCCATGCTGCGAAACCGAAGTTTGAGGTGACAACGTTTACTAGTCACTCTGAACGAAAAAATGAAATCCCTTTACATTAATAATATTAACATCTCCTATACTACCTACAATAAATGAGCATGGAATCTATATAAGTTCATGAAACATTGTACTTCTCATTCTAGTTTTCTATATACATGTGGATTCAGTGAAAGGTGCCTTTTTATTTTAAATTTAATTAAAAAAATGGCCAAATCTCTAACTACTTTACTATTTACTTGGATTAAGGTGAGTTGATTAGTGAAAATGTGAGAGATTATTTAAGATTCATGGTAGGACTTGGAATTACAACATCTAGATCTCAAGATCGATTTTTTGAATGGAGAAAACATGAAGGTTTTTGACTTAAAGTACAAGAGAAAAAAAAAATTTTAATTCCCAGTAACAATTATAATTACCCGCTCTTTATTTTAAGAAAATTCCTACCATTAAAAATAAAGGGAATAGTATTTTTCTGTTCTCTTAAGTCTATAACTTTTATTTATCTTTAAGTTCTGTGAGCCTATAAATATGACCCCCATGCACCATTCATTGACACAATAGTACAATATCAACAGATACACTGATGACTAATAGAAATTTACAAAAGAATAAAAAATTGATATTTTATTGGCTATGAAAACTAGTTTAATTGGAGAAGCTTTTATCTAATCTATTAGTATAGAATTAGCTTATGTGATACGACGATTCACTTGGGTTGTTGTATATTGGAGGGAAAATGTCTTTTCCAAATGTAGCGCCTTAAGATCCATAAAGATTGTGAGATTTCTGCATCTCCTTCGCTTCACATCAATTTTATTTCCGTGTGTCTATTGTAATTAATTTCCTTTTAATTAATAATTGATTTCCTTTTAATTAATTTAATATTTCTAGTTATATTATAATTCTAGAATAAATGGCACCAATGAATCAAATTCAAAATAATTTCAATTTACCAATTGGTCTCCATTTTTTTTTTCATATATATAAAAATAAACTAAGAATCTTCTTACGAGTGAAGATCAAACCTTTCCCAATCTTCTTACGGGTGAAGATCAAACCGTTACAAGTCTTCCTTACGGTGAAGAGTAACCACTCACAATCTTTTTACGGGTGAAGATTAAACTGTTTCAACAAATGATTTGTTGTATACAATAATGGCTCTCTCAAATAGTAGTAGTATACAATATGCTCACACTAATAGTGTATCAAAGATTTGATCAATATGGCTCAAGAAGTATTTTGAAGAAATTTGATTTTCAATCAATGATTTTGAATGATTTAAAAATATAAGCTTGAAGAAATGATAGATTGATGTGAAGGATGTTTTCCTTTCTTTCTCTAGATTTTCTCTTGTGTGTTCTGTGTCTTAGAAACTCAGAATGAGTGGTATTTATAGAGAAAATATCATTTCTTTTTTTTGACAATGATAAGATAAAATTTTTAGTGCTCCATGTCTAGTGCTCAATTAGTAATGTCTAGTGTTCAATGTCTAGTGCTCCATTAGTAATCTCTAGTGCTCAATATCTAGTGTTCTATTAGTAATGTCTAGTCAAAGAAAGCACCTTTAGAAATTGTTTAATATACTAGACCAAATTAATAATTCAAATGTGGTAGAGCCAATGAGACGAAAAACAATGATGAGATAAATTGAGAAATAGGACTATGTGATAGATAGTATTGTTTAGAATATATATTTTTTTAACTTAATGAAATGGCCAACAAAAGTGGTATTATTCCTACAAGATAATATTTCTATTTTTGAATTTTGTTTCAAGTGTTCATGGTTTGGCCCATTCAAATTTTAATGGGTAAAATACAAAAACTATCAGTGAATGGGTTTTTATTTATTTATTTATTTTTTGAATTAGTTAGCTTTTGAATTTTGAGTTGATTTTTAAAATTGAGCCTTAAAGATCAAATCTTAATAAACTTTACAAAACCTAACTCTTACTTCTCATATGTTTTGGAACATGATTCTTGAGCTTGATTCCTTTGACTTGAGTCTTGATGACTTGATCTTCAATGAATTTGTACTTATGTCGACTTTGCATTTGCTTGATATTGATTGACCATATCGGTTTAATTAAACAACTAGTCAACATTATACTTTAAACATTAATCATTAGTTTATATGAGAATATCAATTATAAATAATCTTAAAATTATTGTTATCATCAAAATTACATAAATGTCCTTGAATTAATTAGCCAATTAATATGTATTGAAACCTTGAGGCTAACAATCTCCCTCTTTTTTATGATGACACATATGATATGATATTTTTATATGAATTATGATTTTGAAGCTTTTCTTGAAAAGCTCCCCCTAAGATAATGCATATTAGAGATTAATGAATCTCCCCCTGTCTTTATGCATAGATCAATTTGTCATTTAAGTATAATCAAGTAAACAATATATATATGCGCATTTTTGCCAATTATTGCAAGATATGAGAATTCACCAATAGGTTCAAATATACCATTTTGGTTCAAGCATTTCCATCATAAAATAAGTAACACTTTATAAATGCCTATCAAAATTCAATATTTCATCCTTTTGATTTGGTTCAACCATAACACAATTACCAACCAAAATCAATAACAACTGTAATGACCATGATGTCATATATTTGTCTCTTGATTAGCAAATAGCATAAGCAAATAAAATATTTCTTTCCTTGAATTTGGTTTAAAACATAAAACAAATAACATCAAAATGTAACAACCATAATACCAATAACAACCATGACCAAAATGTCATAAAACCAATAACATCAAGATACAAACCACAATGTAACAATCAAAGTAAAGTGACCAAAATGTCAAATAACATCAAGATACAAAATGACAAAAAATAACATATCTTTCTCCCCCTTGGCATCATCAAAACAAAGATGAGAGACTAACAACCATATGCCATCTTGCTTTAGGCGCTCATTGATGTCCTCCATGATTTGAGCCAACCTAGCAAAGTTCTCATCATAAGTTGACAACCTTTGAGTAACCATAGTTGAAAAGTTGTCCATGTTGGTTGCAAGGGTTCCCAAGTTTTTCATGCTCGTAGTGAGGTTCCCCATGCTACTTGCCAAGGAGTCCAAAAGTCCAAACACAAGTTGGAAGTTGTCCTCATTGACATGAGAGGAGCTAGGAGATGCGGTTGGAGGCTCATCATCCTCATGAATTGCTCCTTCATTCCCTTGAGCTTCAGCTTCATCCATTTGTGCTTCTTCATCAATTTCATCTACCACCGGTGCATCCTTCTTAACCCAAGTGTTATCCTTAAGCTCATACTTCATTTGTTTCATGGTAGTTTCTTCATAAACATCCGTTTGAATCACCTTTTAAGTCTCTTTTTCACCACTTACATTTACTCTGAAATGATTAAGAATAGTAGTGATGTGGAGACCATATGGGAGGGCGTCATTCTTCTTTTTGACACAAGCGTCCATGTGCCAACCGATATAGAATGCAAGATCAAGTTTGACCTTGTTGAGAATGCACCACATTATGAAAAGGTCTAGATAGGAGATATATTCTTATAAACCACTCTTAGGAAGGATGTTGTGGGTTATGATATGATAAATGAGGCGGCTTTCTAAGGTGAGCTCGGAAAGTTTAGGTCTATAGGCTTTTTGGATGTTAGGATTACCACATATTTGGCGAATAGACTCTAAAGGGTTATACCCTTCAAATTACATCCAATCATTTGTGGTAAAATGTTGAAGAGTGGCGCGAGGAATTCCTAAAATGGTGGCTAATGTGTCTTTGGTTAGTAAAATGGATTTACCTTTCACATAGGAGGTGATTTTGTTATCTTTATATTCAAAATGAGTGTAAAAGTGTTTAACAAGAATGGGGTATTGAGTTTGACGCAAGCTAAGGAAGTTTTCCCATCCTTGAGCTTGAAAAAGGTCTCTAAGATGTATATGATGATTTTCAAAATAAGGGAAATCTACTATTTTGCCAAAAACTACCATTCTATGAGAAATTTCGTCATGAAATCTTACCGAATGCTCGAAAGAACGGAAGGTGTTGTCCATTGTTGGAGATACATCCCTTTGAGCCCTAGATTTTAGCCTCTTCCTCGGTACTTCACCAACGGATTTCTTTGGAGTCATTTTTGGATGCTAAGAGTTAGGGTTTTGAATTGGGGGTTTTGGAATGTCAGAGATTTGAGAGTGATTGAAAGTGATTGAGAGTTTGAAGGATGCTTAGTAGTGATTTTTGATCGAAACCCTAGGAGAGAAGGAGAGAAAAATCGAGAGAAATGAGAGAAGTGAGAGAAAAATAAGGGTTGCCTCTGTTTTATAAAACCCAGAATTCGCAGATCCAGTCGCTTGGATCCTGATGCAATCGACTGGATTAAGCTTAAATAAGTTTCTGCTTGACTCAGTCGCCTGATACAGGACAGGGTCGCCTAGGTTGGGACATCCAGTCACTTGGTTCCTAATCCAGTCGCCTAGATGTACCTGGCAGTTTCTCATTTTCTGATTTTTAATCTCTTTTTCAATTTTAAGAATTATTTAATCAATGAATCCAGAAAAATTGAAAAACAAATATTATATTCAATATCTCTAATCATCACTCAACATGTTATACAACCAAAATTAAACATAACACATTTCTCTTTTCCTTGATTTGGTTAAAACATAGAACATATAACAATATATCATATTTCTCTTCCTTGGCATCATAAAAAAAATGAAAACAAATACATTTACATGCCAGTGTTATTTATGATTCCTCATGAAAGAATATGATGTTCATTGCCGTGATCCATTAATGTTGATGATTTAAGCAATCCGGAAAGGATATGGGATGATACCCATATATTTGGTACTCTCTCTCTCTCTTTTGTCATACAAAGTTACAGGAGTATTAGACAGAGATTTTTCCAGCGATTTGGATGAGGAAGATATATTAAGAGTGTATGCCAGAGATCTTCCCATCTACCTGTTGTATGAGAGAGGTACTTCAACAAGAAGATGATCAAGAATAATCTTGCTTCGTGATTTGATTAACTACCTGTTGTATGAGAGAGGTACTTTAACCAAGAAGTATGATCAAGAATAATCTTGCTTCGTGAAAATTTGATTAATAATAATCTTGCTTCTATCTGAGAAGATTAAGTATTTGATTTTATGAATCCCTTTATGATGCTGCATCCTCTTAGAGTTTAATCTGAAGAATGAGAGAGAAATATTTAAGAGGTGCGATATGCAATGGAGAAGAGAAGTGAATTTATAGGAAAGACACGCGGGTAAATGAACGGTTCAGATTTAATCAATTTATTGCATTACGTGTCTGGCTTATCCACTCTTTCATGCCAGAGACATTGATAATTCAGGGATTGATATCTGCTTTTTCAAAAAGAGATTTTGTCAACGCATTGATTCCTAAGTCAGTACAATTTTCTGTATAAGTTAAAACTCGAATTGACCTTGTCGACGCATTGAGACTAGAGTCAGTGAATTTTTTGTATAAGTTAAAACTCGAATCTCAACAAAGTTGTCTCGGGAGTCGAATGATAGAGAATCGCACAAGCTTTTCTCTCGGGAGTCGAATGACAGCTAAATCACACAGACTTCTCTCAAGAGTCGGATGACAGCTTGATCACACAGACTTCTCTCGAGAGTCAGATGATAGCTTAATCACACAGAAAAATTTTGAAGTTTATTAAACGCTCTCTGGTTTTCGATTAACTTCATCTCTCTCAAGCTTTTAACTTAATCTCCCATTAGATTTTCTAAGATGGCTTCCTCTTCTTCTCTAAACACCCAAGAAACAATTAATCTGAATGATGTACCTAGTGTAATGCATGCACCTAGCTCAATGCCAGAGGTCTAGCATCCTTACTTCCTTTCCCCTAATGGCCTTATCACGGTAACTGATTCTATAATGCTAAATGGTGTAACTGCAACTGCAGTAGCTGCGAGTCTTTGCACTCCGGAGGATGGAAAGGTTTTAGTTGGGAGGACAGATCCTCAAATAATTAATGATTCAATGGCACTCACAATTCAGTGTGTTGCCTCTGTTTCTAACATAAGACGTCGTCTTCATGTTAGGAATCATGAAGTTAGAGCGCTACGTTCCCAAGTTACCATTTTGCAAAGGTTGCTTAAGGAGAATAAGAAGAGAATAAGGGAGTTTAAGGAGGAGAACAAAAGATTGAAGAAACTCGTGGATTCTTATACTAATGATTTAGTAACCCAGTCCATCAAGCAGAACAAGACTACTGCTGAACTTCAGAAGCAGTACGAGAAGTTACTTGTTGAGGTGAAGGAATTGGCTTCTCGCCCTATCCCCTAAAAAAAAAGTAGTGGGTTTTTCCTTTGTGGCTTTCCTTTGTGGCTTTTCTGTTATCTGTATTATCTTTCCTTTTAATGAACTCAAGTTTGTTTTAATGATGAGTTTTATTTCTTATTTTATGCATGAACATATACGCAAAAATACATAAGACTAGGCATATAATCTTATGTTCAAACAATATAACTAGAAAGATATAAAATGAACAAATTTATAAACATGATATGGATAAATTCATTTTATGTTCAATTCTTAAGGTATATATAGATTTAAAACTATTGAATCAAATGGAAGGATAATAAATTCAAGCTTATTTGATGTCAACGTATCTTGCCATACCTATTTTAATTCAGCGTTCCCTCTTAAGGCAAATTTGAACATAGCAAAATATCCTTTAGCATTCAAACCATCATTATCAATTATGAAAGAGGATACGTTACCGATTTTATCAATAACTTTTGCCTTTTAGTATTATCCCCAAGTGTGACATTTCTTCCATCTTTTTGGTGAAGCAGTTGTGAACTTATTCACTCGTCATATGCCTTGATTATCCATTATTGAGAAACCACTTATCCTTGGTAGATTTGGATATCAAGCACACCTACAAGACAACTTCAAATAACCTTTTTTGGTACCCAAATTTTCTTGGGTCCACTAGGGTTAGTTTTTGGAGAAGTAGCTTCCTTTGACTACCCAAATCATATTTTTCATGGGACATGTATGAAGATTATGCCATAATTTTCCACAATGTTCACATATGGGGATTTTCAAGAATTTTTCATTAATGAAGAATCTTTGATAGTGTTTTTCTTTTACTTTCGGGTTATATCCAATACCCGCTTTGTCAAAAACACATCTTTGAACTACCTAACAAATTATTCAAATTTTTCTTTCCATTTGTAAAGTTAGTCAAAATTTTGTTTAAGTTTTCAACTTTGAGTTTTAATTCTTTATTTTCATTTACCAAGAGATTTGAATCATGAGCTATTTGTGATGATGTTTCCACATCTTTTGCTTTCATTTTCTCAATGAAGCTTTGTGATTCAATTTTCAACTTAATTATTTCTTTTTCTAAAGATAGATTTTTATCATTTAAAGAAATAATTTGTTTTTCTAGAATTTCATTCTTGCTTTTCAAATCATCTAATTCTTTTGAAAAAGATGTGACTTTCTTTTTAAAAACCTTATTTTTCAAAACACTTTTCTCAAATTCTTCAACTAGCTCTTCAAAAGCATTTTGTAATTCATCATAGCTATAAGAATTATCTTCTAAAGAATTGAGTTCTGAAGTTACCTCATCTTCATATGCCATTAAGCAAAAAACTTCGGTAGAATCATCTTCATTGTTGGATGCTTGAGGGCTAATGCTTGTACATTCATCTTTCTCTATTTGAAACAATTTATGATTATGAACAAGCATACTCATCTTTGATTCTTCAACTTGACTTGCTTCTTCATATGTAGCTTCAAGTTTTTCCAAATTTCTTTAGCTGAATTACAACTTGAAATTTCATCAAATTCCTTTGAGTTAAAAGCACAATATAAACAATTCATAGTTTTATAATTTAACTCAATGAGTTTAACATCATTTTCATCCCATTCATTTTCTTGTTTGGGTATGTCTTGTTCTTCTGCTATTTTAGTGGGAACATGAGGACCATTTACAATGATTTTCCATATGAGATAGTCTTGAGCTTTAATGTATGTAGTCATTCTAGTTTTCCAATAACTATAATCACTACTAATGAACAAGGGTGGTCTATGTGTAGATTGACCTACAAGCATTTGAGGTCTAGATGTGTTTGCCATGATCTTAACTCTAAGATTGTTAAATCTATATGTAGAACCTTGACTCTGATACCAATTGTTACCCAAAAATCAACCTAAGAGGGGGGTGATTTAGGTTGAGGCAAACTTTTTCGATTTTAATGCAGAATTAAAAACTATATTCAAATAGCAAATGTTGATTAAATAAATTTAAGAATACAATTCAATTGCAATATAGATATGATATGAAATCAAGGACAAGTATATATAAGCAATTGAATAAATAAGAGATAGAGAGAGAGAGAATCAAACACAATGATTGTTATCAAGGTTCGGCTTCCTCGCCTACGTCCCCGCCTCAAGAACATTTCTCGAGGATTCCCAAATTCACTATTTGACAATCTTCTTTCGGGTGAAAATCAAACTGTTACACAAACTTCTTACAGGTGAAAATTAAACCGTTCCCAATCTTTTTATGGGTGAATATCAAACCGTTCCCAATCTTCTTACGGGTGAAAATCAAACCGTTACAAATCTTTCTTACGGTGAAGAGTAATCACTCACAATCTTCTTACAGGTGAAGATTAAACCATTTCAACAAATGATTTGTTATATACAATAATGGCTCTCTCAAAGAGTAGTAGTATACAATATGCTCACACTAATAGTGTATCAAAGATTTGATCAATATGGCTCAAGAAGTATTTTGAAGAAATTTGATCTTCAATCAATGATTTTGAATGATTTGAAAATATAAGCTTGAAGAAATGATAGATTGATGTGAAAGATGTTTTCCTTTCTTTCTCTAGATTTTCTCTTGTGTGTTCTGTGTCTTAGAAACTCAGAATGAGTGGTATTTATAGAGAAAATATCATTTCTTTTTTTTGACAATGATAAGATAAAATTTTTAGTGCTCCATGTCTAGTGCTCAATGTGTAGTGCTCCATTACTAATGTCTAGTGCTCAATGTCTAGTGCTCCATTAGTAATGTCTAGTCAAAGAAAGCACTTTTAGAAATTATTTAATATACTAGACCAAATTAATAATTCAAATGTGGTAGAGCCAATGAGACGAAAAACAATGATGAGATAAATTGAGAAATAGGACTATGTGATAGATAGTCTTGTTTAGAATATATTTTTTTTAACTTAATGAAATGGCCAACAAAAGTGGTATTATTCCTACAAGATAATATTTCTATTTCTAAATTTTGTTTTAAGTGTTCATGGTTTGGCCCATTCAAATTTTAATGGATAAAATACAAAAACTATCAGTGAGTAGGTTTTTATTTATTTATTTTTGAATTAGTTTGCTTTTGAATTTTGAGTTGGTTTTTAAAGTTGAGCCTTAAAGATCAAATCTTAATAAACTTTACAAAACCTAACTCTTACTTCTCATATGTCTTGGAACATGATTCTTGAGCTTGATTCCTTTTACTTGAGTCTTGATGACTTGATCTTTAATGAATTTGTACTTATGTCAACTTTGCATTTGCTTGATATTGATTGACCATATCGGTCCAATTAAATAACTAGTCAACATTATACTTTAAACATTAATCATTAGTTCATATGAGAATATCAATTATAAATAATCTTAAAATTATTGTTATCATCAAAATTACATAAATGTCCTTAGATTAATTAGCCAATTAATAGGTATTGAAACGTTCAGGCTAACAATTATAATTTTTCAAAATAATTAATAACTACCATAAATAGTTATAGTAAATAACTTCCATGGGTTATGATCGAGTGCATCTTGTTTTATGTAATAAAATAAAATTAAGATCACTAATCGATCGATCTTAATCACACACGAACATGCCATGTGTTTAAGTGCACCACATTATGCCACACGCCACTCGCGTGTGTGCGAGTAGTAAAGCCACATGTCCATAGGTCCACTTTATTTATTTAAAGTGTTGGTGTTTGTGCCCCTTTATAAACATTTTCAAAGCTTTGTATATTTTCAATGTGTGACTTGTCCATAAGCCTTCAAGCCCCACTTCTATATCATTATATAAAGTAATAAATTTACAAAACATATAAAGTGGACGAACCTGAAATCTATGCGTCTTTACCCATTGTATTTCTCTTGATCTTAATTATTAGTTTTCTACAAACCTTAAAACATTATTTTCTTTACTTTTACCCTTTTAAAAGTGTCTCTTGAATTCTAATCTCCCTATGGTTTAGAGGCCGTTTGGTACGCATAACTCAAACCGTGATTTAATGATTTGAATCCAAAATCATTGGGTCCCACACAAAAAAATCTTGTTTGGTACACCATATTTAAGTTCATTCTGAAAAACTAACTCAAATTCAAGGTGAGTCCCATGCCAAATTCAAAAACAACTGATCGGGTGTTTTGGAATTCACTACCTAACTCAAATCCGGACTCAACCCAAAATTTATTACCATTATGGGGCCCCACATTCACTACCTTCTCCCCTGTTCTCTCTCTCTCTCTCTTCCATTATTTGAACTTCTAGTGTTCTCTCTCTCTCTCTCTCTCTCTCTCTCGGCCATTACAGAGGGCTCTGCCCTTTCATTACTTCACGCCTTCCCCCACAGTGCTCACTGCACCGCCTACCCCCCACAGTGTTGTAGATCATCACCGCTCAACTCTCTCTCTTCCCTTCTTGTTACTATTCTCTCTCTTCATTACTCAGCCAAACCCCCTACCCACAGCCACCGTGACCCAAACATCAAAATCCCAGACTTACCGTGAACCCCACTATCAACAATCCAAACCCATAAACTTTTTAGATCCACCCACTTCAACCAAAACCCACTCACCTCTAGCAAACCTAATTGCAACACAATCCAACCCAGCCTCCACATCGCCGGAAAGAGCTCGCACTGTAACGGTTCCAGAACCAATCGCAACCCACATATTGCCGACAATTTCTCTCTCGCAACCCCTCGCACAACCAACCTCAACCTCCACCATGGCAACACTGAATGAGCATATGCTTTAAAGGAAAAGAAAGAGAGAAGAGAACTGAAGGGATAGTCAGGTGAAATTTGGAATGACCGAGAGAAAGTAAAATAGATGAGAAAAAAAAGAATATGAAAGGATATATGTGAGTGGAAAAGAAGATAAGAGGATAGGCTTTAGGATTTGGAGAGAGAGAAAAGAAGATAAGAAGATAAAAAAGATAGAAAAAATATTTATTTATTTTGCTTTTTTATTCTTTTAAAAAATTAATTAATAATGGAATGATAAAATTATAATGAAATTGTTAAATTTGTATTGATAAATGGTTGAAATCCTCTACAATTGTTATAGGTGCAATCAAGTCTAAAAACCAAAACTATGTACCAAACAGAAAAGAAAAAAAAAAATTGTGATTTGAATTGTGATTTCAGAACTATGTATCAAACAAATTTTTTTTTTACAATCTTGAATTCAAATCAGGATTAAAGTTCTAACTTGAATATTGAAAAAAGTCACGAAACCAAAACAGAAAACGAAAACACGTACTACACAGGCCCTTAACAACCCTTTTCACTATTATACATTTATACTACCATTTACTCATCAAAATTGACCCAACATCACAACACTATATAATAAAAAGAATTAATTAGATTCAATTTATATATTTCTATTCAATTGGATACTTTATTTTAGCGTTCGATTTTTAGTCTCAAGTTAGCGTTGATTTCGATGATATAAATGGATCATCGGTAACCACTTTGTTTGGAGGTGTAGAGGCCCGTTTTTTCTCGGTCCACCGTGGATCAAACCCCACACTTCGGTGGTCCACCAGGACCCAAAGCCCAATAACACCAGCGATCCACGGTAGACAACACATGAGGAGAAATGGCCCAAGAAAAGCCATCCACGGGACCCAAGTATCAAGTCAGCTGATAAAGGCCCAGCCCACTTACTCTTTAAACACAGGTCCAGCCCATTACTCCACAAACCTCAGTCTGCCGCACAAAGAAACAGCCTGGAACATTTGAAAAGGAGAGGGAAAAGTGGCTTTCAAGCACCATTTTCCCTCCCACTTGGCACGATGCTCAAGGCATTGAAGAGGAAACATTTCCAAAGCAAAGATCAAGTTTCCAAAGCAGCAATAATCATGACAAGAGTTGATTTCTGCATTAACCCACAACATGAGCAAGGTGGTTCCAGAAAACATGGTCCACGGCAGCCCAGAAAAGAGGAAGGAACTGGTCCTTCACACCACCCAGTGGTCCACCGCGGATTACCCAGCGGTTCACAACCAAACCCAGCCACAAAAACAGTCTGCGGTGGCGCCAGCCGTAATGGGTGATGAAGGAGATGACGACCAGGATGATGCAAGGTCTGAAAAGACCAAGAAATCTTCCAAGGCAGCCCAAAATCAGTATCAACTGAAACCAGCAATGATGAAACACCTGCTGGTCACTTTCTTTACCCACTGGTCGCGGTGGACTGCATTACAGACTGGTCCACGGCAGCACCAACTGAAACAAAGAAATCACAACCAAGGCTGCCATGGCCACCACCACTCGAGAGCAATGACCACCCCAGCCCAGCACTCCGGTGGTCCTTGCTCCTCCACATCACAGAACTTAGGAAGCACGGTTTGGAGGTAGGGGAATCAATTTACTCAAATTATACTTGATCTGCCGCAACAAAAAGGGTATGAATTTGCTGGGAAATGATGCCCAAAAATGGTAAGATTGAGTATAATTAATGCAAAACGTATATGGGTCAAGTCACCATAATTATTTCAGGTCATTACCGAGCATTAAATGCTCGTCACTTCCTCCCTCATAAATGGCCTGAAAATCGCCGCCCACCGCAGATCAAATCAGATCTACGGCGGATCAAAACCATCAGCTCAGCCCCAAAACATAAAACCTTGTCAAATCTCAACCCTTCTATCCCTTTTGGTTAAGCAATAATCCTCATGATGAGGAGGATAACAAGCAAGACCATTGGATACAAACACCATTATAAATAGGGGTGGGAAGAAGGAATAGGGGTTGGTTGGCTGGTCTGAGAATCCATATACTGAAACCTCTCCATTAGAGCTGCCTTAAAAGCTCCAGAAATACACTTAGCCAACATCCAGTCCACGGGACACTTCCCGTAGGTCCACGGTGGACTAAAAGGCACTCTTTTAGTCTGCCACAACAGAAAACTCCCATCAAACACTTAACCCAACACCAAGTACTGACTCATGTACGTTATTGCACAGTAAATGATTCTCTTCCTACTCCAAATCACCTAAGTTCTGTGATTTGCTCTGATTTGCTTATGCTTCTTTGCTCTGATCCTGCCTTTCTTACAAGTTATGGAGGAAATCAAGTGTTTTGTGCTCAGTACCCTAGTCCACGGGACTGACTTTTGATTTTTATGGCTTATCTTACACTTTGTATTTTCTGCCATTGATTATTGCTTCTTGAAAAGGCTGAGTTCATTGTATTAAATCTCAGCCTATGAGATTGATTTTCTTTATCATGTGTGAGTTTGTAATACATTTCTCATGTGTTATTAACATCATGTTGTAATTACTGAATGTTCTGGTCTGGTGGAAGTAGAGTTTAAGATTACTAGCTCATTTTGATCTGCGGCATTGGCTACACTAGTCCACCGTAACCCTTGTACGAGCATTGCATCACGGTGGATCAGAGAGTGTTAGAGGGAAATGCACCATCAGCCTCTGAGTGGTCTACCGCACTTGGAGTAGAGTTTTGGGCTCAACATCCCCCACACACAAATCCGGCCCGTATTCACCCTTCTCGCGGATTGGTACGTGGCCTATACGGTGCTGAAATTTTTGGCATCCACATTTTGGCGACTCCACTGGGGAGTTGAGTTGCAATCTTTCCTCGTTTCATCACTTCGAAGCTGATCCACGGTATCTGGGGGCTACAGCCATGCCGCCCAAGAGGTCCACCAGACAAAACTCAGTAGCCAACTCCCATGCCGAAGTAGAATCTCAAGGCCACAGCCATGCCATGGGAGAGACACACGCCCAAGGTGGTGGGCAGATACACACCCAGGGTGGTGGACAGACCCATGGGGGAGAAAATCCTTTCGGTGGTGGACAAGCTCATGATGGTGGACAAGTCCTTGGTGGAGAAATCCCTGTTGGTGGACCACAGCAGATGGCATTGATGTTCGAGATGATCAAGGGGATGCAGCAGAATCAAGCCGAACTTGCTGAATCCTTGAAGACAGATGAGGGAAGCCAACGGCAACAAGGAGGACCACCAAAACAAGAATGACAACCGTAATCATGAAGAGAGGGAGTCTCACAACAAAAACGATACGCCGTTTGTCACCATGTCTGATGTGGCAGACCTACTTAAACGAGAAAGAGAAAGGCCCCCAAAGGAGCCTAGACACTTTGTGAGGAGACCCCCTTACCCCATTGAACTCTTGAAGGAGCCATACCCGGAGAAGTATGATACGCCCGTCTTTGCATTATTTGATGGAAGAAAAGGGAGTGCCATGGAACACATCAGCAAATTTCTGGATTCCATGGGACCCTTTGCTGCACATGGTGATCTCTGTCTGCGGGAGTTCTCAAAGTCTCTGGTGGATAGGGCGTACACCTGGTACACAGTGCTGCCTGCTGGGTCCATCAGAACATGGGAAGACATGGTAGAGAGCTTCTGCAGCAAATACTTCCATGTTGAAGAAAAGATTACATTGGTCAATCTGCATGGTACTAAGCAGCAGATTGGAGAAGACTTGGTGAAGTACATCCACCGCTTCCGGGACGTGTCCTTGGATTGTCATGTGAAGTACCAAGAGGGAGAACTAGTAGAGGTGTGCATCGACAATATGCTACCCGAATTCCGTGCCCACTTGGAGAACCTAGACATCACAAGGTTCGCCCCTCTACTCCAAAAGGCTAGAAAGACTGCCATCTCAGTCAAGCCTCAAGTTGAAAAGAGCAGGGACAAGAAGAGTCTGCCGCAGACTCTCACTGTGTCCACCACAACTGCACCTAGCGGTACCAAACGAAAGAGTCCATCAGACAAGGCTTATGAGGAGCCACCTCCATTACCTTTTACAGCCGAAGAAATGATGGCAATCTTTGATAAGTGGGTTCAAGATCAAGTGATCAAGCTTCCAAAGATCAGCAAGCAACCCACTGCAGAAGAACAAAAAAATCCTAAGTATTGCCGCTACCACAGATACGTAAATCACCCCACGGTGGACTGCCGAACCCTTAGATGGGAGGTCAACCGTAAAATCCAAGATGGCACCTTACAACTCTCAGAAGCACAGCAGAAGGTCCACCAGACCCCCTTTCCTAACTACAACAAGGATAAGGGCAAGGCTGTAGTGTCAGTGGTAATCCACGGGAACGTGAGCGACATGGAGGCAGAAGAGTCTGCCGCAGCAAGTTCTTCTCTGGTACCAGCAGCTGTTAGGACTTTACAAAAGAGTCCAAAGTTTAAGTCTCTATTCAACCAGCTGGGATTTGGACCCGAGGCAAGAAACGCTGCGACAGAAGCACTCATCACAATAGCGGCAGAATCAGGAGCCACTTGTTTTACGGCAGAAGCTCATGCTAGCCGTGCTTTTCTGGAAACCACAAATGCCATAACCTTCACGGATGAAGATATGGAGGTTCAATACCCCGACCATAGACGCCCACTCTACCTGTCTGCGGTAGTGAAAGATGTCCAGGTTAGACGTGCTCTGGTGGACACTGGTTCGTGTCTAAACCTCATTCCTTTAAGCACTCTCCAAGCCGCAAATGTACCACAGCAGAAGATCCAAGGCTCTCCCATGGAAGTGACCGGATTTGGAGGGATGACTGAACATACAATGGGGCATGTGCAACTTGTCTTGAAAGTGGGGCCGATTGTGGCACTCACACGATTCCATGTGGTGAATGCGGAAACTCCCTATCATGTGCTTCTCGGCAGACCTTGGCTGCACAAACACAAATTGGTGTCATCCACCTACCATCAATGTGTCAAGGGGAGACTTAATGGCAAACCGATCCGCATAGCTGCAAATTCTTGCCCCTTCGACCAGACTGAAGCTCATTTTGTTGAAGCAGCTCTCTATGATGATTTAGCATCCACGGGAGAACCATCCATCGTAAGGCCATGTGGAACACCACTCCCTGCGTGGGAAGATATTAAAGATGACCCTGAAATTGATCTACGGGAGCTGCTTGAACGAAAGAAGAAAAGGAAGGAACGGGAAGTTGAACACGGGAGTCCACCGCAATGCGTGCGTGTCCAACTCCCCGATGGACGCATCGTCTATCGCTTATGAAGGTGCGTGGGGCCTGATTGCCCACAGCAAGAGGGTCCCACACCTGAAGAGGGTGGTCTGCAACCCTCATGCCACTTGACACAGCAGACAGAAAATTCTGGAAAAGTTGCAGTAGATCAAATACAATCCACAGCAATGAATTCTGAAAAGGTTACGGTGGACCATGCACAGTCCACGGTAATGAATCACCAAAAAGTTGCGGTGGACCAGATAGAGTCCATGGCAATCAATTTTGAAAGGCCCGCGGTGGACCAGATAGAGTCCATGACAGTTGACTCTGAAAGACCTGTGGTGGATCAAGAAGAGTCCACCGCGATGGACCCGGGAGGGTCTACGGTGGACCATGCATCATCCACGGTGAGGAATTCTGGAGCAGAAGCTGTGGCAGACCAGACAGAGTCTACGACAATGAGCAAGGAAAAGTCCACCACAGCTGAACCAAACATAACTTCCAAAGAGGAGCTTGAGGTAATTAATTTAAGTGATGATCCTGATATTACTAAGCCTATATCAATTAGCAAGTCTTTATCTGCCAAAGAAAGAAAATGCTTGATTGATCTGCTGCATGAGTATAAAGATGTGTTTGCTTGGGATTATCATGAGATGCCGGGATAGACCCGGGCTTAGTGGCTCATTCTTTGAACGTGGAGCCCGGTACTAGACCCTGTGGCTTAGCAGGCTCATTTGAGAACCTTCCTGAACTAGTGGAGCTGTGGTACCGGTAGTAGACCTGTGGTGCAGCCCATGAGAACCTTCCACACGAAGTGAAAAAGCTACTTGCTGCTGGCTTCGCAAATTAAGCACAATTGAAGTGAAAAAGCTACTTGCTGCACGGTGGCTATCAACGGTGGCTATCAAATATTGTTCCGGTCAAGAAAAAGAACGGGCAGATCAGATGTTGCGTCGACTTCCGGAACCTCAATAAAGCATGTCCCAAGGATGAGTTTCCTCTCCCAAACATGGACTTGTTGATAGATTCAGCCGCCGGCCATGCCATGTTTTCCTTCATGGACGGATTTAGTGGCTACAATCAAATTCGCATGTCCACCAGAGATGCTGAAAAGACTGCCTTCCGCACACCAATCGGCAATTTTTATTATACCGTCATGCCCTTCGGTCTTAAAAATGCCGGTGCCACCTACCAAAGGACTATGACAGCCATGTTCCATGATATGGTGCACAAGGAAATTGAAGATTACGTGGATGACATAGTGGTGAAGTCCAAGAAAAGGGAGGATCATCTTAGAGTCTTAAGAAAGGTGTTTGACAGATGCCGACTCTACAAACTCAAGATGAATCCCCTTAAATGTGCCTTTGGGGTGTCTGCTGGAAAGTTTCTGGGCTTCTTGGTCCACAACCGTGGAATTGATGTTGACCCAGCCAAGGCATCCGCCATAGCAAACCATGAAGGCACCCACCTCTCACAAAGAATTAAAAAGCTTCCTAGGGAGAGATTGTCCTACATTAGAAGATTCATCCCTGGTCTGGCCCATGGTCTGGCAGCAGACAGACAGCCATATTCATGCCTTTGATGAAGAAAGGAGTGCCTTCCTTGTTTGGTTTGGTCCACGGCATGCCAGCAAGCCTTTGAGAAAATCCAATTGATCATGACTAAGCTCCCCACCGTATGTGCTCCAGTTCCAGCCTGGCAGACCACTGCGTCTATACTTGGCTTCCAATAGTGAAGCAATTGGGGGCTTGGTGGCTCAAAAAGATGAAGAAGTGAAAGGCCAATCTACTATGTTAGCCGAGCACTTAAGATGACGCTGAGGACAAGATACTCGGGGGCTGAGCGGGCATGCTTAGCTTGATATATGCATCACAGCGTCTGCGGCATTACTTTTTGGCCCACAAAATCCAGCTGATAACTAAATCCCATCCAATTAGGAGTCTACTGCACAGACCAGTCCTTTCTGGCAGACTGGCCCAATGGCTCCTGCAATTGTCTCAATATGAGATAACTACTGAAACACCTACAGCGAAACAAGAGCCAAGCCATAGCAGATCTCTAGCACAATTTCCAGGAGAAGATAGCTCCTCAATCTCGCATGAAGTGCCTGGGGAGATAGGAGAAGCTCTGTTGGCCAGGCTGGCAGACTCTCGCATGAAGTGCCTGGGGAGATAGGAGAGGCTCTGTTGGCAGATCTGGCAGACTCAACATGGACGCTGAAATTCGATGGCTCTTCGACATCTAGCTCAAGTGGGGCTGGAATTGTGTTAACAAGAGAAGATGGGGAGACTATAGCTAAGTCTTTCAAACTTGACTTCTCATGCTCCAACAACGCCTCAGAATATGAAGCTTATATCACTGGATTGGTCATTGCCCACGAAATGGGGATAAAGCATCTGCGGGTGATTGGGGACTCCAATCTTATCATCTGCCAGACCAAGGGTGAGTTCTCCCTCAAGGAACCATCACTAGCACTGTACCGGGCCTTAGCCCAGAAGCTAGAGGAAAAGTTTCACACTTTTGAAATCTCTCATGCCATGAGATGTGAGAACCGGTACGCCGATGCTCTTGCAACCTTGGGTTCCCAAGTTTCATTTGAAGGGTCAAAGGTAGATGTCACAATTGATAAGAGGAGTATGCCTATCACTGATCTGCTGAAAGAGAAGTTCAAAGAACAAAACCTCGATGCTGAGGACTGGCGGACGCCCATAAGAGCCAAACTCATGTCACCCGAAGGTGTGGCAGACCTGAAAGTGCTCAAAGACTATGTGTTGATTGCTGGTGACCTCTACCGTAGACTGCCTGGAGGAGTCTTGGCAAGATGCGTGAAGCCTCCAGGAAGCAGCAAAGAAACTGACAGAAGTCCACGAGAGGTGCTGCGAACTCAGAGATGGTGTAAGCCTCTACCGCAGACTCCAGCGCCTGGGTTACTTCTGGCCCAGCATGAGTAAAGAGGCAGCAAGTCTGCAGGAACAGTGCTCATTTTGTCAACACCAGCATGAGTCCGATCAAGTTTATGCGAACATTCGTTTCGAGTGATTGGCGCACCCCTTTTCTCGAATATCTCATTGAGAATGTCTTACCACAGACCAGCCAAGCAGCAACCAGGCTTAAGAAGCTAGCCACGAGATACTTTGTGGAAGGAGGCATATTGTTCCGAAAGGGGTTCCACGGTGACCCCTTAAGATGCCTCAGTCTGGCAGAATCCCAAACCGTGATGAAAGAAGCCCATTCCGGAGAGTGTGGAGAACATCAAGGCAAGAAAAGATTGTATCAGCTGTTGTTGACTCTTGGCTACTTACTGGCCAACCATGAAGAAAGACACAGGCAGGACTTTGTGAAATCTTGTCACACTTGCCAACTTCAAGCTAATCTCATTCACACACATCCAACTAGTCTGCAGAACATGGCAACACCATGGCCTTTTCACACTTGGGGGCTAGACCTCATTGGGCCAATCAATCCATCATCTGGTGGATACATCTGGATCCTAGTGGCCACCGAGTACTTCTCAAAATGGGTTGAAGCTATTCCCCTTCGCAAGGCAACTGGTGCAGCCGTGGCTAATTTCATCCGCGAACACATTATCACAAGGTTTGGCATCCCTCACAAAATTATTAGTGATAATGGCACTCCTTTTGTTAACAAAAATGTTAAAGAAGTTTTGGAGCATTATCGAATCAAGCACCGCAGATCTACGCCTTATTACCCTCAAGGCAATGGACAGGCGGAGGCAACTAATCGCATGTTATTGCGTATTTTGAGCAAAATGGTTTTTGACTACGGAAAAGGCTGGAATTCTCATCTGGCAGACACATTATGGGCCTACCGTGGATCAACCAAAACAGCAACGGGCTTCACCCCATTTTCCCTAGTCTACGGCACTGATGCTATCTCCCCCACAGAATTATTAGTGCCTAGCCCAAGAATTTTGCATGGGATGGACTTAGAAGCTGATGCTGACATTTGTGCTGAAGCAAGAGTGGCAGATCTGGAAGGTCTGGAAGAAGCAAGAGAGCTGGCCCAAGCCCGCAGTCTGCGGTACCACCAGAAGCTTGCTGATGCTTATGAAAAAACGCTCCAGACCAGAATTTTTGCTAAGGGTCAGATGGTGCTAAGAGCGGTGGATCACGTGAGAAGAGGTCTCCCCTCGCCGTCTAAATTCGCACCGAATTGGGAGGGGCCATACTTAATCCGTGAAGCATATGATAGTGGCTACTATAAACTATCCACCGCAGATGGCACGACCCTAGTGGATCCCATCAACGGAAAGTGGCTGAAGCGTTATTATTCGTAAGACTATCACCCTTATTAGCCAAGCATGCTGAATCTTTTGTTTTGCTTTTGGAACAATTTGAATTATGTTGTATTATTAATGAATCATGACATGCTAAGTCTATATTTTGCCAAGAAATCAAAGAATTATCACATGCTCAAGATTTTTCTTACGAAAAAGGCAATAAGTTAGACATATCATGATTGAAGAAAATATGAACATAAGCATTCAAAGGGACCAAACCTGGTCATTTGTCCAAAAAAAAAAAGAAAAGAGACCAAAACTTGGTCATTTGTCCAAAAGAAAAGCCAAGACTTGGCTACCACAAAACAAACATACAAACGTATCAAAATAAGACTAAGACATAGTCATAACAAAAGCATGAGCATAAGAATTACAAAAGTCAATCAAGGAGGCTGTCAAGGAGCGATCCACCGCGCTCAGACCTAGGAACCACCCCTTCCGTGGACGTCATCGCAGCCTGATAAGCAGTCAACTCAGCTAAGGAGTCCTGTAGAAGGGCTATCTGGTGTTGAAGTGCTTTTATCTCATCCGCAAGTCTCTTGCCAAATAAATGTTGAGCCATCTGCCGCAGACGCTTCCATCATGAATCCCAAATCAAAGCCAACATCCATAAGGTCTTGGATCACACTCCTCCATGCAAGGATTTGGGTCTTGGTCACATCTTCAAGACTAGACTCATCCATGGCAGCCAACACGCTCCCAAGCAAAGACATCATGGGTCCACCAAGCCCAATGCTAAGCTTGAAGCCCTTGGTAAAATCACTGTGTCCCGCAGACAGCCGCGACAAATAAGGCGAACAGTCATTGGGAACCCAGAAGTCACCAAAGGGCACCAGAGGCCCATTGAAAGACCAAAAGAACTGCTCGGGATGAGGATTGGGTGCCCTTGCATCAAACTCTCTCAAAAAAGGCAGCAACTTCACTAGACAAGCTGCCAACATCAACACTTGGACCGGCTTCATTAGTGGGCCTTGGTGGTGGACTAACGGCAGTAACTTCACCAGCGGTTCCTATTTCACCAACATCTTCCAACACATGTACGGTATCATCCACACCTACAAAAAGGAAGAAATACAAAGCAATCAAGCAAATGAGTAATGAAATTGCAACAAGCAAACTCACAATGAGATTGAGTCTACGGGACAACTCCCATGACTTAATCAAATCCAAGAATTTTCCATAGGACAACAATCAAGTCCATGGGAACAAAAATCCTTCCGTAGGACGACAACCAAGTCCATGGAACAGAAAATCTTTCATAGGACGACAACCAAGTCCATGAGACCAGAAATCCTCCATGGGGCAACAACCAAGTCCATGGGAAAGGAAATTTCCATAAGACGACAATCAAGTCTATGGCAAAAAAAAAACACATGTACATACATGCATCCATAAGACGACAACCAAGTCTATGGTAACCAAAAGGAAAAACTTTTCCATAGGACGACAACCAAGTCCACGGAACAGAAATTTTCCATAGGACGACAACCAAGTCCATGGAACAGACTTTTCCATAGGACGACAACCAAGTCCACGGAACAGAATTTTCCATAGGATGACAACCAAGTCCATGAAACAAAATATTTCATAAGACGATACCTAAGTCTATGGAAGCAAACATTTCATAAGACGATACCCAAGTCTATGGAAACAAAATATTTCATAAGACGATACCCAAGTCTATGGAAGCAAACATTTCATAAGACGATACCCAAGTCTATGGAAACAAACATTTCACAAGACAACACCCAAGTCTATGGAATCAAAATACCTCATGAGACAACAACCAAGTCCATGGCAAAAAAAAAAGGGTTTTCATAAGGCGACAACCAAGTCTATGAAAAAATAAAACGATGATCAAGTCTACGGGAAAGAAATTCCCATATGAAATGGAACTCCTTCCATAGACAACATTCAACTACCAAAGGAAAACAAAGGAGGTTGAAATTCAAACTTACCTATATTTTCCAAGTGATCACTGCCAGCGGATGCATCCACCGCAGAAGTACCAGCATCCTCAATTGGA
>OU015762.1:21944554-22014894 GCA_907173295.1 Fagus sylvatica | reverse complement strand
AGTCAGAGATGCGTGGCATGCGTGATATGGTCCAACCAGTACATCGTGATGACATCCAATCGTTGAAGAAGTTGTTAACAATAGGACTTGCTGTAATTGTGGGCCTTATTGTTGTATTATGGTATCAAATTCAATAAATGTGTAGTGTAGTCATTACCACTTTTTGTAATTAGACAATATTTGGTTGAATGAATGAGGAAGCTTATTTGAATGAATGTGAATGAATGAATGTAGTGAAATGTATTCAATGAAATGTGTTGTGTACCAGAAAAATGTTTATTTTAAATGTTAAGTCTGCCCAGAAATTGTGGACAATTTGCATCAATGTGTGGACATTAATGTCTATATTTTCTTGCAATGGCCATGCAAATTCATGCAATTTGATGCACGTTAGAACACTAAACAGTCACGTGAACAGTAAAATTCATCCCCAGAAAGTGTGGACAATTTGATAAAAGTGTGGACAAGTTTGTCCACACTTTCTGTCAGATACGTAAACAGTGAACTCTTTCTGATAAAAGTGTGGACAATTTGAACAAAGTGTGGACAATTTTGTCCACACTTTCTGTGAGATACGTAAACAGTATTTTATGTGAACAGTAAACTCTTCACAAAAAAGTGTGGACAATTTGAACAAAGTGTGGACAAAATTGTCCACACTTGAACAGCATGGTAAACAGCATACGTGAACAGTACACGTCAGCAGTAACGTGAACAGTGTTCATATTGGTCTGAAAGTGTGGACAATTTTGTTAAAATGTGGACAAAATTGTCCACACTTGAACAGCATGGTAAACAGCATACGTGAACAGTACACGTCAGCAGTAACGTGAACAGTGTTCATATTGGTCTTCAAGTGTGGACAATTTTGTTTAAAGTGTGGACAAAATTGTCCACACTTGAAGAGCATGTAAACAGTATACGTGAACAGTCTACGTGAACAGTATTCATATTGGCCTGAAAGTGTGGACAAATTTGTGAAAGTGTGGACAATTTTGTTAAAGTGTGGACAAAATTGTCCACACTTTCTACAAACTTGGTGCATGGTACCATATTACCCAGAAACCTGCCTTTACCCAGAAACCAACCCAGAAACCTGTTTTCTTACTTAGCCAATTTCTGCAACTGCACTTGGTTCAAAGTATACCACTAACATAACTTTCATAAAATTACTATATTCATGAAATTCACCATGACCTGAATACATAAAAAACTTAGAATAACCCACTAGCAATCACTCAAATACGTATGCACTTCCATTATCATTGATTGGAACGACAAAATACATTAATTATCCACTCTAGCTAAAAACAATACAATCAATGGGTGTATGTTAATGAAATGAAAGGAGCCTACACTTTCTCTTTCCTCTTGCAAAAACAACAACGCTGAGGATATACAAGATTGAGACGGATCCTTCCATGATACAAAAAAACTAACTACCAACGCATCCTTCCGTAATACAAAAAAAGGAGGATCGTTTAACAAAAAAAATATATATATATTTACATATATCTAATCAAGGAAGGTTTAAGGCTTGGTCTTCGTTTCCATGAGCTTGAGTCTGTGACATTGACTGTAAAAGAAAACATGGTACAATAAGTATGCAATAAATAGGATTTAATAACCAATTTTTCCACATTACAAATATCTTTACCTCAGACACAAAACTCTGGGAAGGCATTGGATTTGTTAAGTGTATAACTCCATCATGTGAATGTGGCATGGACACTGGATATTCCTACAATACAAAAAAAAATATATATATATATATATATATATATAACCATATATATAATATATATATATATATATATTCAACCATAAGCCCCAAAATAACATCTTTGCTACATATGAATAATAACAGTGCAAATCACCTATACTTACCATGTTTGATGTAGAGCAATCTCCATAAGCACTACCTCCAACCTAGGCCATCCAATCACAATTAAACCAAAATTAATAAACAATAATAGACTAGGATATTAAAAGAAGTGTGGTCTTTTAATTATGTACCCCAGTAGTTGATGTTGAATGAGCAAGATTCCTAGCAACGGCATTGTTCCTTTTCTTCTTTGGTTTTGAAACCGCTTCCTCCATTGATGACTTTAGCCGTTTCATCCTAGGTCGACCCTTACGCTTCACAACCGTAGGACTCCTTACAACTTCAGTCCTAACAACATCAGGAGCAGCTCCAACACTATTCTTTCTCTGAGACGAGGGTTGTTTACCACATGAACGAGAAAAGTTGTCCTTTCAAATCAATTAACAACTTTTCTACAACATTAAAATTCTCTACAGACTCAGCCCCTATCTCAAGCACACCGACTGCTAGTCTATGTAACTTCTCGTACCTTTCCAAGACAGGGTTATGTTGTACATCATCTGTACAAGTGGAGACGTAAGTGTGTTTTCTTTTGATATTCTTTCTCCACCTGTCTAGTATATACCTGTCAGGAAGTATAGTCACACGTTGCTGGGAAAGCACAAATAAGGCATGCCTACATAATATCCCCCTAAACTCAAACATGCGACATACACAGCCAACCAAGCATTCAGAGCTATTGAATCTCACTTCAAAAAGCTTCCCTGGGCATGCTTCATCTTCAATCTTGTATTTGACTTCATCACTACCTCTAACAAGCTCATTTACTATACAACCTTGTCTCCCAGCAAATTCTAGTCGCACCCGCTTAAAAATCTCATGGGTGTAAGCTTCTTGGAACTGTTTCTCCATAGGAGATGATGATGAACACTCCAGCTTGCCTTTGAAACACTCAAAATCTGATAAAATCTCTTTTTCAACCTTATTCCGCATTGCTTTCTCGAATTGCTCCACAAATACTTTCAAAGTTGTAGAGCTATGTACATAACCATCAAAAAAGGCATTCATTGATTCCGAACGTTGGGTTGACGACATTCCCGCAAAGAAATTGGAATTGAGAAATGCGGGAACCCATCGCTCCCGTTCCTCATATAACTTGGCCAACCACTCATTCTCCTCAAGATGATGTAAAGTGATGGTATGATTCCATTTTTCTTCAAACTCTTCCACTGTCATTGAATCATGCACGGCTTTAAGCAAATAATGCTTTATATCTTGATAAGCTTCCAATCCAGCAAGCTTCACTGGCAACTTCATCGTAATATGCCAAATACACCAACGATGAACAGTTTCCGGAAAAACTATTTCAATGGCCCACCGCATTGCTTGGCATTGGTCTGTGATAATGGCTTTTGGAGCAATGTCACACATACTTTGCAACCATTGCCTAAATACCCACACAAACGAATCCGTGTCTTCACTTGACAATAACCCACAACCAAGTATAATAGATTCACCATGATGATTAATTCCAATAAAAGGGGCGAATGGCATATCATACTTGTTTGTTAGATATGTGGTGTCGAACGTGATCACATCATTAAACGATTCGTATGCTGCCCTACTCCTCGCATCAACCCAAAATACATTTCGCACACGTAACTCATCATCCAAATCCAATGCATGGTAGAAGTTAGAATTTTTAGCTTGCATTCTAACGAAGTAATCGTGCAAGGCTTGTCCGTCACCCTCCTTACACTTTAAACGACGTTCCTTTTCAAGAAAGTTGCGAACATCTCTTTGATTATACGTCATATTTTCATAACCCCCTGCTTCAACGACGGAAGCCTTAATACTACTATTTATCCTAACACCAGCATTGTCATTAATCAAGAGTCTCCTTCTTGTATCCGTGCTTATATGCCGAAAAGCAGCAAAATGCCTAGATTTACTAGGACTCAACTCATGGTTATGATCCTCAATAAAACTCAATATCCTCCATTTTTTATCCGTAATATCCATTGAAGCTTTGATCCCAGCTTCACACGCATTTTTTATCGTCGACCTTTTTTCATCAACCGAACTACTGTATTTTCCCTCTCGGTTACACTTCAAGTTTACATAAGAAGTCTCACTAAAGCCCTTCTTGAATTCCTTGTCATTGTTGCAAATCCTTTCGAATAAGCATAATGCTTATAAAATTCAATGACTTGTTGAAGTGAATCAAACTCCATTCCAACCCTTGGTTCAATCACTGAATTCCTCACACTCTCAGGTGTATCCTCCTGCATGTTTCCCTCAACAGGCTGTGGTAAATCCTCCACAAAACTATTACTAGCACCAAAGGATCTAACACCATCCATCTCTTGTCTACTCATGACTGCAACAACCTATAAGCCAAATACCAAAGTTAATTATAACATGTAATGTAAACTCTACGAAATAATTTATCATGTACCAATAATGATATACAACCTAAACCTAAAGTATACATTGTGACTAGTATCATAACAGAAAACATTCAAAAAAACACACACTAACAAGATATCATGAAGATGCAGATACACCCTTTTAACTGTTTTCATGTTCCATGTTCTGAAATGAAGCTATTTAGGACTTTTTTGGATTCTTGTACTGTTTCTCAATTGACAAGCTATGAACTTTATATCTTTTTGTAACTATTTTTTCATAACATCCATAGAAACCAACATGTACCAACAACCTATGTAACATCTTAACATCCATAGAAAGTGTGGACAATTATCTTTAAGTTTGGACATTATTGTCCACATTTTTTGGTAAATGGTAATAACATGCAAGTGAACCCAGAACCAACATAGCAACAATTACATTTGAAAAAACCCATTATCATTAAAAAAATAACATGAAAAAACCCATTAAACATCTATAGCCATAATACAATAATCATGAATATTTTGCTAAACCTAAAACAAGCATAATTTTTTTTTGTTTTTTTCATTTTTTATTACACAAAAAAATATGTACAGATTATCACTAAAAATAAACTTAAATAATATACACAACTAACAAAAAAGAAAAAGAGAAAAAAAAAAAGCATACCACGTGAACAGTGCAGTCAATGCACCAGTGCAATGGACCTCCAAAACTCCAAAACTCACGTTCAATGCTGCTCCAAATCTCAAATGTTGGTCTCTGTCTCTGCTCCAAATGGTGACTTTGTTTCAAGCTCAAGCTCAAGCTCAAGCTAAATGGCAGCAACACTGTTTACAGAAAAAAGGTTTCTATGTTTAGGATTATTGTTTCATTATTATTGGCAAGAAATAATAACTACCAAAACTTCAAAAATCCAACCTTAAAACTGTCTTGATCTTCTCGGCTAAGTGTCTTTTTTTTTTTTACTTTCTGCTTGCTGTGGCTATGGAGGACGTGTGTTTCAGACTTCCACGGACATGCTGAAGAAGAAGAAGACAGGCGGGAAAAAAAATAGTTGTGGGCCTCTCTCACGTGCTTTGCCATGCCCCATTTTTAGCAAAATTTTTAGTGTGTTTGGCAACAAAGATAGTTGCATTCCTCATTAAAATAGCTGATTTTGCACTCATGGGACCCGCAGGACTGCTTGCTGCCGTGGCCCAGTTATATGCTGCCACATCCATGGTGTGAAAACACTGTTTCACACCATGGTGTGAACGTAGCAGCTTCCTAAACATATAGCTGTCAAGGGTTTTCCTCCATGGATGTATGTTTTTGAGACCGAACCATGTTAAACCTTTTTCTTCCGTTCATTCTTTTCTCTTTCTATCACTCCACAACTTTAACAATTTAATTTAGTTACAAAAGGAGAAATAAATTACAAATTAGTAGGCCATATATCATTTTTATAATGAATTTTAGTAACAACAAGATCTTATTATTAGCATTTATGAAAATAAAGGACATATTTAATTTCACCACATATGTATTACTTTTAGAATAGAGTTTTCCTTTCCTCCAAAATGGCTTGTACAAAAACTCTGTCAAAGTTCTCTCCAATTGCCAAAGTATTTTGACCAAAGCATAACAATATCGAAGGCTTTACGAGATCTTTGCATTAGTGTCCTTGTTTTTCTTAAGCTAGCATATGATGTAGTCAATCACACGAGGGGGCTTTCACAATGTTTCTTTGAATCAAGTACTTGGTTACACTTACACATCTTAATCTTTGTGGATTTTCGGCATTCATTTTCAGCAATATCTCCTTCAATGGTGTTTATATATCCTTTAAGAACTCCCCCCTCTCGGATATCGTCCTTCTAAGCATATTTTCGGAGTGTTTGAGCAGTTTACATATCTCAAATTACCTCGACATTGTCCAGTTGATGCCACAATTTACCGACATACATTTTTTCGATTCGGCTATTTTGCATCCCACAAAGATGCCACTGTCTATCGACAAAATTTTCAGTTCGGTTTTTTTTTTTTGCATCCCATAGAGAAGCAACTGTTTATTGACACATATTTCGGTTTGGTTGTTCAGCATCACCGCATGACAAACATGGTCCAGTTGATGCCATTGTTTCCGACACATTTTTGGTTTGGCTTTTTAGCATTGGCATAGAGATGTCACCATTTACCAATACATTTCGGTTCGGCTGATCAACATCATACTATGACCATTCACACTGCTTTGACATTTTTATTGCGCGTCTTTCAAATTGGTCATGTCATTCATTCAAGACCTCATAAACTCAAGGTTGCACTTTAATTTTGAGGCGGTGTTAGAGATATTTTGGCTCATGAGGCCCAAACTTAGTATATGTAGGACCCAATACTTTGTAACACAAGAAATGAAATCATATAGTAAAGATGTAGTCGTTAAGGGATTTCCTCCATGGACATAGGTCTACATGATTGAAACACATTAAACCTTTTGCTTCCGCTCATTCTTTTTCTCTTTCTCTCACTCAATCACTTAATAACTTTCATTCTTTTCTCTTTTTCTCACTAAAACACTTTAACAACTTTAACGCATGTACCCATCAATTATGTAAGTGCTAAAAGTATATATTCTAACCTATAAATACCTTTGTATAATGTACTCAATTCAAGCAAATCAGAAAGTTGAGCTGATTTTTAATACTTCCCAAATTTTAAGTGTTCTAGTGTTTCTCCTATAAGACTTTGTTGCCTTCAATTCCAATTTGTACATCAATGAGAAATCAGAAATAACTCATAGACTTTCTCGTGTGGTTGGGGTTGCCATTGAAGTGGTGAAGGAAGGCTTAGGATTGGGGGCCCCAACTATCTTGCAGCTTGCATTTGTATAATAAAGAAATAAATCTGCTAGTGCCTCGAAACATGCGGAAATCGGCAAATACGACATGTGTCATTGTAAACTACAACATATACAAAGCGGATCACAGTGGTTATTGACATAACCAAGAGATAGATTTGGCTCTTGTTTGCCTATAAAATAAAAGGCTTCTTTGGTAACGTAGAAAGTGCAGGAAGAAGGTAAGGAATTGAATGATGAAGATCAAAACTATAGCATACTCGTCCCTCGTATTGAGGATCCTCACTCTATTGTCATTAATTGCTTCTATTGTGGTACTAGTTACCGACAAAGACACGACAGATGATATCCAAACAACTTTCAAGGATCTCATCGCATACAGGTAATAATGATAGGCATGATTAAGTCTTTCATAATCTAAAACATATATATTATGCAAACTTTAGTAGAAAGAGCTATAATTGATAACAAGAAATAAAAAAAAATAAAAGAAGAAAAGAAACTACGTACGAGCTATATCAATTTGATTGTGTGTGTGTGTGTATAGTTTGGTAAAAATAGAAAAGGAAAGCCGTTTTAATCTTCTGGCATGTGCTATATCAATTAATTGTACTTTTGCTTTAGTATAAAATGTAACAGAGGCATTGGTATTAATTTGTTCCGAATTTACATCTTTTATTTTGTTTGTCTCAGTTTATCATATCACATCATCTGATAATTAGTTGCTTTATGACAAAAAAAATTGCAGGTATGTGGTTTCTGTTGCATCAATTGGTGGAGCCTATACGCTATTGCAGTTACCGTTTGCTATGCACTATGCATGCACGGAAAAGAGGTTAATACGCGACGGATGCTTGCCGGAATTTGATTTCTATGGAGACAAGGTGTTGATTTACTAGTGAACTTAGATTGCCTCCCCAAACTCAAGTTTTATTTTTTATTTTTTTCCTTACATGGTTATTAGAAATTGAACTCATAAAAATCTTCTTTATAATGATTGTGGTCTCTAAAATCTATCATAAAAAAGAAGAATTTCTTTAACGTCTGGGAAATATGAATTCGTTATCAAGTTATGCTATCTAGTGCTAGAAAAGGTCTTGGGTAATTATTATTATCATGGTCTTGGGTTATCATTATTATTAATATGATAAATTATTTATTTTGTCCTTAAAATTTATGGTTGGTTCGATTTTAGTTCCTGAAATTTCAAAAGTTCAATTTTAGTTTGTGAATTTTAAAAATGAAGCATTTTGGTCCCTCTGTTATTAATTTAAACTGAAAACATAACAGAGAAAAAAAAAATGTTCATTTTTCGAAATTTCAAGGACTAAATTTGAACTTTTAAAATTTTAAGGACCAAATGTGTAATTTATTCTTCTCTCTTTTTTCTCGTAGGAATTTATAAATAAAAATATTAAAAATAAATGAAACACTATCTAAAATATAAAATCATAATGTGAAACTAATAAAACAATTTAAAAGCGTAAAACAATATAATCTAATTTATCAAAGTCACTATTGCAATTTCACTTAATTATATAATCGCCCAACAACCTCAAACTGTCGAAACAAAGGCAAATTAAACACATAACTTGATGAATTGATATTAATCGAACCAAGAATATATATTTTTTATTTATAAAAAATCAAATATTATGGTTTAGTCGTAAAATTTAAACAAAAAAAAAAAAAAAGACAAAAATTTATTTCTTTAAAAAGCAGCTTTTATTGACTTTCTTTATGGCAATGCATGGTGAATGAAAATTGAAATCTAATTTCCAATTTTGATTTTTGGGTTGAGAGAGAGAGAGAGAGAGAGAGAGAGAGAGAAATGTGGGTGATTAATGTTGACAATCTATTGTGTGAGAGACTTGCTTACAAAATTTGAAGTCTCAAGTCGTTATGAGAAATTGATTATCAATGATGGATTAGTACACTTACGATATTAGGCTTTTCATTTGACGTAAATTAAACATTTGGTGCTTGAAATTTAGTGCATATTTGATTTTAGTTTTTGAACTTTCAAAAGTTCGATTTTAGTTCTTGAAATTTAGAAAAGGGAGCATTTTGATCCACATGTTATGTTTTCTGTTTAAATTAGTAATGAGGGTCCAAAATGCTCAATTTTTTAAATTTCATAAGCCAAATTCCAATCAAAGCTAAATATCAAGGAAAAAAATGAGTAATTTACCTTATTATTATCATTATTTTGTTCTTATATAATGAAACGCAAAGATTTCTTACAAAAACATGCAGCAGCTTTGTTAACTCAACCATCACTTTCGAAAAAGAAAAACAAAGGAAATAGAGTTAGTTAATTATATCAGGTCTACGCTATCTGTGTAATTTAATTTAAGCCAAGGCTAGTCTTCCATTCCATATTGCAGTTTTAGTTTCAACCTAGATGGGCAACTACACTCTAAACGCAAGCTCTTTTTCCTGAAAACGATTATCCATTTAAAATAGATCCATTTTGTTGTTCATATTATATATTATAAGTCTAAACATTTATTTAGTGTCATGTCATTCAAAATTTTAAATGACATAATTGTTAGAGATATATATTAGGCCATCAGGCTCAAACTAAGTGTAGGTCTATTAATTGTAATAGAAGCAAATTGCTCTAGTTAGACTAGGTTTCTCTAGTATATATACCCTACTTGGGTCTCATTGTAACCATCTAGAAATATAGTAAAGATGTAGCCGTCAAGGGCTTTTGTGTGTAGACGTAAGTCTTCATGACCGAACCACGGTATCTCTGTGTAACTGTTCTCTCTTTGTTTCTGCTTTCTCTAAACTCTTTTCTCTCTAGCACTTTCATATTTGATATTGTATCAGAGAATCTATTCTAGATTTGTATCTGAGCATCTGTTCTGACATGGTATTAGAGCCAAATTGATTTTGGCATTATGTTTTCCGTACCCTACCAGAAATTCCCTCATAACCTATAGCCATCTTTTAACCGTATCTCTCTCCCTCTGTTGTCATTGACAGAAGCCTCTATTCACAATATACCATCTATCGTTTTGATTGTTGGAACCCGCTCTCTCATTCACAGAAAAATCGAAGTCAGAAAGTATCTCACGCGTCGCCACGCGTAGGTGAGACGAGCAACTTTCCCGCAAGTTCTACCTCCCACCACCGCAACCTGGCTGCTCCGTTCATCTCACCACCACCACGGGTCTCTTCGTCGGCACCATATCTTCCATCTGACAAAATTTGGTTACCATCTGACCAGTCATGCGCCGCCATGCGTCGGTGATATTTTCGGTGAAATTTTGCACCCAGATCCACGCGCCTGCTCCATACGCATGACCCGTACCCACGATCCAACCCGCTCCGAGTCCCGACCCGCGACCCGTACCGCAACCCGCGCCCGATCCGTGATCCTCCAAAGCTACCTGCTGACGTCAGCCCTAGCTAAAAAAAAAAAAAAAAAAAAAAATCCTGACCTTTTTGTTTCTTGCTTTGTCTTGTCTTTTTCAGGAACTCTTCACTCTTTCATTAGTTACAATGGACCATTCAACCTCATGGTCACTCTGAGACATCCCCATCCCAAGAGTCACTCTGAAAACGAAATTTAATGCACTGCCCTATTGCCCATGAGCTTCCTTGTTGCTGCACGATCTGCTTCTTGTTATGAAGATGAATTTTTTTGGTGAATCCCGTGACAATCTGAATCTGTCTGCTATTGTCTTTCGTAACAATCTGTCTAGTGTCTTTTGTGACAATCCGTTTGGTGTCTTTCATGACAATTCGTCTATTATCTTCCATGACAATCTTTTATGAGCTCTTCTGAAGACAGTCTCTTGTTGTCCTGTGTGGCAGTCTGTTGTCTTACTCTGAGCTTTTCTGTGTTCTTTTATTTGTTGTGAGCTTTTCTGAAGACAGTCTCTTGTTGTCCTGTGTGGCAGTCCGTTGTCTTACTCTGAGCTCTTCTGTGTTCTTTTATTATGCTTCATTTGTTGCATGGGTTTCTTTCTTTCGACAGTGATTATTTTTCAGGCATTTTCGTTTCGTGGACCCTACTTCTCTTCGAGGATTCTACTTCATGCAATTCCAAACTTAAGGTTTCGTCATACTGTACCTTGAGTTTGAGGGAGGATGTTAGAGATATATATTAGGCCATCAGGCTCAAACCAAGTGTAGGTCTATTAATTGTAATAGAAGCAAATTGCTCTAGTTAGACTAGGTTTCTCTAGTATATATACCTTACTTGGGTCTCATTGTAACCATCTAGAAATATAGTAAAGATGTAGCCGTCAAGGGCTTTTGTGTGTGGACGTAGGTCTTCATGACCGAACCACGGTATCTCTGTGTATCTGTTCTCTGTTTGTTCTCTCTCTTTCTCTAAACTCTTTTCTCTCTAGCACTTTCATATTTGATATTGTATCAGAGAATCTATTCTAGATTTGTATCTGAGCATCTGTTCTAACAATAATATTTTGTATATTGTTAGTCCTTAAAATAAAATCTTAATTGTGAAATTTTTTCAAGCCTAATTATGGGCTTCTTATCTCCTTAATCCATAAACTTTATATTCATGCTAATTATTTTATTTAAATTCGTATCACGACCACCACTTTATTATTGGTTTGAGACTATCAATTAAATGTAAGAATTTTATTCACAGATCATTAGCTTGCTTCTGGCTACGGGTGTTGGTGCTGGTTTTGCTATATCTTGTGAGTTGAATAGATTCTTTCACGCTAGATTCTTTGATAAAGGGAATATTGCAGCTGGTTTTCTGTTGGGAGCAACTGTTTGCATGGCTGTAGTTTCAGTGCTTTCTTCAATCGACCGGACTACAAGTAGAGGATTCTTTCGATAAGATTCTTGCCGTTCCTCAAGGAATCATTTCAAATTTTTCTAGGCTTCGTTTATGTCATAAAAATGAAAAATGAGGAATTCATCTGTTGTTGTACGTAAAAATTTCAAAAACTAATAAGAGAATGCTCTTATTGATATTATTCCTTTTAAAGAACCCGCGTAATGCGCGGCTAATGTTATAAGTTATAGTATAATAATGAAAGTGAGTGATACATCACTTTTTCGGTTGTTTGTTTTGGTAAGAATTTGAAATCAATTGTTGTATGTGTATAAAGAATCTATTAATAATAGTTTTTCAAAGTAATAAATTACACAAATTTGGTTTGTTGAGTTAGTAAAAGTTTATTACAAAATATTAATTTAGTATTATGTTGCTGCACCCATTTGAAATTATTATATTTGCAAATGTGAATTGTGATTTTTAGGTTTTGATGGTTATGACCACTTCCAATTAATACGATAATAAGACTATGTGCACGGGCTGAACTTTAATAAATCCACTATAATCAAATCCAAAAATACAAATACAATGGAGACAATATAAAGTTACTTCACATTGCTGATAATATGATTTTGACAAAATTTTCTTGCTTTGATGTAGTTAAACCTATGGTGGAACACTAAAAATATCGACTATAGTTCTCTATGATTAGCCTATAACATTAATATTCTAAAAAATTAAGTCCATATTTTTTACTCATTGTCATTGAGCCACTCAATGCACTCACTTCTCACCACATGTGGAATAAGACACACTTTTTTTTTTTTCTTTCCTTGATGTCAATAGCATTCATAGGCATTTATATATATAGGTGAGGGATGACACACCTAAACTTGACTATTGAAATTTCCAAACAAAAACTTCATTGGGAATTTATGCATGAACCCTACTCATGGAATTCTCATAAACTGTCATTACACACATTTGCAATTCTAATCCATGTTACGCTTCTCAAAGAATATTTAAGTCTCCATGAAATTCTCAATCAACCTATTTCTTACCTTGAAAAAGGTAAGATTCTAAACCCTATAACTATACCTTGTACTTGGTTAACACTTGCAGTAAATGGAAACACATGCATTGACTTATTAAAACTTCAAGTGTGCCACTTGACAAAAACTCAAGTGCTCACAACACACTCATCATCTCCGGCCAAACGAAAAGTTAAAAATTAAAAATGTAGGAATGGGTCCAAGACCAATGTGTTCCTACACAATTGAGAGTATTTGGGAATGCATAGAATCCAATGATTCCGAGAAACCTACGTTTGGCAAATGTATCTCTTTCTTTAGTTTTTGCTAAAAACATAAAACTTAATCTTGAAAACAACTAAAAGATGTTTTTAGTTTTGGTGTTTGAAAAGTAAAGTTGAGTAACTATTTTTAAGTTTTGTGTTTTGAAAACACTTCACCATTTTTTTTTATTATAGGCTCATCATCACATTTTGTTTTTAAGTGATGAAAACAGCTTTTAAAATGACCAACCAAACAAAGGCTGACTAAATGCAATCGGATAACTCCTATTCTCCTAGCAAGTGATCACAATTTTCAAAAGGTCGCACCTAATGCATAAGATTCATGCGTCTGCATGATTGTAATGACATTTTTCAATTTATTTAAGGGTAAAACTTAAGTACAGTTCCTTTAGGTTAAGTATATTAGGTTCCCCAATTAAATTCAAACACATGGTTACATTAACCAATAAAACACAAATAATGTTATCTTTTCCAAGAATATTTAAATTCAATGTATTTGAATTCAACTAGAAACCTAATGTACTTGATCTAAGAAACTGTACTTAAGTTTTACCCTATTATTTAATTTAGGAATGCTGGGTTAATTAGTTGCTTTTGTGCCATGAGCATGGCCCGGTAACCACCTTCATAGGCCTGCATGGTGGTAACGCATAAAGTTGAGGAGGTCCAATGTGACTTGGTATTGCATGTAGGAGGCCCTTAATGGATTTTCTAGTTGGGCCTAAGAAAAGTAGATGACTGGCTTCTAATTTTAACTGTTATGGATTTTATTTTTCAGGGCTACGTCAATACGAGCACACAAACTACCAGAGTATCATGCTTGTTACAATTACAAGCAACTGGAGATAACAAATAAGAGGGAGAAGCGTTTCAAATGTCATAGTGTTTTTTATCCCTGTTAGGGTTCTTATTCTTTTTCTTCTCTACAGCCTGGTCAAGATTTGGGCCGAATCTTCAAAGGAAGGAGGTTGAGCTCAGTAGTCTTACATAATGGGCCTTCCGCCTTTTCTGCCGCTACCAGCAAACTTCTAATTTCAAAACCCCAAAGCTCATGCCAAATACGATAAGCAATTAATTTTATCAAATTTTGGGAGATAACTAACGAAATCCAGCAGACACAAGGACCAAGAGGGCACAACAGACTACCATTCTTGGATCTCACTCTCGTTCCAACCAAACAATTCCTCCTTGGGCTTGTTAATGGCGAGCCGGACCCATTATGGGCTTGGCCATGAGTTTGGTTTCCCTTGGCCATGATCTGCCGCTTATAGTAGGCATAAAGAAAAAAAAGAGTTACGTAACATAATCTATTTTGTTGATGACACTAACACTAGTCACTATAGTGGAGGCTCCAAGATTTTTTTCTAGGGAGTTTATTGAATAACTTGAATATATCGACATCAAAAAAAAAAAAAAAAAAAAACCATGCAAATTCATGAAATTTTACAATTTTCGTTTACGAGTTTTTATATGTAGAAACCAACACTAAATCAGTATAGCATAAAAAAATACATCTATCATTGTAGATCTGCTAAGTATTTTATTGAGACATTTTGTTAAACAAATAAAGTGAAAATAAAAAAGGACAAGATTGTAAACAGGGATGGACCCAGGATTTGAAGTTGAAGAGGGCCAAAGTATAAACCAAAAATAAAACTTATGAAATCCAAACTAAAATTTATTTAATATTAACAAAATACTAACCAACTAATATCAATTTCATCGATTTCAATTTTTCAAAATTTTATTCAAGGATTTTGAAAAATTGGGATATCAACATTAGACATTGTCAATGATGCATAAAAAATATTGGCTTTTTTTAAAAAAAAATTATTTATATTTTTTTCTTTAAAAAAGTCCAAAATTATAGTTGACTTCCCAATCTACAAATAAAATAAAATTTATATTGATTATTTTATTATACGTCCAATAGTCTTTTAACTAAAAAATTCATTAGTTTTGCTAATTAGCATAAGAATAACAAGAATGTCTCACGGTCCCACAAACTACAACAAAATTATTACTAATAATTTATTGGTACAACAATACAACAAAATTAATGTTAGGGATTTGTAATATTTTGTTAAAGCCTAAAAGCTTTTTTTTTTTTTTTTTTCTTTGGGATGTTAGCACTTTTTTGGGTTTTATGGAATCATTTGTAATTTTTTAGGGAAAAAAGGGCTATTCAACTGTCAGCATTAGATCTGGATCTAGTCTAGCATCATTAAGTGATATACTGCATGAAGAAGATGAAATTCTTCATTCTGATAATGATCTCCAAAATTGGAGTATCCCAAAAGTTGATAAAAAAGAGGTTTATAAGACCTCATGGGTTCCGGCTGTATTTTAGCCTGAACATAAAGTTAAAATTGTTGAACGATCTTATGCTCTTAATAAAAATAAAGAAGAATGTCTCTTATTCCGAAAAAAGGAAATGAAAGAATTCAGAAATAAAGGTTGTGTTATAATCTGTTAAATTTGTTCCTCCTTTTCTGTTGATCAGTTACTTGTGTTCTTCATATTAATCTTGATACTGTCTATCTCTTGTTATTATCTTATCTATTTCAAAACTGTGTGTCATCACACAAACAGTGAGTCCTTTTTCCAAACAATAAGTCCCGAGAGTGAGGCATGAGTGGTGGGCATGAGTGGACATGGCATAGGTAGAGAGAGAAAACATGATAATGGTAAGTGAGAAGGCTTTAAAAAGATTAATTTGATAAACCCAAAAAACTGATAAACTCAAAATGTTGAACAAATTGCGTAGATCTAATTCAACTGTCAGCACTAGATCTGGATCTTGTCTAGCATCATTAAGTGATATAGTGCATGAAGAAGATGAAATTCTTCATTCTGATAATGATCTCCAAAACTGGAGTATCCCAAAAGTTGATAAAAAAGAGGTTTATAAGACCTCATGGGTTCCGGCTATATTTCAACCAGAACATAAAGTTAAAACTGTTGAATGATCTTATGCTCTTAATAAAAATAAAGAAAAATGTCTCTTATTCCGAAAAAAGGAAATGAAAGAATTCAGAAACAAAGGTTTTAGATTCATCCATCTTGGATTAATTCAAGTTGGTATTAAACCCCTCACCAGACGAGGAATCGATCCCTCCATCTTGTTAAGATTGCTTGATGCTAGATTTACAGTTCAGAATCACGCTCTCCTAAGAATGGTTGAAGCCAATATTAGCCAAGGCCCAATCAGTTTTGATGCTAACCCAGACTTAACTTTAAGTCTTGATGATGGTGCCCTTGAAAAGGCACTAACGCTAAGAATAAACACTACTAGATATCACATGATAGAAGGTAGTCGCCCTCTTGCTTTAATATACAGGATATATTATAAGCTGCTAAAAACAAACTTGAATCCTTAAGCTTTGTCAAAAGATCCAAAAGATCAAACTCCCCTCTTACAAGCCAGTAGAGAGGATATTAATGTAAATGTACTTAAAATGATAAAATGGAAAGGCATCAAACTTCTTGATGAATGGGATCTCCCAAACGAGATGCTACCCACAATACCAAAACCAATAAACATTGCCGAAACAGATAATTTAGAATCTATCACGCAATACCATGATGGAACTGTTAAAATAAGATTTGATCATAGTAAACCAAGAATACCTCTAATGATAAAATACACCAACTCTAGACACTCATTTTCTAGTTCCTCTTCAGCCAGTAAAAGAGATCAAGATCTAGAAAAAGAAAAAGATATAGATAAATATCTTAATGAATTAAATCTTAATAAACAAAAATAAAAAGATATTAAACAAAAATTTGTTAAAGAGGAAAATTCTCAAGTAAATTCAGCCTATTACACGGTTGGTAATGAAACAAATAAAAATGTTGAATCTGATAATGAATCCCTAGAACCAACTCCCTCTGATATGCTCGGAGATTTTGATAACCAATTAAATGTTATTAAAAAACCTTTTGAAATAAATTGGGAAATGTTAAATTCAGAATTTGATTTTGAGAAAAACAAGGATAGACTAGAGAAACATTGTAAAACCCATAATAAAAAAGAAAAGAAAATAATCTTTGATAAATGGAAATCTGTAATGCAAGATCTAAGAGTAAATATTCACTTCTTTGATTTTGTTGATAACTATTATTCAGAATTAAAAGAATTAAATGTTTTAACCACCTCAAAGTGGACAAAAACTGATAAAACATCTATTGAATCCTCCCATCCACCAAAAGAAAATATTTTAATAAATGTTGGAAAAGACTTGGTAAAAGCCTCCCCATTTAAATTTCCATCTACTAAACTCCCTGAAAAGGATGAAGAAAGAAAAATAATTGAACAAAATAATTATACTAATAAATGTTTAAACGTTATTGGCGATCAGCTTGATAAAATTGAAAATAGAATTGATTCAATCAACATTAAACCAGGTTCTATCAAAATCGAAATACCTTTGATAAAATCCCAAGAATTAAAACCCAGTTTCAGTCTAAAAACTAGTCAAACAAAAACTAGGGAAAAGATTGACCAAATGTTAAAAGACTAAAAGGAGAACCCTCCACAATAAACGTGATAAATAAAAATTATGAAGTAAATGTTGAAACATGCTCTTCAAATTCAGAAACAACCTCTGATGAAGAGATTGATAAACTTGAAAAAGCTTTTGGTAAACTCCAAAGAATAACTAATAAAAAACCAAACCCAACAACTTTTACAAAAAATTGGTACCCTAGGCCTACACCTTCGGATATGCAATTTGAAGAGAGAAACTTTCAACACCAATTTTCGGTGTCTGCTGATAAACTTTATGAATGAAACATTGATAGACTTTCTGAACAGGAAGTTCTTAATAAACTTAGCCATTTAACCATGATTGCTAATAGTTACATGACTAATCATCAATTAACTCATGTTGAAATAATTGATTTATTAGTCACAGGTTTCTCTGGTAAATTGAAATCTTGGTGGGAAAAACATTTTACTGAAGAATCTAGAGACCTTATTAAACATTTTGTTAAGAAAGACGAAGAAGGTAACCCCATCTTCGATGAAAGAATTGGAATGGGAATTCTTGATGGAGTTAATTCCCTTGTTTTCACAATAATAAGATACTTTATTGATACACTTAGTAACATTACCTCTAGGATCCATGACTAATTAAGTAACCTTAAATGTCTAACCATGAGTAACTTTAGATGGTATGAAGATGTCTTTGTTGGAAAAATGGTTAGGAGTGAATGAGAAATTGCCTCCTAAAAGTGGGCCAAGCAAACCCATGTGGGTTAGGCCCAGTCTATCTAATTTATATATTTATTAATATATTATTATTTCCCCAAATGTTGTGTCCTTTCTGAAGAGGTATGACTCTATCTATAAATAGAGTGTCCCCTCATTCATTTAAAAATATACTGAGTTAGTTATTTCCTACAACTTTGAGAGTCCTATTTGCATAAAGAGAGAGAAAGAAACACTTGTTACGTTCGTTGTGCACGGAGATTGCTTGTGCTTCTTCTACGTGCGAAGATCATTTTATCCTGGGAGACAGACGTCTGCGAGTCTCAAAGCACCACTAAGTTAATAGTGTGAGGGGCGCAATCTGTCTTAAGGACATAGCGTCAAACGCTAGACTTGATCTATTCATACTACATTCACTGTGAGTTTTTATTATTTATTAACTGTGACAGATTTGTTGTTGTAGTTGTTGTTTCCTTTTACAGAATCACATGATATATACCCAACAATCTTAAGACAGATTGCCTTTAATTGTATTGTGTGATCTCTGTGAAAATTACTGTAATTTTATATATTTTATTGATTTGCGTAAACTCTGCATTCACTTTTGCGAATTCGTGCGGCACTGTTTACTGTAAAAGCGCAAACCAATTCTTTGCCAATAATGATTATGTGAAATATTGTACTGTTTGCGGCACTTTATTGCATGTTTTTACTAATGAAACAGTTGGCAGTTGTTTTACGTATTGATATACTGTTTGTTTATATAATATATAAAACCTTTTCGTTGGGTTTGATATACTGTTTGACTAGATATAAATTTGAAATAGTGAAAGTTTTGCTTTTGCAAGATTAATATACTGTTTCTTGTTTTGGTGTTATAATATATATAACGTTAACGTGTTGTTCACTGTTAGTCTTTTTTGTTTTCAAACAATTGAAGAATTAAGTTTAGCAAATAGTGAATGTTCTTTGAATTTAATATTAGTGATTCAACGGTTAAAGGCTTAAAGTAATTTAAAAGTGGAACGTTACATTTTGGTAACATTCTATTTGAATTACTGTTGCTTCTATTTGAATTACTGTTGCTTAAAAGTTGATCTTTGAACATACTGTTTAAATAAAATTCTTTCTTTGGCTTACTTATCTTGATTTCGGTAGTGAATTCTTTTAAATTGATTTTTGAGAATTTTGTTTAAATAAAAATTTTGCTTAAACAAATGTCTATCGAACAAGTGTCTGAAATGAATTTGGTAAAAAATACCAATGAATGGTGGGTGGACACTGGGGCTACTCGTCATATATGTTCAGACAAGAAAATGTTTTCTACATATCAATCTGTGGGATATGGAGAACAACTTTTCATGGGAAACTCCTCGACTTCTAAAGTTGAAGGAAAGGGAAAGGTGGTCCTAAAGATGAGTTCTGGAAAAGAACTGACCCTCAATGATGTGCTGCATGTGCCAGACATTCGCAAGAACCTTGTTTCAGGTTCTTTGTTAAGCAAGAATGGTTTTCAGTTGGTCTTTGAGTCTGACAAATTCTTACTCACTAAGAGTGGAATGCTTGTGGGAAAAGGGTATTTAAGCGATGGGCTTTTCAAAATGAATGTGATGACCATTGTTCCTATAAATGAGAATAAGAACAAATCTTCTGCTTATTTACTTGAGTCATCTAATGTTTGGCATGGAAGATTGGGTCATGTTAATTTTAGAACTTTGCATAGATTAGTCAATTTAAATTTATTGCCAAAATTTCAAATTGATACTAATCATAAATGCGAAACTTGTGTGGAGGCTAAATTAACGAGAACATCATTTCATTCCATTGAAAGAAGTAGTGATCCTCTAGAATTAATACATAGTGATGTATGTGATTTGAAATTTGTTCAAACTAGAGGAGGTCGGAAATATTTTGTCACATTCATAGACGATTGCTCAAGGTACTATTATGTGTACTTGCTAAGGAGCAAGGATGAGGCATTGGAGAGTTTTATTCATTATAAGAAAGAAGTTGAGAATCAACTCAATAAAAAGATAAAGGTTCTTAGGAGTGATAGAGGTGGGGAATATGAATCACCTTTTGGTGAGTTCTGTTCACAACATGGTATTGTTCATCAAACCACTGCACCCTATTCACCTCAGCAAAATGGAGTTGCTGAACGGAAAAATAGAACCTTGAAGGAGATGATGAATGCTATGCTAATAAGTTCTGGTTTACCACAGAACTTGTGGGGGGAAGCTATTCTTTTTGCTAATTATATTCTCAACAAGTTGCCTCAAAAGAAATTAGACAAGACACCTTATGAATTATGGAAAGGCCGAACGTCTTCCTATCAAATCTTAAAAGTGTGGGGGTGCTTGGCTAAAGTGGCGGTTCCTATTCCCAAAAAGGTAAAGATAGGACCAAAAATAGTTGATTGTGTTTTCATTGGTTATGCCCATAACAGTAGTGCATATCGATTTTTGATTCATAAATCTGATATTCCTGACATGCATGTGAATACAATTATTGAATCTAGGAATGCATCATTTTTTGAGGAAATATTTCCATGTAAACCTACACAAGAAACAAATTCCCTTAAAAGGAATTTGGAATCTACGTCTAGTACCTCTCATGATCAAGAGTTGATGGAAGAGAGGAATGGTGTTGAGCCTAGACGTAGTAAGAGGACAAAAACGTAAAAAACGTTTGGTCCAGATTTTCTAACTTTTATGTTAGAAGATGAACCTCAAAGTTTCAAGGAAGCAATGTCTATGCCAGAGGCTCCTCTATGGAAAGAGGCTGTCAATAGTGAAATTGAATCCATCCTACAAAATCATACTTGGGAACTGGTGGATCTGCCACCTGGTTGTAAACCTCTAGGATATAAATGGATATTCAAAAGGAAAATAAAAGCTGATGGATCTATTGACAAGTACAAGGCACGACTTGTTGTAAAGGGTTACAAACAAAAGGAAGGTGTGGATTACTTTGATACATATTCACCAGTTACAAGAATAACATCCATTAGAATGTTAATTGCTATTGCAGCGTTGTATAACCTAGAGATACATCAAATGGATGTTAAGACTGTATTCTTGAATGGTGAATTGAATGAAGAGATTTATATGGAACAACCAGAAGGGTTTATTGTTCCTGGAAAAGAAAAGAAAGTGTGTAGACTTGTGAAATCCTTGTATGGATTAAAGCAAGCTCCAAAGCAATGGCATGAGAAATTTGACAATGCAATGATGTCAAATGGGTTTAGAATCAATGAATGCGACAAGTGTGTGTATATCAAGAATACCACAAGTGGCTATGTCATTGTATGTCTCTATGTTGATGATATGCTCATTATGGGTAGCAATAATGATATCATTAAAGCTACCAAAAGGATGTTGAATAGTAAGTTCGACATGAAAGATTTAGGTGTTGCAGATGTGATACTAGGAATTAAGATTACTAGAACATCTGATGGACTTGTCTTATCTCAATCACACTACATTAAGAAGGTACTTGAGAAATTTGGGAGATATGATGACAGTCCAGTGAAAACACCTATTGATGTAAATTTACATCTATCTAAGAATAAAGGGAATGGCATATCTCAATTAGAGTATTCTCAGATAATTGGCAGTCTTATGTATATAATGAACTGCACAAGACCAGACATAGCGTATTCTGTCAGCAAGCTGAGTAGATACACGAGTAACCCAGGGGAAGACCACTGGAAGGCAATAGTTAGGGTTTTAAGATATTTGAAATACACCCTAAACTATGGTGTGCACTACACAAGATATCCAGCTGTACTAGAAGGGTACAGTGATGCAAACTGGATATCTGATACAAATGACACAAAATCCACGAGTGGATATGTCTTTACGCTTGGTGGTGCAGCTGTATCTTGGAAATCTTCTAAACAAACATGCATTGCAAGGTCCACAATGGAATCGGAATTTATCGCTCTGGATAAAGCAGGAGAAGAAGCAAAGTGGCTTCGTCATTTCCTGGAGGATATGCCGATGTGGACAAAACCTGTGCCACCTATCTGTATACATTGTGATAGCCAATCAGCAATTGGTAGGGCACAGAGTTATATGTATAACGGTAAGTCTCGACATATTCGTCGAAGACATAATACCGTAAGGCAGTTGCTCTCAAATGGCATTATCTCCATTGACTACATAAAGTCGAAAGATAATATAGCGGATCCGTTAACCAAAGGTTTGAGTGGAGAGCGTGTAAACTGCTCATCGAGGGGAATGGGTTTAAAGCCTATAATTTAAAGTCCCATAATGGCAACCCTACCTAGCTGACTGGAGATCCCAAGATCTAGGCTTCAAAGGGACAACCAAATTGTGTTGGACTTAGTAGTATCACTATAGAGATAACATCTCCTATCCATTCCTATGATGAAATAGTGATGCCTGTAAAAGTTTAGGATAAGCTATGCTTTTAATGATTCTTATACCTTGGAAATCCAAGTGGGGTAGCAGCAGGATACTCTTAATAAGAAATCACCTATGTGAGTGTGAAATGTGGCCGCTTCAATGAGAATTTTAAGGCTGAATTCTCTAAAACACTCATGAAACCAGGAAGGTGTTAAGGGCCAAAATGAGCACAATAATGAGAACTAACTGTGTTCGAAAAGGAGCTGTGTGAATTCTATTGTCTTGGTATACACAAACGGCTGAACAGTTCAAGACATCATGTTCACTGGTTAGCCAGTATATCCGATAGTCTTTCACAAAGGAAGGTTCAAAGCCAAAAGCTACCTCTCCCGATACAGTAACTTTTCTTCTACTCTCTCTGTGTCTACATTGTCATTTGCATTGTGTTTGTCAATTTCTATTCATGTGGGGGATTGTTGGAAAAATGGTTAGGAGTGAATGAGAAATTGCCTCCTAAAAGTGGGCCAAGCAAACCCATGTGGGTTAGGCCCAGTCTATCTAATTTATATATTTATTAATATATTATTATTTTCCCAAATGTTGTGTCCTTTCTGAAGAGGTATGACTCTATCTATAAATAGAGTGTCCCCTCATTCATTTAAAAATATACTGAGTTAGTTATTTCCTACAACTTTGAGAGTCCTATTTGCATAAAGAGAGAGAAAGAAACACTTGTTACGTTCGTTGTGCACGGAGATTGCTTGTGCTTCTTCTACGTGTGAAGATCATTTTATCCTGGGAGACAGACGTCTGCGAGTCTCAAAGCACCACTAAGTTAATAGTGTGAGGGGCGCAATCTGTCTTAAGGACATAGCGTCAAACGCTAGACTTGATCTATTCATACTGCATTCACTGTGAGTTTTTATTATTTATTAACTGTGACAGATTTGTTGTTGTAGTTGTTGTTTCCTTTTACAGAATCACATGATATATACCCAACAGTCTTAACTTCTAGAGTTATGTTAAGAGAAGATAGTAAATCATTTTGGAAAGAAAAATTCATTGATGGTTTACCTAATCTTTTTGCCCATAAAATTCGAACTATGTTAAGTAACTCTAATGGGATCATTGACTATGATACCCTAACATATGGAGACATAATAAGCACTATTAAACAAGAAGGATTAAAAATGTGTATTGAACAAAGAATTGCTAAACAACAAAATGATAATAAAAGAAAAGCTAAATATGAAATGAGAAATTTTTATGAGCAATACGGAATTCTTCCCATGGCTCCTTCACAAAGGAACCATATTAAACATAAACGTGAAAAATATGATAAACAACGAAGATTTTGGAAGAAAAGAAAAAATTTTCAACCAAATGAATATTATAATAAAAATAAAAGATTTTCTAAGAAATCTAATAAACATTATGAAAAATATGATAATAAGAAATTTGATAAAAAGAAAACAAAATATTTTAAATGTGGAAAATATGGTCATTTTGCTAATGACTGTAAAGTTAAACAAAAAATTAACCAACTTCAAATAAATGATAAAGAAAAAGAAGATTTATATAAACTTCTTGAATTAAGAAATACTGATAGTGAAAATGAAATATCACCAGATGAGATTGAATCCTCCTCTGATGAATATTCATCTTCATCATCCTTAACCCCAGATATTAAACTTGGTTGCACTGATAATTGTTGTGCTAATAAATCCATAAATGTTTTAACTAAATCATTAAATGTTCTTACTAAACAAGAAGAACAAGAAGAATTACTTCTTGAAGCAATAAGTAAAATTAATGACCCAGAGTTAAAAGCAAGTATGCTTCATAAACTCAGAAAAATGTTAAATGAAAAAGAAGAAACTAAAGATAATAAAATACTCAAACCAACAATTAGTCTTTTTGAAACCCTTAAAAGATTTAATAAACTTAAACCAAAGAAAATAAACCTTGAAGACTTACAAACTGAAGTAAGCCAAATTAAAAAAGAAATCATACAATTAAAAGATGCAAATAAACAACTTGAAAGTAAAAATGCTAAACTGGAAGATCGGGTGTCTGTCCTTGAACTTGATAGAACATTCAAATCCATTAAAAACAATGACTCTTCTTTTGAAGATGATAAACCTGAATCTTCTACACGAAGAATGATAAAATCAGACGATAAAATAAGATATTGTAATTTGTTAAACAAAATAACGCCTATTAGATGGTATACAAATGTTAAACTAATAATTGAGGACCATGAAATTGAAGTCATCGTTCTAGTAGATACTGAAGCTGACTTAAATTGTATTCAAGAGGGATTAATCCCCACTAAATACTTTGAAAAGTCAACAAGATTAAACTCTGCTAATGGTAGCAAAATGCTTATTAAATATGAAATTAATAATGCTCATGTTTGTAAAGACAAAGTTTGTTTTAAAACATCTTTTGTCCTTGTTAAAAATCTGAATGATAAAGTAATCCTTGGATTACCATTTATACATCTGTTGTATCCATTTATAACAGAAGAAGATGGTATCACGACTGCTCCTTTTGGACAGTCTGTTAAATTCAATTTTCTCAATAAAATTGAAGAAAACACTGCTAAATTGTTAAAAGACAACTTGATTTCACAATCAATTTGTTTAATCAAGAATAAGGAAAAACAATTGAAATTTTTAAAAGATGAAGTTCATTACCAAAGAGTTGAACAACAATTAACTTGTAAAATCCTTCAACAAAAAATTGAAAGATTTCAAGAAAAATTAAACCAAGAAGTTTGTTCTAATTTTCCCAATGCCTTTTGGGATAGAAAAACTCATGTTGTTAAACTCCCATATGTTAAAGATTTCAATGAAAGAAATATCCCTACTAAAGCTAGGCCTATCCAAATGAATCAAGAAATCATGGAATTCTGTAAAAATGAAATCAATGATTTACTTGAAAAAACGATAATTCGGCATAGTAAATCTCCCTAGTCCTGTCCAGCTTTCTATGTTCAGAAGAATGCTGAACTAGAAAGAGGTGTTCTGAGACTTGTAATTAATTATAAACCTTTGAATAAAGTCATGGAATGGATTAGATATCCAATTCCTAATAAACAAGATTTAATATATCGGCTGAGCAACTCAATCATTTTTAGTAAATTTGATCTAATAAGTGGATTTTGGCAAATTCAAATTCACGAAGATGATAAATATAAAACTGCATTTAACACCCCATTTGGACATTATGAATGGAATTTAATGCCCTTTGGATTAAAAAATGCCCCGAGTGAGTTCCAAAATATAATGAATGAGATTTTTAATCCATTTAGTAAATTCTGCATTGTCTACATACATGATGTTCTCATCTTTAGTAAATCAATTGATAAACACTGGAAACATTTGAATTCGTTTCTAGAAATTATTAAACACAATGGATTGGTTGTTTCCTCTCCAAAAATTAAACTTTTCCAAACCAAGATTCGATTCCTTGGTTACAATATCTATCAGGACAAAATCAATGCTATAGATAGAGTTATTAAATTTGCTGATAAATTTCCTGATGAAATTCTTGATAAATCTCAACTCCAAAGATTTTTGGGTTCATTAAATTATGTTGCTGACTTCTATCAAAATCTTAGGAAACAATGCAAGCCTCTCTTTGATAGATTTCAAAATAATCCTCCTCCTTGGACATCAGTTCCTACTTCCATTGTTCAAGATATTAAAAAGTATGCCAAGACATTGCCTTGTCTTGGTATTTCAACAATAAATTCATTCAAAATTGTTGAAACTGATGCCTTTGATATTAGATACGGTAGTATTTTGAAGCAAAGAATCAGCCAGATTCCCCCGAACAAATTGTTCGATTCCATTTTGGTGTCTGGAATAAAGCATAAAATAATTATAGTACTATTAAAAAAGAAATTTTATCTATAGTATCATGCATTGATAAATTTCAAACTGATTTGATAAATCAAAAATTTCTCATACACATTGATTGCAAATCTGCAAAATATGTTTTAGAAAAAGATGTTGAAAACATTGCATCAAAACACATTTTTGCCCAATGGCAATCAATATTAAGCATTTTTTATTTTGAAATTGAATATATTAAAGGAAGCCAAAACTCAATCCTTGACTTCCTCACCCATGAATTTCTACAGAATAAAGATGGCAGATAAAAAATCCAAAAAAGCATCCTTCAGCAGTATCCCACCTAATAAACTTCCCAGTGTTAAACCTGAGTTAGTCACCTGTAGCCAACTAGTTAAATTTGATCCTCACCAGATCACCCCTGTTAACTCTCCTGATAAACCATCATCCTCTAGGATGGTATCCCTTGGTAAACCAGTTCAAAGCCTATCCTTTGCTAAAGCACTAACCAGTGACTATGATCCATTTGCTAAACAAATAGTTGCCTCCACCCCGGCAGCTCCTTTTAAAACCAAATATGCTAAATCTCCCATTTCCTCCCTCTATATGATGAAAAACTCTTCCATATAGAGTTCCACCACAAAAATATCACCAACCCACTCACACTGATAAAATACTATTACCCAACCAACCCACATGATGGTCTTCAGCAGCACTTTGTTCCTCTTGACCAATATAAAACCATCTAGTTTTATCAGAACATTCTTCAGCAAGAAGGTTCTATTGAAATTAAGACCCTCTATGATAAATATTCCATTAAAAGGAAAGTTCTCAATCACAAAATTGAGATTATTAAATTCATTTCTCTCAGACAATGGGGAACCTACCCATTCATATTAAAACCTCTTCAAGGTCATCCTATTAAATATTCATACTATGATTACATTGATGCTTGGTTCAAAATACTGTTGCATCAAAATGATAACATGTCTCATTCCTGGTTCCTCGCATGGCATGAGAAATATAATTTTGCTAAACCAGAATGTCAGCCACCTATGTGGTTTATTAAATGGTGGTCTATGTAAGATTTTATTTTGTGAGCAGCATTCTTTTGTGTAAAAACCGAATTGATAGGATGCCCTGTATGACAGAGAGTTGACCAGCAAAAGCTCATTAAGTTTAATGTGATCATATATTGTTTATTGGGCTTTGGTGCACCTTAGCTACATTTTAATAATGTAGGACATGGGTATTTTAATGTGTGGGCCTAAGTTGGGTAAATCCTTTATGGGTTTAGGGTTTACATTAAGGCCCTATATTTATCATATAAATATAGCGTTATAGGGGTCCCTGCTCTCACTCTAACCTACTGTCACTTTTGAAGTCTCCCCATTAGACTTGAACTTAAGAGAGCAAGAGAGCAGAAGACGCCCTATTGCTTCCATCAATTTCATCAATGGATTCAGGTATGTTCTCCTAATCACATCCGATAATATATTGTTGTTTATATGCTCATGCTATGATCATGTACTCGAATAGAGGATAAGTTTTACAGTTGGTATCAGAGCTATCATGCTCATACATGGGCTATGCAATAGTATATTGTTTTTTTGATTATTTTACTGATTGAAAGATTTAGGTTTGTTTAAAAGAAAAACCATGAATATGATTATTCATATTGCCGGCCATATAAATATGGTTTGATTCATAAAGTAATTAATCGCTATGAGATATTTATTCTGAAACATATCTGACGATTTGATTAAGTTATTAACATATATATGGTTTGTTATATATTACTGCTATATTAATCAATTCCTATTTGATATGGCTATTCTCAAATTCGGTTTGTTATATGTTGGTTTGTTATATGTTGCTGTTGTGTTAATATAACAAATTTTTGAGCTTCACTTTTTCAATAACAAACTTTCCGGAACAATTCCAACCACGATTGGAAATTTGACCAAGCTCACCCAGTTAAAAGGATTTCACTAAAATTGTTGGTTAGGAAATTCTTTGAAAATGTTGTAGTTTGCTCTTTACTTCAATAGAAATAGGACCTATATGGCTATATTCGCACCCTAAAAAAAAGCGCTGAAGCACTATATTATTATTGGCTATATATACTTGCTAAGCATACAGAGAAATACTCCTCTTGACTACAATGATGGCATTTTCTCAAAATTGAATTATGATGTATACTATATTGCACTTAGTATTTCGTCAATTAGGTCTTACATGTGACCTGTTGGTATTGTGCGAGGAGCAAACCAAAAGTGGTCCACGGTTTGAGGACCAGTATACTGTGACCAATTTGAAAGCTTACCAATTTCATACGACGTGGGGCTTTTCTAGTGTTTTTTATACATATTTGATTGAACTTAGTTTGTTCAATAATCTTAGCAACACTGAATTGGAATAAAGAATGAAAAATAGTCCTAGCAACTATAGTAGCCTATGGTTCCTGACTTCTACAAATTAGTCTAAGTTAATAACCAATGCATATTTTATTTGTTTGTTCTCCACAATTTGGAGATAATTTTGTCACTAAAATTTGTTTTTCAAAAACTGTTATGATATTTTCAGCTTTTGATGACAGTGTATACTTGCACTATAATTTTAGTGTGATTCAATTTTATTTTCTCATGGATTGTGCATAATATTTGTTTATGAATTATGCAATATTTAATTGTAAATTAAATGAGAAAATTTGTATACATGCTGAAAATATTTTGTTGGATATTGTGATGCATCCAAAGATTCATCGGTTTTCGTAGGGCTGGATGACTATGTTTCCACACAGTGGGCATACCATTAAGGTCGACGAGAATTGTTGAATTCTTTATAATGTTTTATCATTATTAATTGTTCTTGGATTGCAATGGCATTGGGATTCAGACGGGTAATGATTATCTCCTTAAGAGGGTCTTTACTTGGTGGAATTTCCGATGGGGTTAAGTAAATGTATGGATGCCAAAATTTAGAATAATTCTTCTGCCCCAAAGGTGTTGAACTCTTCAAAAATTTTGTCATCAGTATATTTAGCTTTTCCACTTGTTTGTGAAGTCCTTGTGGCATATTATGGTCTTTGCTCCAAAAGCAGATCCTAATGATGCATTAGAACTCTTGTCAGATTGTGTTTATATGGTTTACTCTGACAAATCTGAATAAATTTTTAATGAAATATTAATTTGCATATAGCCTGTTTACATATGCAATTTTGGTGAGCTTAAATATCTCATATTTTATCAGCCTTGGATACCCCTTCTTTTTCTTCGCATTTGTCTTCTATCAAGACATTGAATGGGACAAACTTTGAGGAATGGAATGAGACATTGCGTGTTGTTTTGGCTATCATGAGGTTGGACTTAGCTTTAGAGGTTAATAAGCCTGATGCAATCACTTCTCAAAGTTCTGCTGGGGCTAAGGCCTATTTTAATAAATGGGCGGAATCTAACATGTTATGTATGATGATTATGCGTTTGTCTATGGACAAGACAATCAAGAATAGCATTCCTCAGTGTGACAATGCGAAGGATTATCTTGCTGCTGTGAGTAAGAAATTTGTTGTTTTTTTGACAAGGCAGAGAAGAGTAATTACATGCGCCTATTGACCACCATTACTTATGATGGTACTACTGGGGTTCGTGAACATGTCATGAGAATGACTAATCTTGCAATGAGATTGAGGGATATGAAAGTTGACATACCTAATTCTTACCTTGTGTGGTTGATCCTTGAGTCTCTTCCTGATCAGTTTAGTGCTCTTAAGACTTCTTATAATGTTGTGAAGGGTGAATGGGGGTTAGATGAGATGACTGCAATTGTGGTGCAACAGGAGGAGATGATGTGAAAGAGTAAGACTGAGAGTGCCCATATGGTGACCCATAATCATAGTGAAAGCGAGAGGAAGTTTTATAAGGGCAACAGAAACAATCAAAATGGGAATAAGGGTGGCAATTTTAACAATTCCAAACCCCACTTCAAGCATAAGAATAAGGACATGAAAGGAAAGTGCTTATGGTGCCGAAAGGGGACATGTTAAGAAAGATTGTAACCGTTTTAAGAATTGGCTTGAGAAGAAAGAGATTCAAAAGCGAGAGGAGGCCAAATGATGGAGAGGTTGCAGTCTATTTGGGCAATGGAGAGAAAGCTTTAGTAGAATTCATAGGAGTAGTTAATTTACCTTTAGCTTTTGGTGGTGCTTTAGTTTTGGACGATGCCGTTTATGTTCCTTCTCTTAGATGCAGTTTAATTTCTATTTCTAAATTTGATTCTAGTGGTTTTGTATTTCATTTTGGTAATACACGATTTTTTCTTTTATTATGGTTCTTATGAGGTAGCTTCTAGTATTTTATGTGATGGCTTATACAAGTTAGATTTAGATTTAAATTAACCTTTTTTCTCATCATGAGTTTGTTACTATTGGATCTAAACGTGTTAATGATGAATTTTCTTTGATATTATGGCATAGACATTTAGGGCATATTACGAGAGATAGAATGGAGAGGTTAACTAGAAATGGTATTCTGGATTCTCTCGACTTTTCATATTTTCAGAGTATTCTGGATTCTCTTGACTTTTTAGATTTTTAGACTTGTGTTGATTGTGTTAAGGGAAAATTACGAGAGGTAGGAAGAAAGGGGCTACCCGGATTAAGGGGCTATTGGAGATCATTCATACTGACATTTGTGGACCATTTACACCTACCATTTAGGGTGGATATAAATACTTTATTACTTTCATTGACGACTTTTCTCGTTACGGATATATTTCTCTCATACAAGAAAAATCTGAGACTTTGGATATGTTCAAAAATTTATAAAGCTGAAATAGAACTTAAAAGAGAAAAGATTGTTAGATTAGGATGGGGTGGTGAGTTTTATGACAGATATGGTTTCAAAGAAAATATTGTTGATCATTGTATATACCTGAAGATTAGTGGGAGTAAGATTATTTTCTTGGTGCTCTATGTTGATGATATTCTTCTTACTAGCAATGATTTGGATTTTGCGACATGAAACTAAAAGGTTTTGGTTCAATAATTTTGAGATGAAAGATCTTGGTGAAGCTTCATTTGCTCTTGGCATTGAGATTCATCATGACAGGTCTCGTGGCATTCTTCGTCTATCTCAAAAGCACTATGTTAATAGAATTCTTGAGAGGTTTTATATAAGTATGTGTTCAGCTGGTGACGCTTCTATTGTTAAAGGAGATAAACTGAGTATGTAGCTTGTTGTGAGGCAATTTTACAGGCTATTTGGTTGTGAAATTTTACAGGCTAATTTGGTTGTGAAATTTATTTCAAGGTTAGAGATTGTGGATTCCATCTCTAAGCCTTTGACAATCTACAATGATAATTCCGCTGCGGTTTGCTTCTCAAAGAATAATAAAAGGTCAACTGGATTAAAACATATGCACATCAAGCATTTGGTTGTTAAAGAGAAGATTCAAGAGTTGCAACCTTCTATTGTTCATATAGCCACAGAGGAGATGATTGCTAATCCTCTAACCAAAGGATTGCCTCCTAAATTTTTAAGGAGCATGTTACTCATATGTACTCATATGGGGTTGGTTGAAAATTTTGATGTTTTTGGTTAGTGGGAGTTATGTTTTTGTTTAAGTTAAATTACAGTTTATTATTTTGGCTAAGTCGATTTACATTCTTGAGAATATTGATTATGCATTGTCAATGCGTGTTATGTTATTTGTCCATATTTTGTGTGCACATGTAAGTTTATTATGGCAGGAAAAGTCTTAAAGCATGTTTTAGCTTTAAGCAGGGCGGTTAACTCATACGGTATACAGGCTTGGACCTATGAGTGAAAGTTCTACTACTTGAGACATAAAGTTTTCGCCAGTCTTAAGGAGCTTCTTTGGAAGCGTTATTGGTTCTTGATAAGAACATCTTGTTGGACCTTATGGAAATCGGCATGGAGATCACAGTTGCATGTAATTTCCATACCACACATAACCATACCATATTACCTGAGTTGATGGAATTCTAAGTATTTTGACTATGTATGGTCTTATATCAATTTTGGATGTATTGACCTACATAATTGGATACTTATGTTTTCATTTAACTAAGGACAAAGTTTAGAGGTGTTACTCTCTTGGGCATTCTGTTAGGATTGTGGCCACATAGAGTATTATCAATTCGGAGAGTCAATTTTTTCTTCTTTAAAAAAAAAAAAAAAAAATCCTTTTGACTTATGCTGCTCAAGTGGGAGAATGTAAGATTTTATTTTGTGAGCAGCATTCTTTTGTGTAAAAACCGAATTGATAGGATGCCCCGTATGACAGAGAGTTGACCAGCAAAAGCTCATTAAGTTTAATGTGATCATATATTGTTTATTGGGCTTTGGTGCACCTTAGCTACATTTTAATAATGTAGGACATGGGTATTTTAATGTGTGGGCCTAAGTTGGGTAAATCCTTTATGGGTTTAGGGTTTACATTAAGGCCCTATATTTATCATATAAATATAGCGTTATAGGGGTCCCTGCTCTCACTCTAACCTACTGTCACTTTTGAAGTCTCCCCATTAGACTTGAACTTAAGAGAGCAAGAGAGCAGAAGACGCCCTATTGCTTCCATCAATTTCATCAATGGATTCAGGTATGTTCTCCTAATCACATCCGATAATATATTGTTGTTTATATGCTCATGCTATGATCATGTACTCGAATAGAGGATAAGTTTTACAGTCTAAGCATGGCCCCCAAGCCAAGATCATCCTTGATACTTTGTGGATCACCAAAAGGGTCCACCCCAATGACCCTCCTTTGAGCACCCATACTCTCTGTGAAGCATTACTACACTTCACCAAAATGTACAAATGCACGGAGTATAATAGCCGCTTCCTTCCAACACTGCTATTCTGTGCTAAATACAAGGTCCCATAGATTGTTAAATGGAATTATCAAATTAAAGGTAATATCCTGATAAGAAGTTATGCTGTTCAATGGTTTGATAAATATGATAGAGACAGAATTATTTGTTTTGTCTTTAAAGAATTCCCTATTAAAGAATCGAAGGAGTTAGAAGACAAGCCATCTTCGTCTTCTTCCATTCAAGAATTGTTAAAAGGGAAGTCTCCTAAAGAGCTTGCAGAGATTTGTAAAATGGCTGCAATCCAATGCCAGTCAGCCAGTGCCAGTGGCAAACACTCTCCTGCATCCTCAGAAGGGTCATCCAATGCTAAAGAAAATGCTAACTTGCCATATGCTCCTGTTACCTTCCCTCTAGTTTGGTACCAGGATTCTCAAGACCCATATGAAGCGTATGATATTGAAGACCTGAACTTTGACTGAAGGTCTCTTGATAAATTGTTAAAGCAGCTGTCAATCCTCTGCAACAGATAATCTCTCTGACAGTAGAGAATCCCACTGTTTATTAAGCATGCCAGACAAAGAGTGCCATTCAACGCACTTTCGGTCACTTTTACCCAATGTTAAAAACATTTTACTTTTGTTTTTCCAAAACCAAATAGTAAAGTCATGATGATGTTTCAAGATCAAGATTTTATCCTCTGAAGACTTGCTCTTTGTTAAATGCCTATATATATGGCTTTCATTTGTAATATTTTAGGCAGAACTTCTTGAAAAAACTCTTTAGCCCTTTTACTTGTAATATTCTAAGCCTTCATGTGTTGAAGCTTCAGAATTAGAATAGGCTATCTCCAGTTCCCTAGTTCTCTCATAAATATACTAAACCTGTAATCATGGAAGTTATCAACCTCCAGTCTATCTGAGTTTATCTCTGTTAAACTGTAAGTCATTACTTTCAAAATAAAGTAATTACTTTCTTGATAATATCTGCATCTATCATTTGTCTAGTTCTACCGCCTAATTCATTATATTTAAATTGTTTTAATCTATTATTGGCCGGTTCTACCGCCTTATTAATCTTGTTTTCATCTATATATGCATTGCTTCCCCTTCATGGTATATATATATATATATAATTAAAAAAAAAAAAAATTGATGGGGGCAATGGCCCCCACCCCACCGGTGCCTACATGGGTCCGTCATTGATTGTAAAGTAATTAACTTTAGCCCAATATATCAAATACAAAATAAATTTAATCCAAATCATTTCCATCAAATATTAACTATGATCATCAAAGAACCACTGTGTACATTAGAGAAACAAATGAAAAACCAAAAAAAATCTTCAAGGAGATACTAAGGGTGGAACTTCAATAGGCCAAAAGTCTGAAATTTTTCTCATTAAAAGAAAGTAAAGAGTGCTCTTAAGAAAAGAAGCACGTTGCATTTATTTTATTTCTTAAAAAAAAAAAAAAAAAAAATCAAGTGACCAATTCATATCCCATAAAATAAACTGAAAAAAAAAAAATTTAATAGTTATAGAGAAGACCGTGAGACTTATGGAGACGTTTTTGCTCCAATCTACCTTTCCCAATCTTACAAGAGCTGCGTAAGAAAACAATGAAAGGGACATTGAGTAGAGAGAATTTTTTTTTTTTTTTTTTCACTTTTAAACTAAATTTGATTGGGCTATTTTTTGAACGAAATTTTTGGGCTATATGTTGTTGATGTTATCCAGTTTTTTTTTTTTTTTTTTTAAGGGTTTATTGGATTTGGTCTATTGGAATCTCAACTCAGGGTGTTCATAATTTGGGATCTCAAGTAATCAGGGTGTTCAAAAAAATTTAGAAGGTGTCATAATTTCTTTTTTGGGTTTTAATACCTATGTTAGACATTTTTTTTTTTTTCAAAGTCAGGGGGTTCATTTGAACCCCCTAAGCTCTATATAAAACTGTCAGTAGAGGATCCAATCGTAACCTAAGTCTATTTATGCTGAGAGTCTTTTTTGTTGTTATTTTGGTCAACAGTAGTAGGCTTTGATTTTTGTACCCTATTGGGGTAATTTGGTTTTGTAACTTTTGATTAGGGGGATTTTGAGTGTTGATTTGATAAAAGACATATTTTTTGCACTCTGAAACTTCCTATCCTTGGAGCTAAAAGCACGGTAATGTCGTTACTTAAGTATGTTTTGGCAATGCTTCTTACTTCCCTTAATTGCTCTTGTTGGAATCTATTTCTTGATAAGGTAAAACTTAGGTACAGTTCCTTAGATCAAATACATTAGGTTCTTAGTTGAATTCAAATACATTGAATTTAAATATTCTTGGAAAATATAACATTATTTGTGTTTCATTGGTTAATGCAACCATGTGTTTTCAATTGGGGAACTGTGAGAGCCACGACCCTAAAACCATCCATTTTTTAGATGAGGGTCTAAACATGGTTCCCAAAATGGGGATTTTCATTGTTTTCCATCCAAATCACTAAGGGAAATTACAAATGGAGTCGCCACCTAACTTTATACAAAAAGCTAAGAAAAAAAGTACAATATTTTATATATTGATGAAATAAATAAGACAATGTTTTGGGGAATAAAAAAATTACATGATTTTGCCCTAGATACAATCTAAGGAAAAATAAAATTACAAGACTTTGTATCTTAAATACAATCTAAAAAACAGAAGTAAAAGGATACATAGACTAATCTAACTTCCCCTAAGATTAGGGTTCGGGGGCTAGGGGATTGAGTGGGAAGGTGTTAGGCACCCACTCAACCTGACCTAGGTTAGTCTCTAAAGATTCCTATGCTACAGTTCACGACTTATCCAAAACACAACTCGCATTTTGACATCAATCAATCATAGTACATGCATACAAAGAAAATAAAAAGTGATCAATCAACAATTCCTAAAATAATTCAAACAAACAATCCTAATTACATTTAAACAATTAAGGAGACATGTTAAGATTCAATAAATCTAGAACAAATATGGCATAATCAATGATGGATGAATTTCTGTAAAGAAAATTGAAAATAAAATTTGAGGCCCGATTGGCACTCAAGGATCACCCAATCGGGTCCTAAATAGGTCCAATCGGGTTCCAGAGAGACCCGATCGGTACTCTAGTAAAAATGGAGGCCCAATGACCTTTAATCCAAAAATAGTTTCTGACTTGTCTTGAAATTGAAACTTATGCCATTTTTATCATCTTTAAAGCCAGATTTATATCCTAACATGTTTCTATATTATTTAAAAAAATTAACCAAGAAAATACATGTGATAAAAAAATAAACAAAATAAATTTAAGCATATTTATATACAACCAATCATGTAATCATGTTTTGAAATGAACAACTGGGAGAAAGGTACCTGCATGTGTTGTGGAGGAAGCTCCTTAATTTGATTCGATTGAATCCAACTTGAAAATTGATTCTTGAGAGAAAAATCGTTAAATTTGGTTAAAAGAGATTAAAGAAATGGAATTAAAAGATTGGAATTGAGATTACAAGAGGTGGCCTCTTATAATCTTTAGGGTTATAAGAATAGCTTGTACTCTTATTAAAACCCTAATCCCTCACAAATATTCTGTTTTTGTTTGGGATTCTGAACGATGAAAATTCCAACCCCCCTTGAGAATGAATATCATTTTTTATTTATATGGCAGTCCCAAATGAATAATCCCGAGTTCTGGAACCCTAGGAGGATAATTAGGATTTTAAAATCGGATTAGTAGCACAAGAGTTTGACTCTTGATCAAATTCTTATTTGGGTGCTGATCGGTACCCAAAGAGGCCCGATCGGTACCTAAAGGGGCTCGATCGGTTTCCGCGTGAAATTTGAGTACCGATCGGTACTCAAGTGGATAATTTCGACTTCTTTCATTTTTAATCTACTTTTAGTCAAAATAGAAGTCTTTTATCAGCTGATTTCGGGATCCCTTTATTTTAAATAATTAATTAAAAAATAATTTGATAATTACTTGTCATAATAATTATCTATTATATAAAAATTAATTAAATTTAAAATTATCCTTAGACTATTGTCTTGTGCAGTAATACTTACCATATTAGGGTATTCTAACCAATATGAATTATTTATTAATTGATTTTAATTTAATCCTTTAGAAGACCAATCAAATTAATTAACAAGTAATTTTATGCATGTGAGCTTATGGTAAATATCATTTCAACCAATCAAATTTATTTCCTTAATAAAATCTTGGTTTTTTATCCAATTTCCAATCCGAAAAATGCACTCTTATTCTTAATTCAATTTTGATCACTTAAAATATGATTTTAAATTTATGGACCAACTTTGAATTTTCAAGTTTGTGAAATTACCATTTCACCATTTATGCACTAAAGTGTAAAAAAAGTAAAATTAATGGTTGCAAAATAGGGTGTCAACAGATGCCCCTCATTGGTGGAATTTATGCAATAAATAAACAGCAATGCAAGTATGACATCTCATTTTGTGACTATTAATTTATTCACATGAGGATATAATGTCCTCAGACATTTGTGGGAACGCAACTCTGCAAAGTTGTCTCAAAAGAGAAAGTGTGAGAACACAATTTTTCAGAATTGCCTCAAAAGGGAAGGTTTTGAGAATACAATTTAGTAGAATTGCTTCAAAGAAAGTGTTTTGAGAATACAACTCCGCAGAGTTGCCTCAAAGGAAATGTTTTATGAATACAATTCAGTAAAATTGCCTCAAATGAAATATTTTGAGAATACAATTCCGTAGAAATGCCTCAAAAGAAATGTTTTGAGAAAATACAACTCCGTAGAGTTGCTTCAAATGAAATGTTTTGAGAATGCAATTCAGTAAAATTGCCTCAAAGGGAATACTTTGAGAATACAATTTTGCAGAATTGCCTTAATGAAAATGTTTTGAGAATACAATTCCATAAAATTGCCTAAAAAAGGAAGTGTTATGAGAATACAACTCCGCAGAGTTGCCTAAAAGGAAAGTGTGAGAATACAACTCTGGAGAGATGGTTTGCTCGACTTTGAGGCTTAAATGATTGATTTTGGAGATTGTTTTTAAAGTGCTTATGAAGATTTGTCCATAAGGAAGTTTTTATTGTTAATATTTTTGGAGATTCTCAGTGAAGATTTTTTAGTCTTGGAGATTTTTTCCTAGAGTATTTTTTTTTAAAATTTTGTTCCTTGAGATTTTTCCATTGTGAAGATTTGTTCAATGCTCATCTTGGGGCTTAAAAATTGTTTTAGTTTTCTCGTATTGAGGCTTAAAATCTTTGTGTTGATTATTTGAATCAGGGTCATTGGCTTAGGGTTGGATTTCAAAATGGATGCCAACTCAAGATTGGAGCTTGGAATTTTGATTGACTCAGGGTCAGATTTGAAATTTGAAATAATTTTTCGACTTTGGTTGTTTATTTGGGTTGGCCTTTTGCACAATTGAGTTGATTTTGTTGTTTCTTGATGTGTCTCTAAAATTTTGAGTTTGGTTATTGCTTTGTGATCATGGATATGATTGGGTTTGTTTGATTTAAATGGGTACGACCAAATTGGATTGGTTTTGCTGAAATTTTGCAACTTTTGAGGCCAATGATCCTTTTTTTTTTTTTAAAGAACTTTGTTCTGTTGATTTTCTTGAGTTTGGTGGATTATATTTGAGATGGGTAGCTGTTTTCGATTGACTTCATTTGGTTGAGATTTGATGGTTTATTAACTTGGTGCAGTGGTTTTGCTTTTGGATTAATGAATTGATTCAAGTTTTGGAAGTTAAGCTTTGAATTTGTTTGCTGTGAATTGGAATTGCTATTTGTGGTGATTTTTAACTTGGTTGGTCAATTTTAAGTCTTGATTATGTTGAGTTAAGCTTGGTTAATTTTCTCGTGATTACATGATGGTGATTGATGTGGTTCTTTGTTTTAGTTTTGATGGCTTTTTGGTTTACGTGTTAGGGGTGTTTGAGGAAATTAATCTTAGGAAGCCAAAGTTGGTTCGATACGCTTTGGATGTTGATAGGGTTGAATTTGATTTATTGCAAGACCCTGAGTGTCATGTGTTTCGTTGTGTGAAAGTTGGGGTAAGTTTAGAATTTTTTTTTTTTTGTTTTGTCTTGCTTAAGTCATGTGTGGTTTGAAATACGTACCTTGGCTTTTCAGTGCTTACCTGACCTCCTTCTCTTTTGATGATGACAGCTTATTCCTTAGAGGATTGGGTTTCGAGCTTCCATTGGGGAATGGTATTTTGATGAAAATGTGGCAACATTTTTTGGAGTGGACTCTTGTTGATGGATGGTCCAATGGAGTGACTTTGATAACCTGCAAGAGACAATAAACAAAATCTTCTTTTGATTGTCAGTTGGGCGCATGCCCTTAGTTTGAGCATATTTGGCAAAAGAAGATCATGTTGACAAACAGAACAGATGAACCGATGCCTCTAGTGTAGCATGCTTGTATACAAAAATGTTGGGCCAATGCCCATAATTTAAACATGTTGTGAAAACATTTTGTGCAAGTGAACTATTTTCAAGTCAATCACTTTGAGTTCTTCACCAGACCTAAGCTTAGGTCATTTGGGTGCTTGGGGCTGAGCCTTTGGCAGACTGCCTACGTACCTTTTTTGGAAGGATCAGGACCAGACATAGTTCAAAAGTTGGACATATCCGAAGGTCATGTAGATGATTGGGACCAAGTCTTTGATGGACTACCTACATACCTCTTTTAGGAGGATCAGGTCCAGACGTAGTTCAAGAATTTGACCTATCTAAAGGTCATGCAGATGATTGGGATTGAGTCTTTGATAGACTGCCTACATACCTCTTTTTGTAGGATCAGGTCAAGACGTAGTTCAAAAGTGAGACCTATCCATAAGGTCATTCAAATGATTGAGACCGAGTTTTTGCTGGACTGCCTACGTACCTTTTTTGGGAGGATCAGGTCAAGACGTAGTTTAAGATGTGGGACCTATTCATAAGGCCATTCAAATGATTAGGACCGAGTTTTTGATGGACTGCCTACGTACCTCTTTTGGGAGGATCAGGTCAAGACGTAGTTTAAGATGTGGGACCTATTCATAAGGCCATTCAAATGATTAGGACCGAGTTTTTTATGGACTGCCTACGTACCTCTTTTGGGAGGATCAGGTCCAGACGTAGTTCAAGAGTTTGACCTATCCAAAGGTCATGCAAATGATTGGGACCGAGTTTACAATAGACTGCCTACGTACCTCTTCTAGGAGGATTAGGTCCAGACATAGTTCAAGAGTGGTTGGAAGACACTTGGTCAACCATGGTGATGATAAAGACTTCTGATCAAGTCTGCATGGTGATTTCAAAATGAGCTTATTCAAGAGAAATTTTTTTTTTAAAATAAGCTGAATTTTCCTTTTAAAACTTTGTGGTGTAGAAACCTTTCTTTGCAATGTGGTGTTCTTGTCAGTTTTGAGAAAAATCATTTTTTCCATTTTCAAATGAGCAAAAGATAGTCCCTTCGAATAGGTCTTTTGGCTGATCATGACATTCGATAGCCAAACCATTCTCTTTTATTAGGAAGGATTAAGGTCAATTGAATTCAAGTAAACAACCTTGCTTTTTTACTTTAAGCATTGTGAGATGGAATCCTTAAAGGCAATCAAAGAATGTGCATGATAGTGCTTGAAGAATTGCGGGTATTCACTGAGAGCAAACAAAGGGAATGCTTTTGATTTATGAATTCTTTTCATTTGAGATTAAACAAGGGGAGTGTCCTTAATTTGAGAATTTTTTTTATTTGAAAGCAAATAAGGGGAGTGCCTCCTAATTTAAGAATTTTCCTTTTTAAGATCTTTCGCCAATAGCGCTTGACTACCTCGGGTTTTCTTTCTTTTCAATCTAAGAGAAATTATCACAAGAGTTGTGTCTAAAAACTACCAAGACTTCAAGGAGGTCTTTATTCATAGGTTATAATGTAGGCTGGGTTCAAGTATTTGAAATGAAGGATGTATAAAAGGGTCAAAATCTCATTTTTGATATTTTCCCTAAGTGTGCATTACTTAAAACTCAGACATTAGAGGAGCTTTCTCCTTTTTTATTAGTGCTTGCTTTTGAATCGGCTTCTTGAAAGTCTCTCCTCATTTGTCTCTCTTTATTTCATTCAAGTTGTTCCTTTGTGTGACCTCATTATTTTATTTCAATTCTCTTATTTAGCTCTTCAACTTTGATGGACACTTATTTTTGGTTTTGAGGGAATTTCATCTTCCTTTCTCTCTTCAATTTTTCATCACTCTTCCTCTTCTTTGAAGGGCTTTCATCGCTCTTTGAAATTTCATCTCTCTTCTGCTCTTTGAGGTTTTGAAGGAATATCACATCTTTTTCTCTCTTCAAGCTTTTATCTCTCTTCTTTGAGTTTTTTTTTTTTTTGAATGAAACCCTAACTTTTACCTAGGCCGCCCTTTCGGGTTGTCAACCTACTAGGTTACCCTATTTTTGCCTAGGTTGCCCTTTCGGCTTTTCAACCTAGTGAGTCTTTTTGAACTTTTCTTTCACAATTATTTGCTTTTTCATACATACATGTCGCTCCTTGTCGGATTTAGCTTGCTAGACTTTCATGTGAGCTTAACATGAATCTCTCCTAGTAAGTGTGAATAAAGATTTCATATTTGACCTTTCTTCAAGGTAGGTCTCGAGCATGCCCTTAATCACCACACTTTCTTTTCAATCATTGGTACATTTGTACCTCCTTTGTTGGTTCTTTTGCAGATGAGCATTGGATTTGACTCCTCCTCAGAATGAGTTTTGAGTATGTGCACACTTGTTTTTTCCCATCCTTGGGTTCAAGTTTTTATTATTGGTTCTTGTAAAAAAGGCTAACTGTATAGGCTCAAATGGGCTAGCAATGGATTAATTTGTGACAGGTTAATTTTAGGATGATGTGGTCTAGCCAAAGATGGCCTCCAATCCCTAGTAATGCTAGTTTATTGGCACAAAGATATGACCTCTCTTGATAGACTTCTCTTAGAGTAAAAAGAAGTAACAACCCGTTGTTGTGATATCAAAATTTCTCAAAACAAGATTTTGCACTTTAATCAAATGACATGTGATTTTTCCCTTGATTGCATTTAGGATCTATTTCCCTTTTGTTCTAAATCATGAGCAAAGATCCTTACATGAATTAAATGAAGTTAATCCCTTCTTTATGCAAATTGATCGGTAAGGCTATGGAATCTCATGATTTGCAAAAAGATATTATCAAAGATATTTCCTTATGCATAATTTGAAAAAGTGTTTTGAAAATTTTGAATTTTACTCATTCTAGAAGAAGAGCGATTCTTAATTTTGAAAGAACACCTTCTTTTGAAAAATAATCCACATGATTTTTTTTTTTCTTTTTGAATATGCACATTTTGAAAACCAGCAGCAGTTAGAGATCATGCCCATTGAACGTTGGATAAATGGATGGGGTCTTAGCCTTTGGGCCTTGAGGAAATTGGGAGTCATTAGGGGTCCATGCCCCTAGTTCATGACTCTTTATTGAAGGCAACTTAAGGGCCCATGCCCTTAGTTGGACAGAGAAAATTTTTTGGTTTTTTATTTTTATTTTTTATTTTAAATGAAGAATGTAAACAAGAAATTCAAACAAACATTCCTATGATAAGTTCAAAATCAAAACCTATGCAACATGTTCCTAAGAATTCAAATGAGCAAACATAATGAACTTAAACAAAAGAAAGATAGAAAAACCCCATGGATGAGATCTTGGCTTGGGAGCTTGTGGAGTGATCACTTGGCTCAAGAGAGGTTGAATTAGCCGCCTGGTGAAGATGGATCAATGATCTTTTGGTCAATGAGGTTTTGGATGGCATGACTGGTCCCTTGAGTTCTCCATGGCATTGTTGGAGTCTTCTTGGTCCAATGAGAAATCTGATGATGAACAAACTAGGCTGAGCTTTCTTCAAATTGATCCTTTAACTGTCAAACTTGATTCTTGTGGGCCTTGGAGCAATGATGTTGGGCTTTTTACTTTTCTTGTGAAGTGAATCCATTTGTCAATTTTGTACATGATCTGAACCTTTTCATTGTGTGCACTTAGACCCATTAGCTAAATAGACCGTGAGTTTCAAACTTGGACATTCATCATAAAATCTTATGTGTGGACCGTTGGATTTGGGCTTTCATTCATTTATGTCCAAAATCATAGAAGTTGGAAACAGTGGACTTCGGGCTTTAATTCAAATAGGATCATGTGAAACTCAAGCGTTGGGCTTAGAATTTCATTTAAGAAAATAGCCATGTGCGTCTCAAACTTTGAGCTTGGGCCCTTTTTTTTCAAAATGAATGGATGGGTTCCAAGCATTGGACTTGGGTTTTGAATTAATTTAAAGTCATTTGGGTCTCAAATATTGGACTTAGGTCTTGAATCCAACAAGGTCATGAAAGCCTCGAGAGTTGAACTCGGGCTTCAATTTAAGCAAAGTGATGTAAACCTCAAGTCTTGGACTTGAGCTTTATTTCATGCAAGGTCAGACTTAAGTTCAAGGAAGGTCATGTGAGCCTCAAGCCTTGAGCTTGGGCTTCAGTTCAAGTGAAGTCATGTTGGTCTTAAGCTTTGGGATTGAACCTTTGATCCAATCAATATCTTATTGGGTTAGGTATCATTTTCTCAAAAAATGGGCCCAAGCTTTGGACTTGGACTTTCACTTCATGTTATTTTGGATTCCTAAACCATTCTTTAAGCATAGGCCTAAGAGTGGAACTTGAACTCTTTCTTTTCAAAATGACCAAGTGAGCCTCAAGTACAGGACTTAGGCTCTTTTTTTTTTAAATGACCAAGTGGGCCTCAAGTATAGGACTTGGGCTTTTCTTTTCAACATGACTAAATGGATTCTAATTTTTGAATTTGAGCTTTGAATTTTCTTAGAATCATGTGACTTTTAATCTCTTTAAAGCCATGTGGGTTTGAAATTTCGGACTTGATTGATTTTTGCCTTCAAAAAGTAATTAGTTAAGAAAATTTTCTCTTTTGGGCTATTTATTCACTTCAATGATTGGTTTTAATTCCTTTAAGTTCATGTGAGCTTCAAGCATTGGACTTGAGCTTGAGTTCAAAAAACATCCAAGTGGGCCTCAAGCATTGGACTTGGGCTTAGGTTCAAACAAGAACAAACAAGGCCTCAAGCGTTGGACTTGGGCCTAGGTTCAAACAAAAACAATCATGAATGCACGCTTTATTGGGTTGGACCATCCTAGAGGAAAGATATAAATGGGCTTTTACATGAGGGTAGAAGGTAGGCTAAAAAGTTTTCTCATTACTTGGGCTCAACATACCCACCAATGCATGCGAGGGGCATTAAAGGCTCACAGTATGTTTCACCACTTTATACTTGCTCGAGAGGGTCAAGAGTACGTATTCATGGGGTGGTAGGTTAGCCAAGGGTACTCGCATCCGAGGGGGACCGTGATCCAAGGCTACTACTACCGTGGCTTCTGGGCTAACCAACACATAATGCAAAATCACACGTGCAATGCATGACATACAAAATGACAATTATCAAAGCGAGTAACAAATAATAGCAAACAACTTGTGAACTGTAGACTAGGAATCCTATACTAGAGTTTAGCCCTCTAAGTCCTCAGTGGAGTCGACACTGTGAGAACCACGATCCTAAAACCATTCATTTTTTAGATGAGGGTCTAAACATGGTTCCCAAAATGGGGATTTTCACTGTTTTCCATCATAATTACTAGGGGAAATTACAAATGGAGTTGCCACCTAACTTTTGTACAAAAAGCTAAGAAAAAAAGTATAATATTTTATATATTGATGAAATAAATAATACAATATTTTGGGGAATAAAAAAATTACATGATTTTGCCCTAGATACAATCTAAGGAAAAATAAAATTACAAGGCTTTGTATCCTAAATACAATCTAGAAAACAGAAGTAAAATGATACATGGACTAATCTAACTTCCCCTAAGATTAGGGTTTGGGGGCTAGGGGATTGAGTGGGAAGGTGTTAGGCACCCACTCAACCTGACCTAGGTCAGTCTCTAAAGATTCCTATGCTATAGTTTACGACTTATCCAAACCACAACTCGCATTTTGACATCAATCAATCATAGTACATGCATACAAAGAAAATAAAAAGTGATCAATCAACAATTCCTAAAATAATTCAAACAAACAATCCTAATTACATCTAAACAATTAAGAAGACATGTTAAGATTCAATAAATCTGGAATCAATACGGCATAATCAATGATGGATGAATTTCTGTACAGAAAATTGAAAATAAAATTTGAGGCCTGATTGGCACTCAAGGATCACCCAATTGGGTCCTAAATAGGTCCAATCGGGTCCCAGAGAGACCCGATCGGCACTCCAGTAAAAATGGAGGCCCAATGACCTTTAATCCAGAAAATAGTTTTTGACTTGTCTTGAAACTGAAACTTATGCCATTTTTATCATCTTTAAAGCCATGATTTATATCCTAACATGTTCCTATATTATTTTAAAAAATTAACCAAGAAAATACATGTGATAAAAAAATAAACAAAACAAATTTAAGCATATTTATATACAACCAATCATGTAATCATGTTTTGAAATGAACAACAAGGGTGAAAGGTACCTGCATGTGTTGTGGAGGAAGCTCCTTGATTTGATTCGATTGAATCCAACCTGAAAATTGATTCTTGAGAGAAAAACAGTTAAATTTGATTAAAAGAGATTAAAGAAATGGAATTAAAAGATTGGAATTGAGATTACAAGAGGTGGCCTTTTATAATCTCTAGGGTTATAAGAATAGCTTGTATTCTTATTAAAACCCTAATCCCTCAAAAATATTCTTTTTGAATTTTGTTTGGGATTCTGAACGATGAAAATTCCAACCCCCCTTGAGAACGAATATCATTTTCTATTTATATGGCAGCCCCAAAATGAATAATCCCGAGTTCTAGAACCCTAGGAGGATAATTAGGGTTTTAAAATCGGATTAGTAGCACAAGAGTTTGACTCTTGATCAAATTCTTATTTGGGTGCCGATCGGTACCCAAAGAGGCCTGATCGGTACCCAAAAGGGCCCGATCGGTTTCCACGTGAAATTTGAGTACCAATCGGTGCTCAAGTGGATAATTTCGGCTTCTTTCATTTTTAATCTACTTCTAGTAAAAATAAAAGTCCTTTATCAGCTGATTTCGGGATCCCTTTATTTTAAATAATTAATTAAAAAATAATTTGATAATTACTTGTCATAATAATTATCTATTATATAAAAATTAATTAAATTTAAAATTATCCTCGACTATTGTCTTGTGCACTAATACTTACCATATTAGGGTATTCTAACCAATAGGAATTATTTATTAATTGATTTTAATTTAATCATTTAGAGAACCAATCAAATTAATTAACAAGTAATCCTATGCAAGTGAGCTTATGGTAAATATCATTTCAACCAATCAAATTTATTTCCTTAATAAAATCTTGGTTTTTTATCCGAATTTCCAATCCGAAAAATGCACTCTTATTCTTAATTCAATTTTGATCACTTAAAATATGATTTTAAATTTATGGACCAACTTTGAATTTTCAAGCTTGTGAAATTACCATTTTACCCTTTATGCACTAAAGTGTAAAAAAAGTAAAATTAATGGTTGCAAAATGGGGTTTCAACAGGAACCTAATGTACCTAACCTAAAGAAATTTACCTAAGTTTTACCCTTGATATATTTTGTAGTTGTGACTGCTCAAAATGAAGCTTGTCTTGTGCATTTTACAATGAAACTTCGTTTGGTCCACTCTAACATCATACGACCATGGTCAAACTTAGATGCAACTTTATCACACCAATCTAAAAATCTTAAGTAGTGAATTTTTTTGCCTCAATTGATCGATATCTTGTAAAATGTAAACATGATTTCACTTGGAGATTGTTGGTCTCCAACATTTATACAAGTTTCATATTTAGTCCCTAATGTTTGAAATGCGTGCAATTGATTCTTAATGTTTCAAAATTGTAAATTTTTTGGTCATTCTGTTAATTTTTTGTGTAGGTGGCTAATGGATTGATGATGTGACATTTGTTTCCATTTACACACGGGAATTTCTAAATTCCTTACCTATTGTTTTATAACCTGATTACTCAATTGAAGAACAACAACAATGGTGAACTCCTTAGTTCCACCTCAAAGCAAATCCTAAACAACGATAACACTTATGAAGACTAAGGAGTCAAATCAAAAAAAGAAATTAGATGTAACATAACATAATCAAGATGAATAAGATTGAAATCAGAAAAATATGTTAAAGGTTAAAATCCCGATTGCCCACTAGAAATGCATAACCTAATAACCCACGACCCTAAGGCTAGATCGACAACACCCAACACCCAATAGATCAATACCATCCTAGGCCAGATCGACACCACCTAACACCCAACAACTATCGATAAGGAACAATAAAACCCAAGCTACGTCGTATTGTCCAATCCCAAACCATCGAATCAAAGATAAGTCATGTTGTCCACCAGTAATCCAAGTTGTGCTGTCTAAGCCCAACACCTTGTCATCGGTCATTATGAGAGAGAGAGAGAGAGAGAGAGAGAGAGAGAGAGAGAGAGAGAGAGAGAGAGAGAGAGAGAGAGAGGCATATCTACGAAAGAGAGAGGAGTATAGGAGAGAGAAAGAGATAGAGATTGTTAGAGAGAGAGAGAGAGAGAGAGGCATATCTACGAAAGAGAGAGGAGTATAGGAGAGAGAAAGAGATAGAGATTGTTAGGTTGTGAATTTCGGGTGGGTGAACAAGTTATGAGTAAAGGTATGGGTCCAATTACCACATGTTACTGGGAAAAAATGACACATCAATTAACAAAATGTCATATCATCAATCTGTTAACTACGTACACAGAAAAGTAACAAAAACTAATAGAAGGACCAGCAATGCATGCTTTTGAAACATTAGGGACTAATTGTGTGTGTTTCAAACATTAGGAACCAAACGTACACATGTGTAAACATTAGGGACCACTAGTGGTGTTTGACCATTTCAATTTTCGAACCATCAAATCAAAGAGGATTTAAAATGTTCATGATGTCACCACTTTTGCTTCAATAAAATGTTTCGATTTTGGGGAAAACATGGTTTAGTGAACTCAAATTTGTTAAAGGTCTTTTTTTATTATTGAATTTCATTGAATATGCACCAAATTGAAGCAAATGGTTCAATTAATATTCCTAATTGGATTTTCTAATCTTGAATAACATTTGGAAGATAACATGATTTTTTCAGGTGGTCGAGTTGTAACAAAATGTTTTTCTTTGAATATGGAGATGTGAGAACCATGACCCACGACCCTAAAATTTCAAAATATTAATTCTGAACATCGTTTCTCAAATTTACAAAGTTCAACTTGGAAAAATATTGATACCTCCTAACTTAAGGGGATTTACATGAAGTTTCCACTTAATTTTATAACAAAAACCAAGAAAAAAATTATTTATTTTAATTGATATTGAATAATAGTACAAAATATGTTTATGAAAATAAGAAAGCTACAAGGTTTTGGTTGTAGTTACAATCTAAACCGAAAATTCACAAGACTTTGTGTCCTAGTTACAATATATCTATGAAAGCAAAAATGTTACAAAATATTCTAACATCCCCAAAAATAGGTTTCGGGGCTAAGTTATTGGGTAGGAAGGTATTAGGCACATATCCAATCTAACCTACGTCAATATCTTAAGATCTAATGGACTATAGTTCACCGACTCAACTAATCAATTTGCATACGAGTTAGCAATTCATGTCATCAAATAGCACATCCATGCAAACAAAGACAAATAATGATTAACCATCAAGCAATCATGGATTATCAAAGTATATATTTTAATAAACAAGACATTCATTGTCTCTAGAATTAATCATGTCATTATGCATCATTAAAAAATAAAAAAAGATTTGCAGCAATTAAACAGAAATAGTACATAAAGACACTATTTATGCAAAACTAGGACCTAGGTGTCGATCTTCAGTCATGAGGCCTAATTCGGCACTTAAGTAAGATTGAAATGTCGGTTGGCTCAAAGTTGCTTATTTCGAGTTTCTTTTTAATAAAAACTTCTTTCCAAGGTTTTTAACAGCATTCAACGATATTCACACTACCCTAACATATTTCTAAACATGCTTTGGCAACAAAACAAACTTAAAATCAACTAATTTCTTCTTCATATAGATAGATAAAGGATCTATGGAGCAATTACTTAGAAGTACATTTTGTTAAAACCAAATATAGACCTAGGCATGTATCTAATCGATCTAATCTATTGCAATAAATTAAAAAAAAAATGATTGTACTTGCGTGTATTTTGGCATGCAGCCTCTTGAGTTAGTGTCGTCCCAGATTGAAATATGTGTGTGGCGAGATGTAACATTTTGAGCGACTGTCCCAAATTAAAACCTACATAAAATACTTGATTGCGCTTTGTTAATATTAAAAATGATATGATTTTAAAATAATAAAAATTGATGGCAATTGAAAATCATAGAGATGATATGTAATTTCACAATCCCAGTTCTTGGAAATAAGAAAAATATGAGTTTCTTACCAAGAATTGGAATTCTCACACTTTCCTCAAGAAATTTGACAAAATTTCACTTTGGAATTAACCTTACACCACTTGCTAACCTCCCGAATAGTGGAGATGTGTTTTTATTTCTAAAGAGGGCTAAGAAACCCTTCCCGTGAGTTCTGGACCCTAGGAGTTGCATTGGAACTCCAAAACCATGAAAATTTGATTAAATCCTGAGATTGTGAAAATTGCGAACTTGAGTGCTGATTGGCACTCTGGTAAGTGAATTCGGCACTCGAGTATTACCTAAGTGCCGACTAGCTCAAAGTTGGATAATTTCGACTTATTTGATCTCTTTTCTACTTTTAAGTGATGTTGGAGTCCTATAATTAGTTGGAATTAGGATTCCTTCATCTAAATTAATTAAATTAAAAATAGGGTTAATTATACTTTGCCCACTTGTGGTTAGGTCCATTTTAACAGTGTCTATTTGTGGTTTGGACTTTGTCTCTTCACCCACCTAAGGTGGTCGCCATTACCCACTTCACCCATTTTCTGTTTTAAAAACAAATAAAAAACATAAAACATAACAAAAAATGGATCTAGTAAACTTTTTCTCGCTACTTAACAATTGAAGATCAAATCACTCGAAATCAAATATAAAAGAAAAAAAAAAATTCTCACTGCCCAACCAATTCAATCCCATCAGCATAAAGATCATTTTACCCATCATAACAAAACCCATGATCAACCAATTTTTCTCACTGCCTAGCCAATTTTTGCCTCTATTTTGATCAAGACCCACTGCCCAGCCAACAAAACATCCATCCTTATATCCAAACCCCAAAACTTAAATACAAAAACCCCCAGCAACAATGAGAGAGAGAGAGAGAGAGAGAGAGAGAGAGAGAGAGAGAGAGAGCTCGTGCTCCGGTCAACCCTGGTTCTCGTAGTTCCGCCGAAGGTCCAACACGTGTGGCCGAGAATCTGGAGAGAGAAAGAGCGTTGGGGAAAAAGAGAGAGAGGAGAGTCACACACTTTGGCTTCTACATTACAAGCTATGGGTTTGGATTTTTTGGTTGTGGATTTGTTTTTGCCAGCATAGGATGTGGTTGTGGTTGTCGATGTGGGGTTTGGGGCTGTGAGTTTGGATTTTATGGCCGTGGGTGTTTGTTTTTTTGCTTGCTGGCATGGGGTGTGGATGTGGTTGCCGATGTGAGTTTGTGGTTGTGGGTTTGTTTTTGCCGGCGTGGGGTGTGGTTGTGGTTGCTGGTGTGGGGTTTGTGGCTGTGGGTTTCATTTCTTTCTTCTTTTTTTGGTCTTTATTGTTTGGAAAATATGAAAATGGAGGAAAATTCTGGGTTTGGTGGGAAAAGAGGAAGAAACAATGTAAAAGGCAGTTAAAAAATCCTCTTTTTTAACGAAAAAATGGGTAACGGCGGCAAACGAAGACCACTTTAGGTGGGTAAAGTCCAAACCACAGTTAGACACTGTTAAAATGGGCCTAACTACAGGTGAGTAAAGTGTAATTAACTCTTAAAAATAATTAGATATTACCAATTAAGATAATTATCCATCATTATTAAATTAATTTTCACATTTATCTCCTTAGAAATTATCCCATGTTTTAATATTTACCATATTCAAATGTTTCAACCAATAAGAATTAATTATTAATTAATTTAAATTTAATCTTTTAAAAGAAAAATCAAATTAATTTAAAAAATAAACCTACGCGTGAGCGAGCTTGACCAATTAAAAAACCTATGTGCTCATGGTGAAATTAATTCTCAACCAATTAAAATTTATTTTTTTATAAAATCTTGGTTGATGCACTGATTTGAGAAATTGTCCTTTATTTTTTAATTCAATATTGGCCAATTAAAACATAGATTTTTTTTTTTTTAGTCAATCTTGGATTTATGGATTATGTGAAATTACCATTTTACCATTTTTTTTCATTAAAGTGTAAAACAGTGGAAATTAATGGTTGCAAAATGCACTGATTTGAGATTAAAAAAAATGCACTTTCATCCTTAATTTAATAGACCAATTAAAATATAATTTTTTTAATCTGTGAATCAATCTTGGATTTTTGGATTATGTAAATTATCTTTTTTTTTTTTAAAATTAAAGTGTAAAACAATGGAAATTAATGATTAATGAAATGTTTACAGGAAAAATTAGGAAAAAAATAAGGTATTAGAAGGAAAATAGGGTTTCGACAAATAAATATTTGGGAAAATACATTCCACCTTTAAATATTCATCATGACAACAGTGCTTTAATTGGTAGAGTAGTAACTATTAGTTCAAGAATAAATTCGTACCAATAAAAAGAAAACACACCATTGAAAGATTCAGAAGATTTTATTTAAGTAATGGCACCATTAGTGTGGATTGTGTGAAATAGTGTGATAATCTTGCATATTCATTAACCCAGGACCTTGATAAGAGAAAATTTCTATAATATATTGAGGGGGAAGAAGCTAAAACCTATATAATCATGAGTCAAATATAAAGGGTACCCAACTTGGGGAGCAAAGATCTAATTTGACTTTGTTGAGGTATCTGCCGCATAGTCCTTTTTATTTTGAAGTCTAGGCTATCGCATTCCGAAGCAATGGAAATACAGCCAAAGATTTAGAGAATTGGATTCAATGGGAAGAACAAATAAAAAAAATCACCATTTACTGTTTAACTGATTAAATTATTTTTTGCTAATCCCTATGATAGGACTGTATTTGTCCTGTAACATGTGGGAGGTTGAATTATAATCTTATAATGAAAATATACTCCAATAGAGTGCCAGTAATGAAAATATTCCTATAGAATGCTATTTTAGGGTTATATGAGCTCCTTTAACAAGGTTCAACTGTATAATCACAAGTGTGGTCTTTCCCTATAAGATAGGTGTGAAAAACCTAAATTTAAAGCAAATAACAATGGAGAAATATTTAGAGAAATAGAGAAGAGATAGTGGAGGTTAGAGTTTCACGTGGTTTGACTATGTGAACCTACGTCCATAGAATGTAGCCAATACGTTACATCTTTATTATATTCACTGTTTACAATATATTTTGGTTGATTACAATGTGTTGTGATGGTGTCCTATTTATACATAAGACTATTAACACAACTATGATATCTAACTAATGTGGGATTCCTTAACATTCCCCCTCAAACTCAAGGTGTAATTTTTTTATAAAAGCTTTGAGTTTGGTAACAAAAGAATAACACAAATATCTTGGCTCAACTCAACTTGGCTCGTATTTTGGCTCAAAGGCTCGGTGGCTTGGATTTTGGCTTGGGGACTTCGATCTCGGCTTGACTTGGTCGGATCATGGCTCAATGGCTCGGATCACGACTCAGTGGCTCAGAGGCTCGGACCTTGAAATGGTCTTGGCTCGAGATCTCAGCTTAATAGCTTGATGGCTTGGCTTGATCTTGGCTCATGAAGATAAAATCAAAAAGTATATCCCACAATAATTTTTTTTTTGAATTTTGAATTTTGAAGTTTTGAAATTCGAAATTTGATTTTTTTTTTGAACATTTGTAAACAAAATAAAATAAAAGGCATACAAAGAAAAATATAATGACTATTACTTTTTTTTTTTTTTTTTTTGAATTTTGAAGTTTTAAATCTGGGAAGGTCTTCAATGACGGCCTTGAAACCAAGCTTGGATTAGGGAAAAAAAGACTTGATTTCTCTCTCGTTTTCTCTATTTGGACGACGTTTTCACTCAAATTGAGATTGATCAGAGACTACACCAGCATGATCTCACCAAGTATTTAATTCTTTTTGCCCCCCTTTGCCTCGAATTCAGTGTACTATTTATAGAGGTCATCACGCACCATGGAGTTGGGTGACTCATCATGGTGATGGGTCACGCATCATAATGTTGTGACATGTAACATGATGTTGCGTGATTGCCTCAAGTGTTGCTTTTGTTGCTTGCTGCTCGAGTTTTCCCCGATTTTCCTCCCCTTTTGGCCATTCCGATCGACCTTTTTTGGATTGAAAGTTGGAGGTCTTCTCGTGCTTAGATTTGGTTAAGTTTGGTGTCTATGGAAAGCTTGTATTGCATTCTTTCCAACAAGACTGATCTTGTACAATTCTGAGTTTTGTACAGGAAATTGTAGCTTTAGGAGGTAGGGCACTTGAGTTGATTTATGTTATCAGCACTATTTTTCCCAGTTTTTCGGTGCAGATTCCGGTTGGCTCGGAGATACTCTTTGCGAACCAGGAAAACCACGTTGTAGATAAACTTTCCATCTTCGAAAAGATACTTGCTTTTTGGACCACCGTGGTACGGATCAAGAAGATTTTGTGCGCGAAGATGGTATGCCGGATGGCCTTTACTGGCGAATTTCCAGCATTTGTGCTTGTTTTCGTTGTTTTTCTCGTTTCTGGTTGACCTAGCTCCCTATGTTGGATTTAGGCAGTTTTGGTATTTTCGGAAAGCTTGCGACGCCTACTTTCCACTGGCACAGAGTTTGTGGTGATTTGAGTTCTGGTCAAGAAATTGCAGTCTTTGGAATAAGGGCTGCCAGAGTGATTTCCTTGTTGGCGATTTATTTTCCAGTGAAGATTCCGGGCAACTCAAAGATGCTCTTGACGAACCCAGAAAACCAGATTTTAGGTAATCTCACCATCTTGGAAAATCTACTTACTTTCTGGATCACCGTGGTGTAGACCGGGAAGATTCTGCGCGCAAAGGTGGCTTCAAAATGGGTATTCTTTTGTCTAATTGGGTCATTTTCCGCAATTTCGGCCATAACTTTTTCGTTTCAAGTTTGTTTTGAGTCCGTAAACTATCGATCTAAAATTCTTCATGTGCTCCTTCAAATGACAGCAAATCGGTTGACCAATTCTTGACAGAGCTCAGTCGTGGCTCTGGTAAAACTTCAATCAAACTAAGTCAAACTTGGTCAATCTTGAGAAAACCCTCTACCCTCAAGACGCAGGTCTTGGGTTGACAGATTTTAGCATTTTTTAGTACTTTTGTCCAATTCTTGCATTGGTCGGGTCACCTTGGTTTACGCGCCACACATTTGGGAAAATCCTGAGAGTTAAAATGAGGTTATGACACTTAATCTATAGTATTTAATCTGAACCATGAAATTGACACTCTCATTTTCATTTCAAATGAAAATGATCATTTTCCAATAAATTGGGCTTGGTAAATTGGGCCACATGTGTACCCTTTTTCCTTGATGTCTATGTGGGCTTTTTATTGACCTTTTTGGGGTTAAGCTCACTGAAAAAACAGCCCTCAACCATGTGTTAATGAGGTGCTATTGGAGTATTAGTATTTTTTAATGAGGTGCTATTGGAGTATTAGTGTTTTTAAGAAAATCATGTCCACATTTTCTTAAGAAGAGAGTTTGTATTAATTTATATAATTGATGATATTATTGAACTTAATTAGCTCATCATCTCATGTAGGAGACGGACCAACCCACGCGCACGGGTGTTGTGAACACGTGAAGGGTTACCTCTCTCTAAAACTCAAACTCATTAATATAATTCTTACCTATAGGCAATATCCATATGAGTAATATCCAGCAGAATTTCAGTTATTCCTACTTTATAATAGTGGAGCTCATTCGTTATTTCATGAACGAGAAAAGCCATAACAGAAGGCTATTACACTTCTTCTTCTTCTTTTTTTCACAAAGGACTTGAATCTCGATCCAATTCTAATTTCGGAATACTATCAATATCAATTTCGGCTCTTGTTCTACTTAGGATTGTTCCTTTCTTTTTTATTTTAATTTTAATTTATAATTTTTCTATAATATCTCTAATAGCTATTACAATTTATACGTGCTTTGCCTATCGAAGTTGTTTAGAGTAAACGTAAAATTCGATTTCTCGCGACATCCATAAAGAATTAGAATATTTACATCATGAAAAGAGGTTCCTGTTCCTATAAACCTAATAGAGTGACAATCTGCAACACATTTGTATCATTAAGATACGGGTACATTCGTAGGCATTTGTCAGGAATATGTGATATGTCCAAGCTCAAAGCTACATGAAGGTGACACCCTAAATTTTGAAATACATGAGAGAAGGCAATGTCAAAGAATAATATCAAAAAATGAAAGCTCCAACGTTTATCTTCGATCAAAATTATTGTCCATGCCGGTACCATCTTGTTTGTACTACTTACGTGAAATGAAGGCTACAATGTATAATTGGACGTTGGTTTCTTTTTAAAAAGGACGAGCTTTTTAAAATTTTTTGGGTTTGTTGCTTTGACTTTTAGACTTGCACAGGGTAAACTTCTCTTTTTGGATTTGAAGATAAGTCTCCCCCACTCACATGGCTTGTTTCTTGAGTTATCACTATTCTACTTTCAAAGAGAAATTTCTGAGGGCTATAGATTAAAAGAATGCCTAAATTGAGGGACCCAACATACCAATCGATGATTAGGGTTTGTTGCAATAACCTTTTCTCATTAATATACATACTTTATGAATCCAGGAAAAAAGAAGAAGAAATAAACATAAAGAAATCCAAGGCCTTCAGATCCTTCCTTGCAAAGCATATGTCAATTCATGGAAGCTTTTTTGTTGTAAATAACACCTTTGTTATCTTTATTCTTTCTAGTGTGTGTGACATGTTACCACTTATGACTTCTTTTTGGACACTTTTTGTTTGTTTTACTTTCTTAAAATGCTTCATGACCAAAGAGAGCATGGGAATTTTATGCTTTTGGTACCGGGTAGTGACACATGTGAAAGTAGATGGAGATGCATAATCAACTCAACCTTTGATTATATGAAAATTTCATGCACTCTTTGGTGAGAATATGGGCTTACTTTTTGGGTGTTTGTCTCTCATGTGAAATGATCCACTAACCTTGGTTGAAGGTGATGGAGAGGCACATGGAGACTAAAAAGGCCATCTTCCCGGAAAAGAGTACACATCACAACCAAAAAGATAAAGAGAAAAGGGATGAAAAGAAGAGAGAAAGAAAGGAAATAAAGTTGAACAACCCACGCTGCCCTGTCCTACTAGATAATTGTACTTCAACCTACATTTTTTTTTTTTAGTTTTCCTCGTTGGAGAAGAATAGGACCAATAGGGAATCATGTGGCTGAAAGAAAGAGATTGATTTTGTATCGGCTTTGGAAAAATAAAAACATTTGTCAAGGAAACCAAACCAAAACCATCTTCTCCTGCCTGCTGGAAAAAAAAAGAAAAAGAAAAAGAAAAAAAAAGGGGCTTACTTTTGTTAGGAAGTGACAAACCTTTCCGAAGAATTCACTAAAATTTGATTCATATCTGTCTCTTTCTTGTTTGGCTTATCTCCATCATTAGTGGTGAATTTATTCATAAGCTTATCTTGCAACTCTTGTATGTATGTATGTGTTTGCACGCGCCTTCCTGACCCACTGTGACCTTGTGGGTCTTACAAAACGTTGTAAAATCAATCCTCTTTTGAAAATTGAATAGTTTGTGTCCTTCCATATGAATAAATAACATAATTTTTTAAGGAAAAAGAAGATATTTTGGTTTACCAATGCAAAAACTAGCCTGCTTTAACAATTTTCCTTAAACAATAATAATCAAACCTTATATCTAAATTTTTTAAGATGAGTTATGGATCATCCAGTGCCACATGCATTCTTAATTTGTTCAAATTTATAATTCAACTTCCTTACTAAATGTCATGGCCAAAAACTACCTAATGGTTGGCACTTAAAGTTTTTATATTGAGCTGAGCACATATTCCAGTAATTCCCAGAAGTACAACTGTACAATTGATTCGTGGGGCAAGTATAAATAAATAGACGTGGATTTTCCTAGTTTTCCCTCACGCCCAGACTAGATTGAAGATCGCAAGGTAAATGGACAAGGAGCTAGCTAGCTGTACTGTACTACTGTATGGTCTTCTGGCATTTCTTTTCTTTATATCAGCACTATTTGTTGACAATATGTAGAAGTGCTCGTACCATTCTTTTGCTTTTTGTTTTAGTTTTTATTTTTTATGACACGAGTGTCACGGGTTTTGTGTTGACTAATCCTATTAGTATGTGTAATTCCTATATCTCGGACAAACTGAATAATTATTGGTTCCAATCAACCTATCATTGAGATTTGAATATGTAACTTACACTTATTCAAATGCATGTTAAGGCTCGTTTTACTATTTAGCTAGATTTAAGTGCTCTTACCATTAAATAACCCGTCCCAAAGAAGAAGAAAAAATTATTTAATATTTTATTAAGAGTAGTTAAAATATTTACATATTAAAAACATGTAGAGTTTACTTTAACGCGTAGAGTTTGCAACACGTAGCTTTTCATTTTTCAAGACTTTCTTTAACAATGGCCAAGAATGGTTCACGCATGTAACAAAGTTTTCCTTTTTCCTTTTTTATTATTTTTTATAATAATTTAATAGTTACAACATTTAAATATTGATTCACACTTAAAAAAAATAAAATAAAAAAAAAAACAATGTCACTGATCAACCAACTTTTGAAATTAGAGTTGAACCATACTTGTTAATTGCTAATTGTTATGTTGCTCAATTAATCTTTTCTACGGTTGTTTTTCGTTGTTTAGAAATTCGAGATACAAATAATTAATTCCCAAAAATTGGTTTGTTCATTTGAGAAATTTCTCAGGAATTTCAATTACTACGACCATCTAAATTTCCATAAAATGTAGAAATGCTAACTAACACATTTTTGGTAAGAAATATCAATAATATACTATATTTATTGGAATTATTACTATGAAACTTAAACTCGACGTTTCACTTTTTTCCCCTTAAATTAAGGATGTAGAACTAATTTAGAAACATAAAATATTTATTTTTCATCCGAGTAAGATGCTTATCAAGGTTTGAAGACATTTTTTCCATCTAAAAAATTATATTGTAATGATCAAAATAATTAATTAGTCGATTATTACTAAATGAGCTTGTATTAAATTTTTTTAAACAATTCAAACTTGTTTTAAGTAGAGTGTTTTCTAAAATACATATAAATTTTAAATTGTAAGTATATATGAATGACATAAATATCAACTGTCAAGAATCTTGATTCTTTTAAGTTTAAATTCTTAAACTGAACAAGCTCTGCAAGCAATTGTCACTTTAATAAACCAGCTCAAACTAGAAATAGTATTATATCATTATTATTTTTTTTGTAAATTGGAGTGGGGGTGGTGAGTTTTCGAACCCCAGTGCCCCAGCACATACAAGAGGTGTTAGACCACTGGACTACAATTCGTTCAGTAATACTATTTTAAAGACTTGATAAGTTAGTCCAACCTTCAATGTGAGTGCAATATGAAGGATAAGATCTATGTCGGTCAAGAAATGGTTTAAATTATCATATAAATAAGTGATTAAGAAAAGAGAAAAGGGCGTAGCTGAACCAATAACTTTTATTTCATGAGGTGTAATTCTCACCTTAGTGTGCTATATTTTTACCTTAAGAAATGGAAAGAAGTGTCCTTACACGTAAGATCACCATGTGTGTTCCTCCTTTTGTAATTGCTTTTATACTTTTCTTACTATGAGATTAAAAAAAATGAGTGTGTACGTGAGAGAGAAGGAAAGCTGACCAAAGCGAACTTGTCTGAGTTTTGCAACCTACTTTTAATATTTGGGCCAGTTCTAGGCTCTTGGGAATTCTTGAAGGTTCGTCGTGCCTTCCATGCGGTTGTAATGTGAAATAATTATCTACCAGCTACCATCAAGGTATGGATTTTACCATAATGACATATACAATAACGTACTACATGGCCATACCCTATGGCCAAAAGAAGGGGATAAAAGAAGAAGCTTGCATAACATGGTCATACCCAACATCCCACACCTCTCTTTCTAACCTTTGTCATATGGTGTTTCATACAATAATGAACAAGATGCGTTTGTCTTATGCAAATGCTGTTGAAAGAGATTGTTATGTTCAAGATTATAGGCCATAAATCAGAGATAGCACTTATATTTGTCTATGTATTAATACAAGTAAGATACAAACAAAATAAGGGGGGAAAGGAGAAGGCAGGGAGAGGATTTTATCAGCAGGACAACATGAGAAGACACATATGGCTTCAATCAGGACATACTTCCAAGAGAAAACAATGATATCATACACATACATGAATTAATAATGATGAACTTATGGGGCCCTTTTCAGACATGACAATTTAAGAATATTATGCTTTATTTCAACTATTCCATTTCCACTCAAATTCTGTCACCCCTCGCCCGTAGGTCAAAAAACAGAAAAAGGAAAAAGGAAAAAGGAAAATCCCTTATTTCTCCATTCATTTCCTGCTCATATCTTTAGCCAGTAATGATATTGAGGACTAGTCAAAACTAATATATTCTCTAATAAAGAAAGATTAAATGGAGAAAATGAAATTTTTTGGGACTAAATCATGATATCCTTAATTGTATAAATTAAGAACAAAAAATGGTCGCACATTTTTCTATGATGATGTTAATCCTATAAGTTTGTGTTAAATCATGAATTTCAATCTAAGTTCCATCCGCTGGCCAAACTACATCTGTGAATTCCATGCATGCATGTTATTGTTAAGGAGAATATCTCAATTAATTTGGTTGTGAGGAAAGACTGAGGCAAATCTAATCAAACAAAGCAACCTGTTTCCTTTCCTATCCCCGAAAACTTACGGAAGTTCAAGTTTGCTTCCACTTCTAACAATTGTCTCATTCAATAGTACTTTAATGGTTTAACCTTATTTACTTCGAGCCAGATCAGTTACACATTCAACTGTTTTTTCCAAGAACAAACTGGTGCATCCATTAGCATGACCAAATTTTGTCAAGCATTATGGTTGTTTTATTTATTAGAAGGATACAAGTCTTTGAATGAACTTCTACTGACTATGTCACAGTAAAGAGTTAGATAAAGAATTAGAATTAATATTGGCCCTATACAAAAAAACTAGTCACATTTGTAGCTCTTTGTAATTACTTACTATAACATCGATAGATCTAGTATATGTTCAAAGTAGGACTTAACACACACCCTTGCTATACTTTTAAATCTGTTGAGTCCACATTTGAATACTGTATCCAAAACTTGTCTATGAGTTGAGTTGTAAGTTTCTTTAGTCTAGAATTTTAATTCAAAATCAAGTATAATGACATCAAGACTACAAACTTCAAAATGCTCAAGACAAGTTGAATTCTATAAAGCTTGACTGCTACCTCAACTGCAGTTTGATCGGTTGAACTTAATTAGTATAAGTTCAACACCATACTCGACACCTCTTCGATCTGTCAACGTGGTGATTCGCGGGATTCTGCAAAATAATCAAACGGCACAAAATCTACCTAGGTTTCTATGATCTATTGTTTTAGGTATTTAATACCCATTATGAGGTTAGTCTTAAGTGTGAAAAATGAGTGATCTATTTGTGCCTTTTCACTCTCTCCATAGCTTCAAGCTTAAAGAACCATTAGATACATTGAGTGAAGTTTTCTTGTGAAGAAGAAAGTGTTAGATGTGCTGTATATGACTTAGGATCATTTGGTCAAACTTAGTGTCTCGGCATTAACCACATTCTGAATCCAAGTGGATGTTTTGAAGTTGCTACTCAAGTCTACTCAAGACATTGATGTAGCATGAGTCACAATGAGGTATCCGTGCATTCAATGAGGGTCACTTGAAGGAGTCGTCCAAGGGAAGGGTGGAAGCACCGTGGGATCATGGGTTGTGAGTATTTACCTTAGGCTCGGATATAGTTTTTGTATTGTAAACCTTCAAATCCTAAAATAGTGAAATCCTTGATGTTTTGTGGTTAACGTAAAAACACCCATAGAGATTTTACCCCATTTAGATGTTTTCTCTTTGTAAGCATTTCACACGCCTCATCTACTTTCCACTGCGTATTTGGTGTGATATTAGTTATGGAGATGTTTAACATGCTTTATTAGCTTTCTACTATGTATGCATGTATTTAGCTAATGTTTTGATTAACACGTGTTAATTTGGCTAAATTGCTCTTGTCTTTAATAGGGGGTCCAAATACTTGAGTTTAAGTTGTTTGTGTTTGTGTACTTGCATAGCACTTATTAAACTCTCAAAATCCATAATTGTATACTATTTCCGCTCAACTTACTATAATTACTAGCTGGCGAGCACGTCCTAATTAACAAGAAAAACCAGAATGTTCACAGGAATTTAAATCTTGATGACGAGCCAATTAGGAAGCCCAAACAATAGTGATAAAAAAGGAGCTCCGTGAGGAAATGATGAACTTTGTCTTGCTGGCATTTTTGTCCTTTTCTTTTCTCTTTTCTATTGCTCAAGGATTCAGTTCAAGATTGGTATTGATTTCTACTGTTTTCTTATATAGGTCCGAATGATACAAGAATATTATGTGATTTTCTTTTGAACATCAATGTGGTTGAGAGTGAAAACAATGATTCAGTTAAAAAGTTGTCTACAACATGATACTAAGAAGAAGCAATTTTAACTTCAATATATTTAATCAAATATAAATAGAAAACAAAAGAATGTTAGATATATTATGACAAATAGACCTAAATTTATTGTAAGCTTCTTTACTTATAGAACAAGTAAAGTAATTCTAATCCTAATTGCAATGTAGTACTATAAGGCCATTAAGCAAATTAACTTATTTCCAAACGCACTTTAATTAAGAATAACGGCCTCGAGGTCTCCTTTTAGGAGAAATTAGTGATTACACATGCAAAAGCATAAAAAAAAAAATTAACCAAAAATTAAGATTTTTTCTAGATAACGGTTAACCGACACTAGTCACAAAGTTGGTGATGACAACGAAATCGTAGGAATAGTGAGCAGGGCAGCTGCTAACTCTTGTTAATTTGTGAATTGTGATCAATATACATGATCGGTACGCTTCAGCAAGTCTTCATCACCCTGATTGGTGGCTTGAAATTATTTCCAAAACATAAAAAGTAGATGGACAAAAGAAAAAGAATAAAAGGGAAAAAGGCATGGGGTTGAAGCAATAAATAATTGAAAGACACGCACAATAGTTTTAATCTCTATCTTTTACTTAGAAAAGCAATATCTGTTTGTATTTATTTCTTTGGTTTTGCCGGATCTGATAGTGTAATCCCATGCCAAATATATATGTTAGTACGAAAATGACAAGTGAAACTTCTGAAATGCATAAGAAAAAGCCAAGGAAGTAGGGTTTTGTGAATGAATGCCAATAAGAGAGCCAGCATAGATGAAATTAAATAGGAAATTACGAGGGATGGGGTCCATTGAGAGAAACTCTGTGGTGTGGACCGATAGAGAAGCCTTTGTGTTTGCCCAACTCTAAATATGTCATTGTCTACGATGCTGACAGCTGGACATCAGTAGCTCTTATGGGTTCCACCACATAGTGATTTCGATGCCAAGAGTGTTTGACGGCTGTTACGTGTAAGGAATCTACTGGTTTTTGTCTTTATGTTTCCGAAAAGGGACATCCCAAGTCCAAGATGACGTGAAATTATTCTTTTTTGTCAAATAGTCAAAGTTCCGTTTACACAGATTGAAATCTTATCATTTTTTTGATCATTTTCAGTCACAATTACACCATGTGGCTAAAAATGAGTGAAAATTTGAGATTCATTTGGAGTAGATCTTTTATTTATTTATTTTAATTTTTTATTATGAGTATAGGAGGGGGATTCATTCATTCCTTATTAAATACCTTAAAGGATTTTATTTTATTATGAGTAAGGTTGAGGATGTTTGACAAAATATGTGAACATAAGACGAATAGAACACAACAAAACACCATATATATGAATTTGTGTCAAAATGACTGAATTCTATTTACACTTATAAACACCAACTACCAAAAAAAAAATGTTATGACATGGGAGGTAAATGGGTTAATTTCGTGTTAATCTACTTAATTTTTAATCAACTTGAAATGATCTGATTCATTATCATGTCAAGAAGAGTTAATCCGTTTTATTATGAACCCATTTAACTTTGTGAGGATCATGACCCGAAACTCACAAGTCTTACATTAAAAACAAAAATGAATAAATAATTTCAACATCTTTAATTTTAATGGACCTCAAAATTGGTCATCCTCTGTGGATGTACTCCCTCTAGATTAAGAGTGATACTTTTTCATGGAGTCGCCACTTATTTTATTAGGGTTGTAAGCTAGGGCAATCTCGATGGAATCCAATTCAAGTTTTCCCTACTCAATCTTTTTTTTTTTTTTTTTTTTAATAGAAATAGCACTGGATCCCAAAAAAAAAATAAAAAACTTTTGCATTGGGTTTGAAATTGAAGTAATTTCATTGATTGAGAATTTGTACAATTTACATCTTTGAATATAAAATTCATGATTTTTATGCAAATAATATTAGATATAATCTAAGAAAAATATGTAAAATTGAACTCCAATTATATTTTTTGAATATGTAAAATTTGCATTTGGATTTAGTCTATAACCATTTATCTTGATTCAGAGGCTATGTTACGAGATAAGAAACTGTTAGGCACCCATCTCTCGCCCAACCATGAGTTTGAATAAATGAAAGTCTAACAACCTAGGGTTTTGAAAAAATTTCAAATATTTCAACATAGCTTGTTAGACCTAAGTTAACTCATTTCATCATCAAAAAACATGTTATCAACAAGTAATTAAAAGAGATAAAATTACACTAGCATAAAAGGGGAGTTTGACTACACAAATTCATGTATGCTTCTTTTTATTTTTTATTTTTTATTTTATGTGAAGAAATCTAGGCAACACTTCCCCTATATGAACTTACCTTAATTAAGGGTTTCTTCAAGAGGAAGACAGGTTGGTTCGATGATCATTTCTTGGTTTTTAGAAAAACGAGAGTAGAATCCACCATTTTCACTAGTGAGTTTTCTAAAATTTGTGGAAGTTGATGAAATCAAGAGGAAGAACAAGTTTCCTTTGTCAATAGGGTTCTCACCCTTTAAATAGAGTGGGAGCGTGAAAATTCTAACGTTTCTCCAATGTGATTTTCTGATCCTTTGCAATGAGGGGGTCCTCTTGTATTTATTGTAGAATGAGGGGGCTAGGGTTAGGTTTTTAGCCATTGTGACCAGCCAAAAATACATCCTTAAATGAAAAATATTTGGCTTAAATTCGAAATTCAGAGCCAAAACATGTCAAAAATAGAAAATTCTATAACCAAATGCTGTTTTTATTCCGTTTGAGCCCTTCAGAGTGCATATTAGGACCCTTGCAGTCTGGATCAGCACTTGGGGCTCAGATCTAGTTTCCTTTTTTGTTTTCAATTTTCACACGAATTAGAGCGCTTTTTTTTATTAACTTTTGGGACAACGATTGGGCTTATTTTCAACCCTATATCCTTATTTGACTTTCCCAATTGATTAGGATTTAGGATATCAATTAATCATTAAAACCCCATATTTTTGGTGATCTGTAATTCATTTTGATTTATTCCCTATTGAATTCAAATTAAAATCATCTCATGTGTGTATGTGCATGGCCAAATTAACGGTTAATTAATCATAATTTTACACCTGTTTCATTAATATATAACTACATGTGATATGTTGCATGTACTGAATGTGATAAAATAGATTTCATTGCAGTGGTATTCATTAGTATATATAGATGTGTGCTCTTTGTAATAAAATAACACAGATTATTACATGTACTGAAAGATATTTATTAGTTATATATATTGTGTTGATGACCATTTAAAGAAGTAGTTAAGATATAATCATATTATCACTTTTTCTTTTCTTGTCCTGCTATATCCTTTATCCTATAACACTTATACATATAACAATCCCACCCGTGGCTCTGCCATTGTATACATAGAACACTAATTAAAAATGGTTCATAAAGGGGGACTGTAGAAAGAGATTTCGCTAACAAAAAAGCTTTCAATGCAACCCAATACCCCTCTCACGATATTACTTCACTATCGGTCACCCAGGAGTATTTAGCCTTACAAGGTAGTCCTTGCTAATACGGGGTTCCACGTGCCCCATGCTACTCGGGTCGAAGTAAGGAATCATGGCATATATATTTGGAATAGATTCTATTTTGAGAGAGTTGAAAAAGAACTATCTCAGGTTCGTTTCGCCATCCTACCCAATGAATCATTAGAATTCGTTTTCAATAGAATCTATCCCATGCAATACATTTTTAATTTAACTTTCAATTTTATCCCTGGTTAAAAAAATTGAAAAGTATTGCACGATCCAAATCTCAAGTAAGATCAAGAATTCAGGACCTAATTATTAATGGCGTCAAAGTATACTAATCAGAGGCATAATAGCATCCAAGCATGTGTGCTCTGGAAACTGCAGTACCTAAAGTATACTGAGCAGATGGTAACTTATGAATGATTTGGTACTGAGCAGAGCAGACTTTTTTTTTTGAACAGACACCATCTTTGCTAGCGCTCCTACTGCATTACATGTTCTCTTGAGATACACTCATCTTTTTTCCTTAGTTCAAACTTATTTCGTTAATAATAGTATTCCATAATATCTGTATTAATTCCAACCTATGAATATTCCAATAGAAGATTGTAACTTGTATACTTCTTTCAATTATCATTTTTATTTTTATCTTTATTTATGTTTTTAATTGTGTTAAAGCAGATCTATTAAAAATTTATGGTAATAGATGTAGAGACCCAACAACGTTTTATATATATATATATATATATATATATATATATATATTTTTTTTTAGGTTTATGTATTCATTACTCACTCCAAATCATTTTTTTATATGGAATTAAAAATCTCTTATAGGTGAGAGTCTAGCGGTTTATATATACATGATTGAATGGTTTTTTTATTTTTTTATATAGAATTAAAAATCTCTTATAGGTGAGAGTCTAGCGGTTTATATATACATGATTGAATGGTTTTTTTATTTTGCTAAATATGATTGAATGTTAGATAAACAAGAGACCCTTGCTTTCTACCAATTACCATATATTTTTTTTTATGGTTAGCAAACGAGGATAGCTTCATGATAGCTATTCGTATGATGAAATACTTGTAGTACGCCGGGTAGCGTGGTGTAATGATTTTCACACGAGGCTACAACTGCAACTTTTTGGGATCAAGTGGTTGAGGTGAGAAAGTAGAAAGTAGGGTAGCTCTGCCAGTTTCTTCCTCTAAAGATCTTATTGTGTCGGTAATGCAACCTACACTCTCACGTGCGACATTCAAACTATCTTCGTTTTACAACGAATTAATGTTTTAACTTTTACATTCACAACATTAATTACTTAAATCCATGTAGTAATTCCTAGACAATGACATCTTTCTCCCTTTTACTAAAATCATAGTTGTCAAAACCAACTTTTACAGACTGCTCTGCCAATTGCCCATGGGACAAAGCTGCAATACTAATTTATTATTGCACTGGGAAGATTCGACTTTTGTTGTTGTTGTTGTTGTTTTTTTTTTTTTTATTTCTTCAAAATATTTTAATCTTTAAAAGAATTTATTTTATTGTTGGAAATGTCAGGATAGGCAAACACACATTTTAATCTAAAACGAATTTTTAACGTGAAAACATGTCTATATGCTGCATCTGTTTATCATTATCATCATGCATAATTTATGATAAAGTATGATTGAACCTAAAAATTTAAACGATAAAAAAATTACTTAATCAATAGTTTAACTTTAACACCCCCTCTTACTTGTAGGCTTGAACTCCTCTTTAATAAATAGATCCTAATATGTGGAATTTGAACTTGAAAAAGAAAAAGAAAAAGAAAATATAGAATAAGGACAGAATTTGAAATCAAGACTGTTAAAATGTGAAACATGAATCTAAAACCATATAAGAAGAATTGAGACGTGAAAAGAAGGAATAGACGAGAGAAAGAGATGTGAAAAGAAGGAATAGACGAGAGAAAAAAAATAATACAGAAAATAAAGGTGGTTCAACATTAGCGGCCTATGTCCATGACACAAAACTCCAAACCACTGATGCAATAATAAATTGAAGTCTTTATATAGAAATAAAATACAACGAGACAAATATGGCAGAATATGATATTGTAGAAATTACAATTAATAAAACATTATATTTTACAAAAACACAATACAATAACACTATCAACATAATATTCTTACAAATAAATATAATCTTTATTGAAGGTATATATAATCTTCTTAGAGTTACAAATAGTGATAATCCGAGATGGTAATCAAGGATAGAATCAAGAAATGTTTTTAATATTGGCACTTAAGTTTTTGAAAACCCAAATTTCTTCGAGTAATGTTATAAGCACAACATTTTTCACAACAGACGAATTAACAATTTTTATTAATTCTTATCTGGACATACCATTAACATCATTTTATTATTCATTATTTACGGCTTGACACATAAGTAATTGTAAAATTTTGTGTGCCTCTAGACTTAATTGTATTTTTTCCATGTTATCATTCTTATATATATTTTTTAATTTTTTTTTTCTTAGAGTTACAAATAATCCTAAAAATAACTTACCCACTTTTTGGATAAATTCTTCTTAAATTAGGTGAGTTCTTTTCTACAAATTCTTTAATTTGAAATTTTATTTATTAATCCTAATTATTAATAATATATATAAAAGTAATGTTTTAATATAAGAAAACTACAAAAAATAGCATATTCATTATATTGTGTTTATATATTAGGTTTTATTTTTATTTTTTTTTCACATGAATAATCCATTTTCGATCTTTTCAAAGTAAGAAATCCCACTTAAGAATGGAAATATTTTGGTAGTTAAATAAATACTAAATGCTAGTGCAACTTACGTGAATTTCGTTCAAATTCTATTAATTTAAAACTATACTATGAAATTTATATACTTGAAACTTCTGAGTTGAGGTTGAAAACAATATCAAACTCTAGAGTTTATAATATAATTATCACTATAATCTATTGTTTTACACACAAAAAAAGAAGGAGAATTAATTATTAAAAAAAAATTGAGACCCTGTTATTATTTATTTATAACTCTTAAGAGGTAAGAATCATTTTTTTTCCCTCTCTTACATAACTCTTGCTTTTGTTTTTTTACTTACTATTGTTTTTTAATAGGCTTTGAACCATAATAGTCATTGATAAAAGATTCTCCTTTCAAATTTTATTTTTATAAATGAACTTGAGATTAAACATAGTTAATAGTTTATTATTTATATCAACAAGAAATTTTCACCAAATAAAAAATAGATCAATATATTTAAGGGGCAAAATTTAGTTACAATTACTTATGTGTAGTACATAAGGTTCTAAAATATTAATTTTAAACACCTACCTACATTGAATTTAATTGTTGACTAAAGTACGATTTTGGACCCTTAAGTTTTTGGATGGTTTCACTTTGGTCTCTAAAGTTTAGTTTAAAAGTTTCATTTTAGTCCTTTAAGTTTGATTTTGTTTCAAAATGGAACTTCCGTCCAAATTTGTTGTATAACTTCCGTTAAATACTAATTCAACTAAGCAACTCAACTTTTTTTAATATTATTTAATCTAACTTAATATTTTTTAAATAAAAAATTAATTACGTTATTCATTTACTCTCTCTCTCTCTCTCTCTCTCTCTCTCTCTCCTTCATAGCTTGCCACCACCACACCGTCGATGCCACCAAAGCCACCACCATTCTAGACAACAAGTTCAGGGCTCTCCTAGAGTTGGATTCTTGAAAAAATCCCTTATGTTTTTTTTTTTCCCCTCTTATTCCCTTCTCTATCCCTTTCCCTAGGCTTTTCATCTTTCTCTTTCAGCAATCAATGGCATTTATAGAGGTCAAATTCTAAGGCTTTGTCATGCAGGATCGCTTGGGCCACTGATGAATACACCTAGTACTGAGCCTTCTTTCCCAATGACGAGATCCTTGAATCAAAAGTTTGTTGGTCGTCACATAAAGATTTTGGATCTGGCCCGATTCGACTTTGCCCTCGATCCAAAATAAAGCCTATATGATTAAATCGACTCTATTGTTTGTGTTTCTTGATATTTTTTGTGTTACTATAAATTGATTCGTTTACTACTCTCACATAAATCAATCATCAATGATCGCAAGACTGGCAGATCTGCTTCGGATTCGTCACTTTCAACAACAAGAAGTTGATGGAGGAATTGGAAGCTTGGATTTGTCTGTGATTTGAGGGTGTTGGTAGCTTGATTTGTGGGTGGTTCGAATATTTTGAGGTGGGTGTGTGCTCTATGAGGTTGTTGTGTTGTTGTGTGTGTGGGTGTGTGGTTGTAGTGTTTTTGCGTGCAAATTTATGAAGGAGATGGTCGTGGGTGTGGTCAGAGAGAGAAGATGAGATGAAGGAAAAAGAAATAAAATGTATATTTTTTTTAATTAAAAAATATTGAATTGGATTAAATAAT
>OU015762.1:21672054-21942054 GCA_907173295.1 Fagus sylvatica | reverse complement strand
TAGCAATTTTGATATAAACCTCTCCTTTACATGCATTCTGCACGCTTCAATCCATGGGAAATGATATCAATGGTACTTTAAAGAAGAGAAAATAAAATAATCCAAGAAATATATCAAAATATATGAAAAAAATAAAAAATAAAAAAAATTCAAGCTTAACCCATTATCCTTGCCCCCCAAAAAATAACGAAATAAAACCAAGCATTATCCATTTTTATTACCCTCTTTCTATTTTTTAAAACTAATATTAAGTACCCTTTTAATTCTAGAAGCAAAACCTTATTCAATGAATTTCTGACACCAAATTAATAGTCATTTTGTAAGAAGATTGAGACATATCAATTGATAGTCCGTATCTAAAAGATCGTGTCCTACTAGGTATACGGTTGAACCCTTGATTTGATTTTTATTATAAAAGAACCGAACCAACAAATCTATTCTATCCTTTCTTGTTCTCCAAACTGATAGATTTTTTTAATATGTGAAAAAAAAAAAAAATTATAAATTATAAATTATACCCTCTTAATTTGCTCAAATTTGAAATTTCAATTCAATCCTCTTAATTTTAACATTTTCAATTTAATCTTCTAACTTTGGTCTTGTTTCAACTCACACCCATGGTTTTAAAAGTCGGACCGGACCGGCTGATTCAACAGGGGACCGGTGCTCTATCCTATCCGATTCTTTAAAAAAAACCGAAAATTTAGAAAAATAGGCCAAAAACCGGAAACCAACGGTTCGACCGTAAAAACCGCGAACCGGAGCGATTGAACTAGTTTTGGCCCAGTTCCACTTATTACAAAACTGTACCGTTTTGGTCTTTTTTTTCCTTATCCTAACCCAAGTGGCGGAGCTCTCTGGCAAGCGATGGATCGCGGGGGTGGAAGTGGCGGCGAGCACATGGAGCCAGGAGAGAGTGTCAGAAATGCGTCCTGGGCTGTGTTCCATGTCGACGATGACGAAGTCGTAGCCAGAGAGACCGGCGATCTCGGCGAAGGTAGGAAAGAAGCTGAGGAGGAAGAGACCGTACAAGGTCTCGCCATTGCGGAGGCGAGAATTGAGGCTTTTGGGGTTGGTGGTGGAGGTGGGAGTGATTGTGTTTGCCGCCACTTCCACCCTTGTGATCCATTGGTTTAGTTCCAGATCTGACTATGGCTTTGGCTTTGGCTTTGATTTTGGGTTTGTCACTTTGTCTTTTCCACCCCTTTATTTCTTCTTTTTTGTTTTCTTTTTTTTTTTTTTTCTTTTCGCCTTTTCTCTGTGTGGCCTCAATAGCTCCACGTGAAAGCTATTCTCAAGTATGCAACTTTTTCTTTCCCTTTCATTTTTCAATTAGACAATAATCCGTGCGAAGCACGTGATTTTTCTAAAGTATTTAATTTATTTATTTATAACTAATTATTAGTTACAAATTTGCTATATATAAAAATGTGGAAACTCATATAAAATATTTTAAAATTTACTATATATTTGTTAACCCTATATTATTAGTTACAATTTGTATTTAATTATTATTATATAATTTATTTAATTATTTATATAATTAAAATTATAATTAAATTATTTATGACGTCACCGGTCCAACCCCGGTCGGACCACTAATACGGGAACCACTCCCCTTTTCGGTTCTCTCCCCGGTCCGGTTTTTAAAACCATGCTCACACCCTCTATCAAGTTTCATTAGTTAGTTTCCGTTAAGTGTTCAAAAAACGACTTGTTTTGTTTTGTTTTGTTTTGTTTTTCCACTATTTTTTAAATTAAAAAAATACCATTTTGTTGGGGAAAGTAAGTTCTAATAAATTTGAAAAGAAATTGACAACTAATTTTTTTTTTCCTCTCTCTTCCTCTCTCATTCTCTCTACATGTCACACTCCCATCAAGGTCGGCCCTGGGGTAAGCCAGAAAGCCCTTAGGTTTGGACAACCCCCCTACAGTACAACACAAACAAAAAGAAATTATTGATATACATTAAAAAAAAAAATTTAATTAAGCCTTTAAGGACAAAAATCTAGATCAACAAATTTGGACCCAAAAAATCAATTAAGAAAATTATAAAAATAAAACCCTAAAAAAATTACAAATGTCCATAAAATCTCAAAACAAAATTACATAAATCCCCCCCCCCCCTTAAAAAAAAAAATTTACTAATCTCAGCAAACGCATAACCGAGTCTCAAAACACAACTTTAGGCTAGCAAAGTGCAAAACAAATCTTAATCTTTAATCCTAAAGCACTATTCGCCTTGCATCATAAGAGGGACCAAGGGGCCGACTTGATCTGCCGCCAGGTCCGCCACCGACCCACCACCAAACCATCTCTAGCTTGTCTGGATTGTCTCTAGCTTGCCACAATCACTCGTTGCTCAACCACCAGCCATGCTAATCAACCACTGCCAACCGGTCCATGGCCACTGCAGGTATTTTATCTCTCTTTCTCATCCTCTCTCTCTCTCTCTCTCTCTCTCTCTCTCTCTCTCTCTCTCTCTCTCTCTCTCTCTCTTATATTTTCTGATTCAGATTTTTAGAATGAGCGAATGAATGGTTGTGGCATGTATGTGTGTTAGTGTTATTATGTTAGTGCGCGTACAATGCAATATTAATTATCATATATAATATATGAATATTATATGACCAATTGACCGACTCTAGTGTATTTTAAAAATATTGATTAAATTTGTGATTTGTGAATTGTGAGATATGTGTGATACTGTGATGTGCTTGTGTGATTGTGTGAATAGGGTCAATCTTGCACTGTGCGATTTGTTTGAAAAAAATTTCCACATGTGGATGTGGCCATTTACCATGTGCTTTTGTCTGTGGGACAACTAGACAAGCAATTGTTTTGTGTTGCTAAGTTCTTGTGTTTATTTAATGAATTTTTATCACTTTTAATTTATTATTATTATTAATTTGTTGTGGTTTGTAGACGTGATATTATATATATATATATATATATTATAATTTTGCTATTACTAGTGAAATTTTAATTAAAGAACTATTAGATATTAATAAATAAAAAAATATTTGACTTTTATGTTTTTTTTTTTTAATATTTAATAATAAGTGGGCAACAAAATCGAGACGGCTTGGGCAACCCAAACCTAGAGGCCAACCCTATCCTATTGTCAGAAGAAAAAAAAAAAAAAAAAAAACTCTCTCATCTCATTATTCTTATTAACTGTCTCTCTCTCTCTCTCTCTCTCTCTGAAAAAAAAAAATTATATAAAGATTCATCTTTTTAGTTTGATTTATTTCAAAATAAAGGGCAAATGGTATAAATGCTAAAGAAACCAAAACAACAAACCTATTTTGTAGACACCCCATTTTATATCCTTTACAACTTGAGTCCATGGTCTCAATGAGGAATATTCTGAGCACCTACCAATGAGAAGGCTCAACTACTTCACCAAAAAAAAATATTCAAAGAAAGATAAAATATATATATATATATATATATATATATATATATTTTTACAAATACATCGTATGCCCTTTTCATACTAGGTTACAGAAGAACGGGGATGCCATATGCTACCTTTCGACTGAAACCCTAATTTTCTAGATATGATTTTTCTCCATATTTATTTCTAAAAGTCAAGCTTAAATGCATGATTGATGTGTGATCTTTTGAAGTCAAGAAATTTGTAATATGTTGTTGAATTTCTTGATTATTTTCTGCCTATCTCTTGTACTGTTCAAAATTCTTCCGATATCTCTTTGAGTACATAATCCATGTGCAGTTGGTGAATCTTACTACTAAAAGGAATGCCTTCAATTTTAACCCATAAGGGATCTTCTCCTGGTGAGGCAATGTCAAGGTGGTAATTGTAATATGAAACCGATCTGAACAAGGCAAGAATTTGTCTTGTTATTGTTTCAAATATAATTTTTAATAAATTTTTGGAATGAATTGAAGGAGGATGGTTGGAAGAGGTGGAGGAGGAGGGGGTGGTGGAGAATTGTTCTCTTTATCAACCATAGGCTCTGATACCACTGTTGGTGTCTGATGGATAAAAATCTCATTAGAGTGGTGATCACAGGACGTTAATACATTTGTCTAAAGAGAGCAATTCTACAACAATTGGGACAATGAGACTCTCATATTATATAGACTACTAGACACCCCTTGGCAAAGGATATAATCTATCCAAAAGTCATGTCTCTCTATAAACCAACGTATCATTCTGTGGAGCTACACCATCCACCAAATGGGGGTAATTGTATACATTAGGGTGCACCATATTACGGTGTGATCACCAATCATTATTATACACCTACATATGTGAAATTGGAACTTGGCTGGATAGTTGATATGGTTGTCGTATTCCTTTTCTAGACATTAGTTATATAATTTCAAAATTGAGTTCTTCTTCCTTAAAATCATGTTTAACTGTAAATCCTCTCACATGTCAAGAAAATCATAATTAATGCGTGCAATTTGATTTTTGACTTGGATGAATATGCTTATATGTGTTTTGGCATGGTTGTACTCTCATTTCTGTTTTAATTTAGGTATAGTTGATATGGTTGTCATATTGCTTTTCTAGTCATTAGTTTTGGGACTCTAAATTTCAAAATTGAGTCTTTCTTTCTAAAGCATGTTTGAATACAAAGTTTCTCACATGTCAAGAAAATCATTATTAATGTGTGCGATTTTGATTCACAAAATAAACTAAGAAATAATCAAGACAATTGAGTTTGGAATCTTGACTGTTTTTCACATGACAAATTTGATATAATTAAATTCAATGCGTTTTGTCTGCTATCTTTCTTAATTTTGTTTGTCACATGTTCTTTAACTGTATCACATGCTAGTTTGGGTGATTAGAGTAATTGAATTGAGTTTCTAAAATTTAGGAATTTTGTCTAATTGATTTGATCACATACCTAAATTTCCCATGATTGATTTTTTTCTTCTATTCAAATAGTCACATGCTTGAATACTTTGAATGACTCGCGTGATTTATTTCTTTTCCATATATCACATGCTTTTTGTCTTTCTTATATGCAATTTGATATATGATAGAATTTATAATCTAAACTCACACACACGTCACACGTATATTTGAAGACCCCGGGGATTGAACCCACACCCTCATAGAGGAGTGGGGTTTTTTGGGAAGAGGGATTACTACTAGGCCGAATACCCAAGTAACTTCTCATATCCAATTTGGGTTCCAATAATTTAGACATTTTTATTAGATTGATTTAGTCCACTAATTTTTTTTCAATTTGATTTCAAATATTTATTTTCTTGTGTGGGTTTGTTAAATAGTGTCTTTAGGTTAGGGTTTCCCTAGTAAAAAAATTCCTTAGACATAACGCAATAATATGAGAGAAGGCAAGTTATACAGCTGGGCAGATTTAAGTGTCTAACAACTTTCCAAACCTGCACCTTAACTATGGACTCAGACCATATCAGTTAAACCTTAACAAAATGGAGTTCAAATGGTTCCTAAACCTTTAACCTCAACCAAGCTGCGACTCCGCTTTTCTCTACCTTAACCTCCACAAGGATTAGTGGCAAAATACCTCCCAAACAATACCATACATTGGCAGTCACATTTATAGCTTGTAAAATTTCTAAAATAAAAAACATATAGCAAAACTACCGATTCATGGGATCTGTTTCAAACAACAAAACTACTGATTCATACAACATAACTATACAACACCATAGACTTCTAAAAAAAATCACCATTGGCAAAATCATCACAAGCTCCTTCATCTTCTCTCCACCAAACTAAAAAAATAAGCTATAGACCTCAAAGAAATGGTATACACAGGACCACAAAACACCACCATCAAAAGCAAAACCCATAAAAACCCCAAAACAAAATCAACTTCTTCTACGACCATCGTAAGCCCTCCCAGATCCAACCAGATATACAAATCTTACACTTGTTCGCAAAAGAAACAAAAATCTGGCTAGTTGAAACTCCTAGAATTTCTTCACGGTTCAAAAACATAGCCTCCACAACTACAAGTCTGGATTTGACGACATGTCAATTAGTGAGGATTATGTCGTCGTGCTTATCGATGACGAAATCAGTGGCGTAGCTAGCTCCAGCGGACTCAGTGTCAAAGGTGTGATAAGCATTGATGCGGAGGAAGTGTTAGAATATTGGTTAAATGAATAAATTCACCATATCCTAAATAACTTAAGCTTTGGGGATAATCAGTAATTTCTCATGGTATTAGAGCAGGTGATCCCAAGTTCAAACCCTGACTCCACTCTACCTCCCATTTAAAAAATTAAAAATCTCACGTGGCGGAGGAGGAGGATCAATCTCCATGCTCAGGTTGCTGTCGACCTTGATTTCCTCCGATTCTGATCCCAGACTGTTGAAGGAATTTCTTTGTCTAATTAGGATGACCGTCAAAGCATTTCTTGGAATTCTATTAGCATTTTATTTTTTTGGTAGGGAATATAACATTACATCGTAGATGGCACCATCGCCATGCAAAACTATTTAATACTCCAGGAGGAATGCTCTCTCCTGTCACATGAATTATAGATTTCACTATTAATTTAACTAGTCGTTAACCCGTGCGATGCACAAGATGGTTAAATACAAATAACATATATTTATTTTGGTTGAAGTTACAATGTTAATCTCACAATGCCACTTGAAAATAAACTTTGATCATCATATGTAAGAAATAAAAATAGAGAAAGATTAAAAATTATTTTAGTCTTTGGCAAAGTATTGTCAAAGACATCTTGGTGCAGCAAGGTTTGATTAAGGTATTGTATGGAATGACAAAGAAGTCGGCCACTATGTTTGATGATGATTGGGAAGAGTTTGAGAAAGCTGTGAGTACTATTCATTTAAGTCTTGCCCCTAAGGTAAGTATAGTGTGTTGAATGAGACTTCTCTCGAAGAATTACGGAAAAAGTTAGAGAAAGTATATATGTCAATGTCATTAACAAAGGGCAAAACTTAGGTATAGTATCTTATATACTGTTGATTAGGTTCCCTTCTTAAAATTAGGACATTTGGCTAATTCACTCACCAAATTAACGCCGTGAACTTAAAAGTTAAAACCCAATTCTTTTTCACCGATGACTTCTCTTTTTTCCCTTCCCTTGTCTTCTTCTTCCTCCTCTCTCTCTTCTCTCTCTATCTTTCTCTCTTCTACCACCCCCACAATCCCACCACAACTATTAACTCCGGCAACTCACCACAACTATTAAATCCAACAACTCAATCAACCTCACAGACCCATAAAATCCACACTTCAAACCTACAAATCCAAACGCCATCAAAATTTGCACAAAGGTATCAACCAATCCTGATATATCACAAAATTTGGCAACATCCAGCACCTAAAGCTGGAACCAACCAGCCTCTATCACTATTTGGGTGCCGCCGATGACCCACAAGCAACCCCAGATATACAGACAGCCTCCGTTCGACCACCATGCACCACCACCACCACTAGAAATCGCCCATAAACCACTCTTGACGGAGACCCATGTCACCCAATCTGCAAATCCTTCGCAAGGTGGATCCAAGAAGGACAAACCCACTAGAAATCGCCCATAAACCACTCTTGACGGAGACCCATGTCACACATGTCCATGGAACTCATACTGATTTCGACCATGAAAAAAATAGATGAGATAGAAGTATAACCAAAAAAGGAGAAATAGGGGATCATCAGTGATAGTGAAGGGCGACCGGAAGCAGCCATGGAGGGAAGAAGAAAAGAACGGTAAGTCGTTGATTTGATGGTGTTTGGGTTTGTGAGTTTGAAGTGTGGGTTTTGATAGATCTGTGAGGATGACTGATTTGCCAGAGTTAATAGTTGTAGTGTGATTTTGGGGATGGCAGAAGAGAGAGAGAGAGAGAGGAAGAAGAAGAAGTTAAGGGAAGGAAAAAAAAAATGAAGAAGATAACACCGGTGAAAAAAAAAAAAAAAAAAAAAAAAAAAAAAAAAAAAAAAAAAAACTTTAACTTTTAAGTTAACGGTGTTTGTTAAATGAGTGAATTTGCCAGGTATTTTAATTTTAGGAAGGGAACCTAACCAACAGTATATAAGATACTGTATCTAAGTTTTGCCCATTAACAAATCGATTGTGCTTGAATAAAAAGTTGTATCAACTACGCATGGAGGAAGGAACTGAATTTAGAGATCGCCTGTGGGTTTTGGATTTCGCGTGCTGTTTTTATATGTGTTGGAACGAAGATTGGTTTGACACATACAAGGTTTGCGATGAAGGTTTTGGTAATTATATGGAATGTAAAGTTGTGGGAATTGGTAAATTTAAGTTAAAATATTCGATGGAATTGTGAAAACCTTGGGTAATGTGAGACATGTACCCGAGCTTGGAAGAAATTTGATTTCATTAGTCTAGCTAGATTCTTTGGGTTATGGATATTTTGCAAGAGGGGAGTTATGAAAGTTACTAAAAGTGTTTTTGTGGTGATGAAAGGAGAGAAGACTTTCAAGAAAGTATACAAGTTGATTGGTAAGACGATTAAAGGTGAAGTTCCTAGAGGAGCATAAGACAACGAGGAGCCTGTGGTAATATCACCACAAAGAAAGATAATCATGGATGTAAGAGAGTAAAATTTGTGGAGAATGCGATTGATATGGTTGTGAAGCCAAGTTTGAGTGACAAGTTCAAGCATTGCTTGTACTCAATTAAGCGTATGTCTTGCTTGAACTCAATTAAGCATATGTCTTGTTGAGGACGAGGTGGAGTACCCCTACCCATAAAGGGGGTGCAATGGAGTACCCAAAGAGGTACTAGTGAACACAAATCATTGACTGAAAGTGGAGATTTGTTAAGTCCAGTCCATGATAGGAGAGGGTTAGAGAGTTCCTTATTGTTTTTGAAATCCCACATCAACTAGAAGAATAATAAGGATGTGTAGTAATTATATTAAAGGCTGTAGTTCTACATTGAAAAGAGAAGAAGTAAGGAGGTGTGCCATTCCCTATAAATAGAGGAGTGGTGTAGCTTTGTAAGGTGTGTGAGAGTTAGAAGCAAAACTTTGTCTTGTGAGTTAGTGTGAAGGCACTTTTGGGTGTATTGGGGTTTTGGATTAGTTTATGTCCGAAAGATTTTTGTGAGAGTTTTGGTGTAATTGTAATTCCAATTATTAATAGTGAATTTTGATTGGCATTGCCTGTGACTGTAGACTTAGAGTTATCCGAATCACATTAATTATTGTGTGTTGTGATGCTTGCTATTTTATTATTTTGCGTTTATTTTACAACAAAAAATGCTTCACTCACTAGTAATTTCACTAAAAAAAAAACTTACATCATCTAACATAATAATTAATTTGATTAGTATCACATTAATAATATAGATAAATTAATTTAATTTGTTATTTTTATTTTTATTTTTTTAAATTGACACATTAGTTTGAGATGCTTATATATAATAAAATTTGTAACCTGTAACATCATCACTACTCATTCTTTTAAACATTAATTCAGGAAGTTAAGCTGCTTGTCAGCTTCTCAACGCATTCTTACTACCTAAAAAAGTGTACGGAGGCAGATATTTAAAGAGAGAGACATTGAGAGGTCTGCGCCCTTTCTACACGATCTAATTAATACAATAGTGAATAAAATAACTACAATATGTGAAGAAAAAAAAAAAAAAAGCAAAGCGGCTTAACTAAGTAAGTGGGTATTTGTTTAGAATGGAGCAAGAAATGGGGGGATGATGGGAATGAGATTCTCAACACATGCAGCATTATAAGAGAATGTCCTTTGCAATCATCCTCCCCTAGTGTTCTCGATCCCGAATCTAATCATACTTTGTTATAACTTCAAACTATAATAATTTTTATATTAGTGAAGCTATTAAATCAACCTGACTACATCAAAACCTACCAAACAAGATCTCTCTTTTTGCCTCCTTCCTCCCCCCTAGCTAACGTGAGAGGTTTTTCTCTTCATGGGTCTAATGGTTATAGTACTAATATTCTATATATGGGACCGCTTAGCTTTAATCTTAATTAATCCAAATATAGATAAGGGTGGTGAGGTAAGGTGGTGAAAATTATATTGGTAGGGTATGAGAGATAGAGGGGTCCTACTCCTTTTTGAACCCGGCAGCCACCAAACAGGAGGCCATATTTTTGGTGTCGTAGTTTCCTCTTTTCTTAGATTCTCTTGTCACTTGAGTTTTGAGAAATAATGATATCATGTTGCAACCATGCATCATCTACTCAATGCATCAAAAACTAATCATCTAACCATGCCAATAGTCTACCCATCTACCAAACTAGCCTTTTCTTATACAATTGTTTGACGTACTAGTTTTGAGTTTTCACAACTGGGCCAGAAATATATATATATATATATATATATATATGCATGTAGAAAAGGGCCAGTTTATTACCACTTCAATTTCAAATATAAGCTGTTATCATGTACTGGTATAGTGCTACATGTCATGCAATGATGCTTTGGACTTTGAATACTGCCTTTTAAAACTAGAACTAGAACTATTCGAAAGCAATGTAAGCAAGATCATGATGACTTAATTTCAAAATTCATCCGAGGCTTATTTGGCTACATTGGATGTTGCATCCCACCTTTTATAAAAACCTATTATCTATATTAATTAAGGTGAGAATTAATTAAAATTTTTTAGGCAAACTATGAAACTAGCTATACAAGTTAAAGCTAGATGGTGCCTTCAGTTTCAATACATTAATTACATTCCAATATGGGTTCTAATACACACATTATCAGTGAGTACTGGCCTCTCATATAATAGAAATAGCTGATTTGAATATATTTCATTTCTAAGGTGTTAATTGATAAAGTCTGTGTTTGAATGAAGACTTTGTTGATTTGTTGAAAATTGGTTAAAATATAATTATATAAAAAAATAAAAAATAAAAACTTTAAAAAGCTATATATAAACAAATAAACTAAAAATTATAAAAGAAATTAAGAGATAAACTCCTAACAACCCGTGAAATCGACCTTACTATTTACGAGAAATCCTTGTTTTCAAAGCCTTGAATTTTCTTTCCCCTTTTTCCCAAAACTATCTCTATAATTTCATTTCTTAATTCTATCATCTTTTATTTTCTTTCCATTTTAGTCATTATAAGTTTATTCCACGACCATTTTTAACCATTATATATATATATATATACTTCTACAGCTTTTCCACTATCCACAGACAGAATTACTGGGTCTTCAAAAAACATATGATGAATTGGAAAGATAGAGAGACAAAACTAACGGAATATAATTGAACTCGTCTCGTCAAAGATTCCCCAGAAAAATACAAAAAAGAAAATAAGAAAGAACCTCCCAGTTACTTACTCAAAAAAAGAAGAAGAAGAAAAAAGGAGGAAGAAATAAGTTCTTGTTGGTTTATGCGTTCTGTCCACGGCTGGAGTCTCCAACACAATGATTTTTTTTCTATACTCGTCAACTATATATATGTTTATTATATGTGCCACATAATCTTTAAATATTGCAATTAAAATTATTTAATAAAATTTCTGGGTTTTTTTTTTTCTTCTAATATGATGACCTGAAAATTTTAGGGCCCTGCCTATTATTAATGATTCTTGACTTCTAAACCTCAATGGATATAATTCTGTTGACCACGCAGTGCAGCTCAATAAATTTGAGCTGACTCAACTTCAATGCTTTTTTATCCGAACAATTTCAATGGAGTTAGGCTCTTAATTAACTTATTTCTCTTTAACTAGCTAGTTTAATTTCCTTTTCTTTTCCATTTTTCAAAATAATTTTCACTTTCAATTTGTTCTTTTCTAGAAATGCAATTGGACCACAATAAATAAATTAAAACTTTTTTGCAAAGAAGAGAAAATTATTTCTTAGACTTCTCCAAAATAGATCCATCTCCATTTAGGGGGGAAAATGATTTCTAACATTGCCAGCAAACAGATTTTCCTTTTTAAGTGAAATTGAAGATGAACAGTTATAAATTGTCAGCCTTGTGATTCATATTAGATCTTACAAATATAAAAGTATATTCAATATTAGATTATTTAAAATTTTAAATAACGTAATACTATTTACAATGTCAAATAATTGTGAAATGAAATATCTCTATTTCAAGTGTAATTGAGAGGATGTTATCATCATCTTTGTTTTTATTTTTAGGTGCTAAAAGAAAGATTTTTTTTTTTTTTTTAGGCTAAGATTTGATGGTTGTGGCCTTGTGGGAAACATTTTTGTGTGCTCCTCTTCTCCGTTTGCAAAACTTTTGTCAATTGTTTCTTACGTGAGCATTGGCCATGAGCAAACCACATCTAACGTTTGTGTATTAATTATTATATCCATGAGTGAAGAGTTTTTTTTTTGGGACAATATTGCCAACTTCAACTTCAAAAGATAATCATGCCAATTTAATTCGAGGTTACTAGTCTACCCTCTCACCCCCAACCATGAAAAAGAAAAAGTGAAAAAAAAGAAAAGAAAAAAAAAACCAGAAAAATGATTGCCATGCTGATGCACCTAGTTTACCAAAAAGTAAGCATCTTTGCACAGGAAATAATGACTTGATTGACTAGTATACCCTTGAATGTGACTTTACATCCCACAGTAGCACCTTTATAAAGGCTGCTTCAAATATAATTAATTTTAGTTTGTACATACATTGCTGGGAAAAGGGTACTTTGGTCAGTAGACGATATTTTGACAAACCGGTTTAGAAGATTTTTTTTTTTTTTTTTACAAGAGAGATGCTAAATTGGTGTGGGTGTGGGAGAGACTGACAAGAATGGGGGAGCTTACGTGTACATGTGGAGCTTGGCCTGTATTTTTTGCATGCAAAGCAAAAATTTTACTGTTTGTGATGAATTATGAGTGTGCTTTTGTTTCTTTGTGGGGATGTTTTTCTTCTGGAGCCCATGGCTGCTTGTGGGATCAAGTTTCAAGCATTGTGATTGGCTAACTCTCTCTCTCTCTCTCTCTCTCTCTTTTTTAACAAGTTTAATAATAAGGATGCTCTACAACTACAAACTACAAGACTACCTATTGAAGATGAGGGTTAGAAGAAAGCAAAGGAACTAAGAGAGAAAGCTGAAAAACAAAAGCTGAAAGTTGAAAAGCTAACTAAAAAGAAAGCTGAAGTAACCGAAAGAAAGACCCTTTTTCCCTTCCTCTATGTCTTAGCTAGGCAAGGCAAGGCTGCTTCTACCTCTGTCTTCTTCTCTCTCTCCCACCTCCACCTCTAAAACCCAATCTCTCTCCCTCCCTTATTAATTTTCATTTACAAAGTGAGAGTGAGAGTGAGAGTGGGAGGGTTCACTTTCCTTCTTCTTTGCCTTATATTATACACAACAAGATAATCATATACAAAGAGAGAAGTAAAGAATACACTCATGTTAGCCAATAACTCTTCCTCCTCTCTTCCTTCTTCTGAGCCTTTTTCTTGCTTAGAAAACGGTAACAACAACAAGAGGAAAAGAAGGCCAGCAGGAACTCCAGGTATATAACAATATTCATAGACATATATATATATCTTATATTTGGGTTTTATTATTGGTTCTATATTTTGATTGTTTTGTGTGAAATTGATTGTGATAGATCCAGATGCAGAAGTGGTTTCTCTGTCACCAAAAACACTATTGGAATCGGATCGCTATGTGTGCGAGATCTGCAACCAGGGATTTCAGAGAGACCAGAACCTCCAGATGCACCGGCGAAGGCACAAGGTGCCATGGAAGTTGCTAAAGAGAGAGAATCCAGTGGTGAGGAAACGCGTTTTCGTGTGCCCAGAACCAAGCTGCCTGCACCATGATCCATGCCACGCTCTGGGTGATCTTGTTGGGATAAAGAAGCATTTCAGAAGGAAACACAGCAATCACAAGCAATGGGTCTGTGACAAATGCTCCAAAGGTTATGCTGTTCAATCTGATTACAAAGCCCATCTCAAAACCTGTGGCACCAGGGGCCATTCTTGTGATTGTGGCCGTGTTTTCTCAAGGTTTCCTTCATTAATTTCTTTCCATTTAATTGCTTATTAACATAACCATATTTGATAATTCATTTCCCAAAATTCGATTTTGGGTTTCTGGGTTATATCTATATATTTTTGTTAACTACTTCTCTTTTATATATGTTGGATATATATAAAGTTTTTTACTAATTTCAAACCATGATCATCAATTGATCTAGCTCTCAATTCCTTTCCTCAACTTGAGCTAGCTAGCTTTGACTTAAAAATAAAAATATATATATTATTATTAAAAAAAAAAATTGGTTTTGACTGATGGGACCTTAATCCAATTTTTAACAACTGTTTTGACAGTTGAACACATTTCCCAAAGATCAGTTTAATTCCGTTGGTATTACAGCTGTTGGTTTCAAATTTTCTCGGCAGCCCCATGACCCCAAACACCTCCTTCTTACTATTTAGTACTTTATCACAATGTATTTCTCCTGTGGGTGATATGGAATATATATATTAAATGATTAACATGGTTTTGTACCATTATCCAATCCATATATATGTGTACCATCACAATTCCAATCAATTATTCCTTGTGAAAAACATTTATTTATGTATATTCTTGTACTTTGTTTATTTTTCTTTTAAGTATATATGCTAGTGACTTGATCTCTTCCTCGCCTTGTTTTTAATACTCAACTTTCATGCTCTACTTTTGCAGCTACGTGTAGAATCATAGATATCTGTTTAGAATAATTAGTCTAACATAAACTAATATATTTGAATGATTCACTTTTTCTCTTATAGGGTAGAGAGTTTCATTGAACACCAAGATGCTTGTAGTATGGGTCGTCTCAGGCCAGAATCACAAACACTGCATCCAGCATGTTTGTCTCGAACAGCTTCAAGTCCTAGCCCATCCAGCGAGACCAATTTCAGCACAGCTCCTTGGCCTGCTTCTCTAGTAATGCCAAAGCCAACACCAACAGAAACCACGTTCTTGAACCCTACTACTATTACAGGAGGAGAAAATTCATCCAAGAATACAAGCTACCATAATTTAGAGCTTCAGCTTTCAACTACATCGAATATTCCCATTAATGTCTCGGGTTCTCCTAAGCGAGAAGAAGTCAATCATTCTAATACCCAACTTCAGCTCTCAATTGGGTCATGTGAATTTGGAGAGAAGAATAATGAATCCAACAATAGAAACTCACCCAAGGAATTATTAGTCATTACTAGTCATGACAAAGTACCTGGAGTGGCTGCTTCAACTTTAAGGCTCAAACAAGAAGCGAGAGAGCATTTAAGGGTAGCCATGGCAGAGAAAGCTTATGCTGAAGAGGCTAGACAACAAGCAAAGCGTCAGATTGAACTAGCAGAGCAGGAATTTGCTAATGCTAAGAGAATCAGACAACAGGCACAGGCTGAATTAGACAAGGCTCAAGCTCTCAAAAACCATGCAGTGAAGCAAGTCAATTCCACTATTCTACAAATAACTTGCCATGCTTGCAAACAACAATTTCAAGCGCGAACAACTGCAGTGCCTCCTGATGAGAACTCCCTTGTATTGAGTTACATGTCCTCCGCCATAACAACAGAAGGTGAAGTAGAGAATGAAAATGGAACTGTTCTCGCAAAATCATCTAACCCTTAGAGATCTCTCTACTTCTTGCCTTTTTTTTTTTTTTTTTTTTTTTTGGCCTTATCTACCAATATTATATACCAAGTGGGTTGTGGTTATCTGAGGTTGATTAGTGGGGTGTTGTATCTTGCAATTTATGTGATGATATTTGTTCATTAATTTTGGTAAATGCACAAGACTACTATAATGGGTTTTTGTCAATATAAACATTTTTCCCATTACAATTTAATTTTTGTCCATGATGAGGATTTATATTATTTAATCTATTGAGTTTGAGTAGTACACGACTACTTCATTTAGGTTATCCCGCACTGCAACTATTTCATTGAAAGAGCTGAGACACACATGCACTCATGATTTATCCATACCCTTAACTTTTGGTTGTGTTAGATTTTGTCTTTGGACTATATGGTGGTCGTTGTTTGCTTGGCCAAGGAAGTCATTGCAATGAGGTGACCCTAGCATAGCTATCTAGCTCCCCCAGCATTAAAGAATTGTACTGACCAAAATTTATAACCTAAGAGAGAGAGTGAGAGTGTGTGAGTGTGGGGAATCAGATAGTCCTTTTCCACTGCGCTTCTGGATTCCTTTTAAGTGTGAATAAAAAGCACCATGTTTTCAGTGCCACTGGTTAATGACAGACTCATCAGTCGTCCCTCTCAAACGTCTTCAAAGTTCAAACGCATAGACCAAAACAAACTCTATTCATCATGATTTCTTTCACATCTTTCACTCTCACATAAGAATCAGCGCCATGGCAGTGCGTGCAGAAGAAGCACAGCATCTTTCCTTATACGCAGAGACCATTCAAAGCTTTTAGAGTTGGAAGGGAAATTAGTACTTGTTCGTTTACGAAACTGCATGCGTGAGGTTCATCTTATCTTTCATGTTTAGACTAGAACCAAAACAAAACGCCAATAGGAACCTAAACTCATGACTCGTGAGCATATTAAAGGGTCTTTCTTTTTCTTTCATTTTTCTTTGCTTTGCTTTTTCTTGGACCATGTGCAATTTCTCTTAACCTTCAATGCTACTACTAACCTCCTCACTTTTTTTGTCTGACGCAAATGCTGTACAATTATTTATCTTATTTAATATACATCAAATTTAATGACACAATAACTTTTACTATACTTTTCATTATTATCGGGATGGTATTGATAGGTTAGCATTGATGTATAATAAGTAATGTTAAACTAATTATAATGGATTTTGGCACCTCAACTAATTATAAAAAAGGTTGTTAAATTTGTCAGTGCATTAATGTTGTTTACTAATTTATTAACTAGAGCTTCACTACTTCACTATTAGGAGCTAGGGAGCTAAGCTGTGAACCTCAGCTTATTAATGGGCCTGTCTCTGTGCGTGTGTGTAGAAATTGAGACCCGACCACCTTCATTTAGCCCTGTACTCTGTTGAATTTACAAAAAAAAGAAAAAAATATAGCGGAAAAAGGGAGAAAGGAAAAAGAAAGAGGGTGGTCATGAAGGTGGATGTGTTTATTTGGATTTCATTTTCAGTCACTGTATTGTGGACAATACACATATATTGCTGATTTATTTCCATTGTGGTGTCAATATAGTTCATGGAAGTGTAGGCTGGACCTCACATACAAATGTCTTTTACTTCTTCAACACATTAATGTGCTAGGACAAAGTTGACAGTGCTCTACATGATAAGATGAGAGGGTTAGCTCATCTTGTATGGACCTGAACATCCTTAGAGTCAGGACTAGTAGGGCACATTGGTAATTAAGTTACAGAACCCCAAATTAATTGATGAATTTTGTGAGTTTAAATGCCTTTGGTATAGGAATTGAAGCACAAAAGAACAAAAGAACAAAACCAGAAAAACAAAAAAACTAGAAAAATCCCAAAAGAGGGTGATAAATTAATAAAAAAAATTAAAATCTTTTTTATTAGTAGAGACGTGATGGTCTGTGAGTCAGTGGGTCAAAGCTATTATTAGGCCTAAGCATAAGAGTCTATCTATTGGAAAGACTAACTGGGTTGCCTGACTACAAAAGTTTCTCATGAGATATAGTTTCTCTTAATTTACGAATTCATAACTCCCTTAACACCGCTGAGATTGACGTGGGTTTGGGACCACCTGGCCTTTGTGGTAGAATTTAAGCCATGAATGAGTTATATATCATCTAGACCGAACAAAACGAAAAAAATTTAAAATTTAAAATGTTTTTCACTTTTTTGTACTAAAAGAAAACCAAGAGTAGTCATAATATTATATGGTCCATAATGTGTGATGTTATATGTCTCCCATATATCCTCCCGCGCTGGAAGGTGAGCTACTCTCCCATGGGCTCAAAAGCTTCCCTAATAAACCAATGGGGGCTTTTCTAGAAGAAAAAAATCAGCTTCTTGACCTGGTTTCTCCAGCAGTGATGGGAGATCAGCCCTCGTTTGTTTGATGCTATGTTGATTGTGTAATCTCATCTTGTTTAGCCATTAAAAAAGTCCATATAAAATAAGAATTGTGATCTGTCAACTTGTACTCAGTCCCCAACTAGTGGGCCGTATACGAGGCATGCCTGTATAAAACGTTGAAGAGGTTTGATCAACTTGTTGGGCTTTGTCTACCCAAGCTTGGCAGTTCCAAAAGGCAAAAATATATAATAATATGATAGAGTTTGGTTACAAACTAGTTTATAGACTAAGATTGCAAACCAGTTATGTGACCAAATTAAAAGACATCACCTGTACACCAATTTAATTCTCTGAAAAAAGGTTAACGGCAGAGTTAACCCTCCACTCTCTACACACCTACATCTTTTCCTCTCTCCCACGTTTGCCTCTCTCTCTTCATCTTCTTCCAGCATTTTCTCTCTCTCTTCTTCAGATTACCACCACCAAATCCAAACGCATCTAATTTTCTCAAAAAAAAAAAAAAATCCAAACCCATCTCATATTCGGTAACATGTTCTCGAGCCGTGAGAAACCCATCACAAACCCATTCGATGGCTTTCTTTCGTACAATAGCAAAGCCATCCCAAGAGTCCAATACCACCAACAATGACCACACAACACAAACAAGGAAACAAAAAGAACCACCATTGATGGTGGTGGTGACGGTGCTGTGTGAGCTGAACCATGGGGTGAGGCTAACAAAACACACCAATTTTGACGGAGGCAGAGACCTAAACCTTTCTCTCTAGATCTCATTCTCTCTCACACATTTTTTGAACAGATTTTTGGTTGAAATTTTTGTATGGAGTTTGATATGTTTTTTTAATAGATTTGAATGAAAAAAAATACAGATCTGAGAAAAAATAAAAAAAAATCCATGAGAGAACCTTAGATAGAGACGAAGAAGAGGAAACCGGCGATGACAGGGAATTCTAAGACTGGAGTGAGTGGTGGCATGAGAGAGATAACGAAGGACGGGAAGAAAGAGAGAGTTGGATATTTTGTTTACTAGGGGCGGGCAAAGAGAGAAAGTGGGATGTGAGAGAGAGGAGTTAACATTTTGTGTGTGTGTGTGTGAAAATGGCTCCACAAGTCACGTGAATCTCACTTGATCAAGACATGTGTCCACCTTAAAATGATGGCACCTAACCGTTTGTAGCCCTGAGTTACAAACCGGTTTGTAACCAAACTCTATCATAATAAATAACACATTTAGTCCTCCAATTATAGGATAATGTTCAATTTACTCATTCAAATTTGAACAATGAATTGGTCAATTTAGTTTCTAAACCTTTCAAATCAAATTAATTTATATTATGTTTTATTTTTATTAGATGCTTGGCAATATTACTTGACAAGGCAAATAAAGTATACGTTACATCCCTAAACAAAATAGAAAAAGGATACTCTCCATTTGAAATGAAATGGAAAGTGTCCATTTTATAGTCTAGATTAAATATCATAGATCTTACAATATACAAATTGCCACTTCATTTAAAATCTGAACCACAAAATGGACAAATGGAGAGTATTCTATTCCAAATGGACTTGTTAACAACCAAACAAAAGAGAGCTTGCCTCACATCAGCATTGGACCCATTAATTCACATGAGAAACACATTGCCACCATTCAAAACAAAAATCCCCAATCAACGATTCCGAAACACCAACCAAAACCACAAACCACAAATTACGACCAAGAACTAGACAAAACAACACCCTCAACCACCAGTCTAGGGGTGTACACAATGCGGTTAGTGAGGGTTTTTTTGACATCATACCTCAAGGTGCAGTTTTCCAATTCCAGCACCGAACCTCACTGGTAAATGTTTGGTGGCCAGCTGGTGTGGTGTAGTACTCATTTGGGTTAGGCTAGCGCTAGACTGCTATTTGGTTCGGTGCCGTGAGTGGGCATTGCAACTAGGGACGAAACCACTATGGGACCGGCACCAGAATTTTGATTTTGATTTTTTATAAAATTATATAATAAAATATTAATTTTAATTAAGTTTTGAATATTGGTGGAAAAATTCTTCCCAATTTGAAAATCATTGCCTAAAAACTCAAAAATTAAAGTGGCAACCTAATTTTTATATACCAAAACAATAATAAAAATAATTTTATAATAACAAACAAAAAAACATTTTTGAATTATGCCAATGGTTAGTAAGGACTTAAAAATCAATAGCCTACCAATTTGTTTATATAGTGGCTGTACCTGTATTTATTCTCCTAAATTCTATTGCAACCATGTAATGAACATTTTCAATCTAAATATTATCAATATTTTTCGCAACAAATGAAATGTGATCAATTTTTTTCATATTTTTTCCTTTATCAACACAAATTCCTAGTTTCGCCCATAATTGCAACAAAAGCCCATCTCAGCACCCACAAAGAAAGCTTAACCATCGTAAGCACCAGTAATAGAAGCTAATCCATTATCCCCACTCTAGCACAGTTACAACAAACCCAAACTCACAGGGATATAAAAGAGAGAGGACTCACTAAGTACATCAACTATGAGCAGACTATGGCGAGAAGAGTGGCAGTGAGGAGGAGATGAAAGTGGCGATGTGACTATGAAGAGAGAGAGGGAGAGAGAGAGAGAGAGGGGAATGAAGAGGGAGATAGATAATATATATTAACATATATATATATATATATATATATATATATATATATATATGAGAGCAATGGTAGCGCCACATATATAAGTCAAGAAACCCCTTGGCTTCTTAAACTTAAAAAAAAAAAATTATATGTTGGATATTATTATCCCACATTGGAAATAGTTGGAGTGAGTAATGAGTTTATAAAGCTATGGGCAATTCTCATCTCATAAGGCGTCTTTTAGATTGAGTTAAGCTCATTGGACTTTAATATGATATCAGAGCTAGGTTACCCACTCCAACTCCCAATAATACAACTCCCCCAAAATGTTGTAATACAACCCCATAATTTGGTATACCATTGGTTAGGTTTCTCTTATCTCAAGCCAATTATACAACTCCTCACAAATGTTGTAGTACAAACCCGTAATTTGGTATACTGTTGGTCAGGCATCTCTTCTTCTCAATCCAAGATGTAGTTCTAGGAGAACTACGTGAGAGTGAGGGAAGAGAGATTTCCTCTTTTCCTAGAGGGTGTAAGAGAGAGTTTCTAGAGGGAGTGTCACACAAGAGGAAGAATAAAAAGAGATATGTTCTTAGGTTTTATAATTTATGTGAAAGAGTGCACTTGGGTGTATTTGGGGTTTAGGGCTTAGAGAGAGTGCTTTTAAGCCAAACATTGTAATCTCCTTATTATAATGAAACTTTCTCCCTGTTGTCTCCAGTGGATGTAGTCATGTTTCTGAACCACGTAAATTCTTTGTGTTGTGCAGTGTATTTTTTATTGGCGTGTTCTTCTCCAAATTTTCGCTCCCATGGATTCTAGGAATATTTGCTATATTCCCAACAACTAGTATCAGAGTTTTGGTTTGAGTAGAAGTGATGACCAGATCAAAAGTAAAGGCATCAGGATCGAGAAGTTTGATGGCACAAACTTTGGATATTGAAGGATCTAGATGATAGAAGAATGACGTAGTGCAAAGTTCCAATGGAGGTAGACGTACGAGGTTCTCATGAATAGCCATGCAGTGTCAGTCACATGGTTCATGGATGATGTACAAGAGGCCCATGGATGATGTGCTAGAGTCAGAGCTCATGGTTATGTGGGGCAAGGTTATCTAGATCAAAGACGCATGATGCAGCACAAGGGTCACATAGAGGTGGATGTATAAGGTTCCCATGGATGAGCGTGTGAGGTCAGGCACACAGTTCTCATTGATGGTGTACAACTGACCTATGGATGATGTGCAAGAGCTCATGGTGGTGAGTAGTAAGGTAGCAAGATTATCAAGGTCCCTTTTGCAGATAAAGCGGGGACAGGTCCCTTTCGCAGTTGGAGCGGGGACGGAATGCATGTACTTGGAGCTCACACAAGTGTACATTGCACAAGACAAGCCCATGAAGTCCACACAAAATATCTTGAAAAAGGCCAAACAAAAGAGTTGCCAGTGGTTGATATAGTTTGAGATTCCCATGTATATAGATGTATAGGTTTTCCATGTATGAGCGTGTGAAAGGTTAGCATGTGGTTCCCATGGACATGAATGTACGGGGTTCCCATGGATGACGTACACGAGGATCACATGGACGTGGATGTACAAGTTTTCCATGGATGAGCGTGCGAGGTTAGCACATGGTTCCCATGAACATGAATGTACAGGGTTCCCATGGATGAGCGTGCGAGGTTAGCATGTGGTTCCCATGGATGACGTACACGAGGATCACATGGACGGATGTACATGTTTTCATGGATGTGTGTGCGAGGTTAGCATGTGGTTCCCATGGACGTGCATGTATGAGGTTCCCATGGATGGCGTAAGAGACCCATGGATGATGCGCTAAAAAAAAAAAATGCCCATAGGCAAAGGGAAACTAGGAGGACTTGTTCATGACCCATGGAGAGAGGTCTTGAAGAGGCAATGACTCACATGCGTGAGTGGAAGTCCCACATGGATTTTCCCCAAGGTTTTATCTCACCAACAATCGGTATCATGCCAAGGTAGAGATTTGTTGGTTTGTGGCTTATCTTTGGCCACAATATTTGAAAGATCCATGGGTGGCAATAAGTTCAATCTAGCTATTACTTGCGAATGATGTCATGTTCGACGTCATGGAGAAAATTTCAACTACGAGAATGTGGTTAAAACTGGAGTGCAATAAGAACAATAGTAGATCAGCAGTGCAGGTGGAGCATGAGGTGGAGATTGAGAAGTTGTAGTCTCAGTCAGAGGAGGAGCCTCATAGCTTGAGGAATGCAGCTGATATGTTGATGAAGCCGATTACTGTTGGAGGAATTTTGGTTGAGACACTTGACCAAATTCAAGCCAAGGTGGAGAATGTTGGGTTTTGGTGGCTTGTATTTGGCCACATGAATGGTGCATCACATGGGATTATTTCCCATGTTTACTTAATCAACAATTGTGGTTTGTATTTGAAAGAAAGAGGAAATGGGTGCATGTATTGCACTTAGGTGGAGACATATGGGATTATAACTCATATGTTCCTACGAGTCTTACAAGTCGGCTACTTTAAGAAATTGGAGCTCACATAGCTGAAAGTGGGCTACACAAATATAAGGAAATGTTGACTTAGTGCCACAAGCTCTTTAATGAGGTGGTTGGCAAGCCTTGTGCCTATGGAATAGTTGGGCGGCAATTTCTTCTATATAATGAAGATGTGCAACAGAAAGGTAGTAAGCTGTAGAGTGAGCAGCACAAGATGTAGTTCTAGGAGAACTACGTGAGAGTGAGGAAGAGAGATTTCCTAGATTTCCTCTCTTCTTAGAGGGTGTAAGAGAGAGTTTCTAGAGGGAGAGTCGCACAAGAGGAAGAATAAAAAGAGATATGTTCTTGGTTTTTATTCTTTGTGTGAGAGAGTGCACTTGGGTGTACCTGGGGTTTGGGTTTAGAGAGAGTGCTTTTAAGCCAAACATTGTAATCTCCCTATTATAATGAAACTTTCTCCTTGTTGTCTCTAGTGGATGTAGGCATGTTGCCGAACCACGTAAATTCTCTGTGTTATACCGTGTGATTTTTTCTTGGCGTGTTCTTCTCCAAATTTTCGCTCCCACAGATTCTAGGAATATTGGCTATATTCCCAACACAACAACTGTAGAACTGGCTGACTTGTTGTAGAGATGGAAAGTCTCAAGAGTGTGGTTAGGACATTTGCAATAGTGGTAGTAATTGTTGGACTACTTGTTTGAGCAATGAGCATTATAGTCAGATTTGTCAAATCCAAACTGTTGAAGGTGCTCAGAAGATAGAGAAAGTGTAATAGCTAAGATAATGAGCTTAATCTGGACCTGTAAAATTTGTAGACGTGTCTTCTCACAAACTAACTTATTAAGAGTTGTGTCAAGAGAGGGAGGAAGAGATTGATTGAGGAACTAGTCATGGATAGGCTCATAATCATCAAGCAATGCTATCAGGATTTGGTAGAGATGAAGTTGATCTCGACAGGTAGCATGCGTAACTTCATCAGTGGGAGCAATTTGGCCCTAAATAAATTGGAGACGAGCAATGAAGTTGTTGATTGACTAGCTGGGTTGTTGCTTAAGCTGATATTCTTTAACCATGAGCTGATATTTCCTAGAACTATGAGATGTAGAATAGCATTTGCCTTGCATATCCCATGCAAACTTGGTATCATCAAAGTTACCAAACCAATTAGAGATTGAGGGGGTAGACGTATTACGTAGCCAAGTAAGAATCTGATGATTATTGGCATCCCAATCAAACGAATCGGGAAGAGATCGTCACATTCAAAGGCACCCTTAACTGGTTTCTTCAACTCATTAGTGACATAGAGCCATAACTTGCGACCTTTAAGAAAGTTGCACATAAACTGAGACTAACAATATAATTTTGGCCAACCTAGTGTGACACGAATAGGGTATTTAATCTCAATTTGAGCCACTTAAACATAAAGTATACAAAAACAAACTGCAAAAATGAAATCAACACAAAAATTGAGTTGAAAACACTTGAATTGTAAAACTTCAACCCTTAGAGTCATAGTCAACCCAAAAGGTCAAAGTCAACATGGTCAACGGTTTGATTTGTGGTTCAAGCAATTTGGTCTAATTCGCAAAGCTGGGCTAGTTTGGTCTTTGATTTAGACAATGTGGTCTGCGATTTGGTCTGTTGATGTGGCAATGATGATGTGGCGAATTGTAGGGGTGGCAATTCGTGTTCACGGGGTAAGTTCATGTCAAGTTGGCTGATATAATTCGATTATATGGGTCAACCCGAACACGACTCGTTTATTAATCGTGTCATGATATGTCAACCCTAACACGACTCGTTTATTAAACAGGTTGACACGACACGACTCACATAACCCATTTAATAAACGAGTCGGGTTGGGTTGACACTACCCGACACAACCCATTTGACCCGAATTACACAAATTGACTTATTTAATAAATCATGCACAACTATTTAAATATAATAATTATAATTATACATTTAGAAATAATGATAAAGACTAAAATTACTTTCAAAAAATAAAATAACAAGCCAAGTTCCAAATTAGAACAATAATAAAAATATTACAAGTCCAAATATTAAGCAAAATAAGTAAATATACACCTACCTAAAAGTCTTGGTGTAAAGACAAAATAACATAGGAAAACCAAAATATTAAGCTAAAAATACACCCATAAAGTCTTGGTGTAAAGGAAAAATTACATAGGGGAACCAAAATATTAAGCTAAATATTAATCGCATATTCCCCAAAGAGAGCAAATAATTTGTCACGAACCTTCAAATACTCATATTCCCCAAATAATTTATAACAACTTTTGATATGCTGCTTTAGATTTCCAGTACAATAGGAACTTGAACTCAAATATTCAGTTCTGCACTTCTTGCATTTGCAATAGGACCTATCATCATCACCCTTTAGCTGAAAGCATCTCAAAGAAAGCCCAAACAGCTGAAGTCTTCCTTCGATTTTCCATCTAGAAACATATAAAATCAATCACTAGCAATATTATTTGTAGAGAAATGAGGTTAAACAAATTAAACTAGAAAAAGTTAAAAAAAAAAAAAAAAATACCATATTGGTAGATTCAGCAGAGTGAGAAAGCACATTAACATGGGGTGACAAATACAAGAATGAACATATATGAAGCAAATTAACATGTTTTGTAAGAACAAAGAGAGAAAGAACATACAACACTAAGAGGAAATACATAAAATGTATTTTGCCAAACGAATATAACATGGACATATTTCTATATATTCCATACCATATATAACCATCCTTAAAAAAGAAAATAACTAAATTAAACAATCGTGTGAATAATACAAATCAAAAGGAGCTGGAAAAGGTGTTCTCAAAACAAATTGATGAATCAAAATAATGGAAGCACATTCCCCTTATCTATTTCTGAGTAAAATGGAAGGGCAAACCCAAAAAATCAAAAGGGAAAAAAGAATCCTTAGCTATATAAATTTGAAGCTCAAGAATGTTATTAACAAGCTTGAGTAGTGACTAACTTATCAAAAACAAAAAACAAGCTTCAGTATTGACTAATCTAATCATGAAACATGCAAGTAGAAGGAATATATTATTATGTTTATTTTTCCTTTTAGTTTGCAACTGATTCATATTGAATTAATATACAAAATTTTAAGTTGGTTTGGCCTTTTGCAATATACAGAATTAATACTGAACCAGCTTGAAATTATTGAATTTTGATTCAGACTGGGATACCTTTGCAAGTGAAAATAAGTTCTTATCACATATAGTTATAATTCCCAACAATTCACTTTCACAGCAATTCACTATCACATTGAACCTTAACTGAGTTGCAATACACAACTATATGTGAAAACAGAGGAATGCTCAAAACAAGTATGCTTTAGTCCCAGAAAATACTAACATCTGATTTCCTTGTAATCACAATTCACAACAACTAAGGTATAGTATAAAAAAATTTCAAGATTGGCTTGATTTCCTCATAATCCCAACCAAAAAAAAAAAACATTACTTCAAGAAGAACAAGTTTAGTCTCATATTCAAACTACAACCAAAAACCACTCCAACAAAGAAATTAAAAAAGACAATGCAAAAACCACAAAGCATCCTAAATTAGCCAAAAGAAAACCTAATAGATCTATTGGCTGAATAGCAATTATAAACAGTAGATGAGAACAAATACCTCGAATCGAAGACGATTTGAGCAAAGATTGCAGAATAATTATGAGATTTGTACTTTATTGCTGGAGATCTCTGACTAGGGCAACTCAAAATTAGTCGGAGAGATGACTATCAAAGTACGAGCGGTGAAAAGTAGAGTCGTAGAGGACTTGAGCAAGAACTTGGCAGAAGTGAGAGGTGTCTAGAGGTCGGAGAGGGAAGCTTGGTCCGCTTGGAGGTTGTCACGGAAAGAGAGAGAAGAGGTTTGTAAGGGTATTTTAGTAAAATTAAATTAATTTAATCGGGTCTATACGGATTATACGGGTTGGCCCAAATAACTCGTTATTTAACGGGCCTATGTGGTTTCGACCCGAATATGACCCGAACCCATTAAGCCCTAACCCTAACCCGTGAACTTCGTGTCGAGTTCGTATCGGGTTCGCGAGTCATGTCAAATATTGTCACCCTTAGCGAATTGTTGACGTGTGGCAAATAGTGTGTGACTAACATGTCCTAACACAGACAGTCACGTGAGGGGGCTATGAGTTCCAGCGCGTAAGGTGCATGAGACCTTTTGCTTGAACTTCTAGCGACGCGTGGCAGCTCCAATCAGGGTGATTCTAGTGGCATAAGATAGATCGATTGACAAGCTTTCCAACGATGTTGGCTAGGACTTGATCAATGACTTGGAAACGATTGGTCTGACGACGATGGCAGAGACTTGTCGAAGAGGTTAAACGGCAGTAGAACGAGATAGGAGATAGCAAAGGTAATAGAGGAACGCCAAGAAAGACACGGATTGCATTCAGATAGCTGAAGGTCAAAGCAATGTCTTCACTTACCCATAATATGTGTGTTTGTGTTATATGTGAGATGCCGCATTGGTCACCTCTTCTAATTGGGGGTCGTTCGTGCTCTCAAACCTTTTTAAGGTTTGGAACAAAGAAACAAGGAGTCGCCACTTGGTTTATAGGTTCAAGAACCATAAATATGACTTCATGCACAAAAAGACTAGTATTGAGTTAGGTTCGAAGTTAAGGTACGTCTTGGGAAGGTGTTAGGCGCCCAAGAATGCCCAACCTAATGGTTGGCCTTCCTCTATATTACTTGATATTCTTGAAGGAGTTTATAATATAAATTTCTAAACATACAGAAAGCAATTAAACCTAAAACTATCATAATCAAAGAGCAATCAAAGATGTAGAAATTAGGGCACAATATTCATAGGGAGTTGAAGGAGGAATTCTTACCTGAATCCAAGCTTATCACCAAATTGTAAGGAATCATCCACACAATAATCAAATAACAATATTTCAATGAAGACATGTGGTAATTCAAGAAACATGGTATAATTCACTAAACAATTAAGAAAAAGGTATTCAATATCTAAACCTAATGAAAACAATGATTTAATCAAAATAAATTTGAAAGAAAGATTAAAACATGCAAATTAAACCTAAATTAATCATAATAGTAATAAAAAATTCAAGGAGGTTAATATGGACTATTGAGTAGATCCATACCTAACCCCTAAGGAGCTTGTAGCAAACTAGTAGATTATCACTGGCCTCTCAAACTAATCTATTTGACAGAAGTGTGTGTTGAACACCAAAGGAAAAGACTACTTATTTATCTCAACAGGGCTTAGCTCCTCTAGGAATACCTCTTCCTACTTCTACTCTAGGCTTCTACCTCAGTAGAGCTTCATTACTCTAGGACTACTTCTTCCTACTTCTACTATATCAGTGTTTCTTGGTATTTTCAGGGATACTGAGTTCTCTACCCTTCTTTGTGTTTTGGGGACTCCCCGATGTATTTGGAATGTGAGGTAAGGACCTCTTTATATAGTAGTAAGAAGCTACTAGGGTTTCTTGAAGAATAAGTTGATTAGGGTTACAGGAGACAACTCTAACTGTGGCTAAACTCTTTAAACATTAGGGTTTCCTAAAGGCGCTGGCGTACGTCCACTTTTAGAGGCGCACACCTCTTTAATATAGATGTACGCCCAAAGGAAAGTGGCATACACCGCTTAGGTTTAACAGCTAGGTTTTGACACGAATTTCTAGAAACTTCCAATGGTTTTCAACACATATTTTCCTTACAAGAGATCTTAAATTATCATCACTGAGACCGGGGGTCATGAGTATTGACCGGTACAAATTGGGGTGTCTACAGTACCTCTCTTTCGACTTAAATGCTTTTAAGCATCAAAGATTGAAAGCCAATAGACGAAACCATTTGTAGGTCGATGCTCATGAGTCCACACACTCACGCATCACAAAAATGAAAGAAAGGGTCCTTTGGAGGACAAAACTGTTGGAGTTTAAAAGTTAAAGGAAAACCACTAAAGGTAAAACCCGTGAAAGTTTTCTCTGAGGAGACACGGTGTAAATCTACTGAGGGATGAAAATATAAAGCCACTGAAGGCAAAATTCGCGATAGTTCTTTTTGAGGAGACACAGTATAAATCCTCTAAGAGATGAAAATGTAAAGCCATTGAAGGCAAAATCCGTGAAGGTTCTTTTTGAGGAGACACGGTATAAATCCTCTTAGGGATGAAAATATAAAGCCCACTTAGGGCAAAGTCCGTGAAAGTTCTCTCTGATGAGACGGTGTAAATCCTCTGGGGGATGAAAATGTAAATCGATTGAGGGCAAAATCCATGAAGATTTTCTCTGAGGAGATATGGTATAAACCCTCTAAGTGATGCAAATGAAAGGGCCACTAAGGTCAAAATTCGTCATAATTCTCTCTGGGGAGACACAGTACAAATACTCTGAGGGATGAAAATGTAAAGCCACTAGGACAAAATCCATGAAAATTCTTAGTGAGGAGACATGGTATAAATCCTCTGAGAGATGAAAATATAAAGCCACTAAGGGAAAAATCCATGAAAGTTCTCTCTGAGGAGGAGATACGGTGTAAATCCTGTGAGGGATGAAAATATAAAACCATTGAGAGCAAAACCCATGAAAGTTCTCTCTAAATAGACATGGTATAAATCCTCTAGGGGATGGAAATGCAAAGCCACTGAGGGCAAAACCCATGAAAGTTCTTTCTAAGGAGACACGGTATAAATCCGCTCAGAGATGAAAATGAAAGGCCACTGAAGGCAAAATCCATGATAGTCCCTTTTGAGCAGACAAGGTAAAAATCCGCTGAGGGATGAAAATACAAAGCCACTAAGGGCAAAATCCGTGATAGTTTTCTCTAAGGAGACACGGTGAAAATCCATTAAGTGATGAAAATGTAAAGCCACTGAGGGCAAAATCCATGAAGATTCTCTTTGAGGAGACACGGTATAAATCCTCTGAGGGATGAAAATGTAAAGCCACTGAGGGCAAAATCCGTGATAGTTCTCTCTGAGGAGACACGGTGTAAATCTCTGAGGGATGAAAATGTAAAGCCATTAAGGGCAAAGTCTGTGATAGTTCTCTCTGAGGAGACACTGTGTAAATCCTTTGAGAGATAAAAATGCAAAGCCACTGAGGGCAAAATCCGTGAAAATTCTCTCCGAGGAGACAGGGTATAAATCCACTGAGGGATGAAAATGAAAAGGCCATTGAGGGAAAAATCCGTGATAGTTCTCTCTGAGGAAACACGGTGTAAATTCTCTGAGGGATAAAAATGCAAAGCCACTGGGGGCAAAATCCGTGAAACATCTCTCTAAGGAGACACGGTATAAATCCACTGAGGGATGAAAATGAAAGGGCCATTGAGGGTAAAATCCGTGATAGTTCTCTCTGAAAGAGACACAATGTAAATCCACTAAGGGATGAAAATACAAAACCATTGAGGGCAAAGTCTGTGATAGTTCTCTTTGAGGAGACACGGTGTAAATCCACTGGGGGATGAAAATACAAAGCTACTGAAGGAAAAATCCGTGAAAGTTCTCTCTGAGGAGACACGGTGTAAACCTACTGTGGGATGAAAAATGTAAAGCTACTGAGAGCAAAATCGGTGAAAGTTCTCTCTGAGGAGACATGGTATAAATCCTCTGAGGGAAGAAATGCAAAGCCACTGAGAGCAAAATCCGTGAAAGTTCTCTCTAAGAAGACACGGTATAAATCCGCTAAAGGATAACAATCCAAAGCCACTAAGGGCAAAATCCGTAAAAGTTCTCTTTGAGGAGATACGGTACAAATCCTCTGAGGGATGAAAATGAAAGGCCACTAAGGACAAAATCCGTGATAGTTCTCTTTGAGGATAGACGATATCCACTGGGGATGAAAATGAAAGGCCACTGAGGACAAAATTCGTGATAGTTCTCTTTGAGGAGACATGGTATAAATCCTTTGAGGGATAAAAATTTAAAGGCCACTAAGGACAAAATGTGTGATCATTCTCTCTGAGGAGACACGGTATAAATCCGCTGAGGGATGAAAATACAAAGCCACCGAGGGAAAAATCAATGACAATTCTCTCTGAGGAGACATGGTGCATGCATGCTATAGATAAGATCAAACACATACCTTTCTCTTACCTTTGCTGACGTGGGTACTTTCGTACTGATCACCTGAGATTTTTTCTTAAGATGCTTCTATGTTTGGTACCTCTTACCGAGTATCATGAGACTTCTTCTCTTCAGGACGCTTTTGCTGTAACATTTCTTGCTGATTGTTCTGAGACTTCTCCTCAAGATGCTTCTCTATATATACTTTTGACTTGATTATTATGAGACTTCCTCTCAAGACCCTTTTGTTGTGGCATTTCTTGCTGAGTATTCTGAGACTTCTTCTTTTCATGACATTTCTGTCTTTAGACTTTTGGTTGACTATTCTGAGACTTCTTCTCTACAAGACGCTTCTGGCTTGATACTCTTCTAACTTGATATTTTTGAGATGCTTGTCTTAAGACACTTCTGGCTTGATCTATAGAGGACGCTTCTATCGATTTTCATTTAAAGATACTTCTATCTTGAGACACTTCTGACTCAATTTTCATTTGAAGATGCTTCTATCTTGAGACACTTCTGTCTCGTTTTTCATTTGAAAACGCTTCTATCTTGAGACGCTTCTGGCTCTTTCTATTTAGGAAGCTTCTGTCGATTTTCATTTGAAGATGCTTCTATCGTGAGACGCTTCTGGCTCTATCTATTTGGGATGCTTCTGTCAAGATTCATTTGAAGATGCTTCTATCTTGAGACGCTTTTGGCTCTATCCATTTGGGGACGCTTCTATCGAGATTCATTTGAGACTTTTTGTCTTCATTTCATTGAAGACACTTATGTCCTGATTTCATGGAGATGCTTCTATCTTGGTTTCATGGAAACGTTTCTATCCTAAAGATGCTTCTATCTTGATTTCATTGAGACACTTCTGTCTTGATTTCTTGGAGACGTTTCTGTCTAAATTTCCTCGAGACGCTTCCGTCTAATTCCTTCGTGACGCTTCCATCTAATTTCCTCAAGATGCTTCCATCTAATTTCAATCTAGACGTTTCCATCTTCTTCATTCTAAATGTCTCCATCTACTTCAATCTAGACGTTTTCATCTTCTTCATTCTGGATGTCTCCATCTACTTCAATCTAGATGTTTCTATCTTCTTCATTCTTGATGTCTCCATCTACTTCAGTCTAGACGTTTCCGCCTTCTTCTGAATGATAATCGTGGTGCTCATGTTGCCTGTACCTTGTCCTCGAAGACTTGTTCTAACATCATTCCATTATTGTTGAATATATGCAAAACAAATAAGAACAAAGATCTCCCTTTCTCGTGCATGTTAAAACTTTATCATAACAAATGAGCTGAAGAGATAACACGTTTACAAAAAGTGTTTTGTGCTTTAAGAATTTCTAACAACTTCTTTCAATTTCGAGCTTAGTCAACTTAGGGTGACGAATAAGACCCCTAGTCAGATTACAACCAGTTTTTTTGCATTATGGTCCTTCAGAAAAATTTTCTTTCTTTATCAAGTGAGAAGCATTTTAGAAAATCATGGTATTCAAATGCCAAATCATTCTCTTTTGTTCGGAAAATCTGAGATCATTAAGTTCTTATAAACAAACTCACTTCTTCTTGTATGCATCATGAAATTCGATCTTTGAATTTTCTTTGTTCTTCTTTTTTGTGCTTTTATTGATGAGCAATAATCTTCAAATGAATTATATGAAATCAATCATATTTAATTTGCAGAATATTTCTTCAAAGGAATTATTTTAAGTGCAACTTGAAAAGACTTTTAAAGTTTTTCTGAAAAGCAATTTTCCAAAAACATTAAGCACAAATTCTTATTTATGGCTTTGAAACACATTGTGCCACCCCTAGAGTTCAATGAGTGAAGTAGAATTGATTTAGACATTGAGTATTTTGCATTTATGTATGTGGGAACACTTATTTACCTAAGTTATTTTCATCCATGATCTTTATCTTTTTTATTATTCTTATCATCCCTTGCCTTGGGATAGCCAACAATTTACCATGACTCATAAGAAAAGAGAATCAACCAAGTGAGTCAAAAGAAGTTATGGGCATGACCGAATTTAGACACATCAGTATGTCTATAGAAAAATGAGGCATTTGACAATGTTCAAGTGAATGATTAAGAAACAAGAGATTGCTTCAACACAGATCAATTCGTGTTTGACAGGATTTGAGTGAATGATTGACAAACAAAGGATCACTTCGACCCAGAAGAATTTGTTCTTGACTGGATTTTGAATGAATGATTAACATACAAGGGATCGGCTTTGACCCATATGACTTCATGTGTCAATATGTCTTCTATTTGAATTAACCTCATATGAATTTCCTACTTTTCATTGGTTGGTCAGAAGAAGAAACTCAGAACAAAATTGCCCTTCTTTTGAAAAGCAATGCATTCTTATTTTTGAAAACATTTTTTAAAAAGCAAACAATTCTTCTTTCTAAAAACTCTTTTTTTAAACTTGATTCAAAACTTTCCAAGAATTTTTCTTTTTAAAATTTCTTCCTCCAATTTTTTGTTTTTTTCAAAAAAGGATTTTCAATTCTTTCTTCAAAGCTTTTTCAATTTCTTTTCTTTTACTCTTTCAAGACTTTCTCAATTTTTGATTTCCAAAACTTTTTTGAATTCTTTTCTTTTGAAAACTTCTTCAACCTCTTTTTTAAAAAAATTGCTTTCAACATTGATCTCCAAAACTCTTTTTTTTTTCTTTTTTCAAAAATTATTATCTTTCTTTTCAAAAAACAATTTTGTTTGACTCGCTCCATCTTTTCTTTTGAGCAATTTTTTTCTTTTGGCAAGCTTCATTTCACAATTTTTCTTTTCCCAAATTTTGTTTTAAAACTTCTTCAGTTTTTCTTTTTCTTTTTTCTTTTTTCTTTTTTTTATTCTAAATTTCTTTTTTCTTTTCAATTTTTCTTTCAAAAAATGTTCTCAAGATTTTTTCCTTTCAACACCTAAAACTTTTCCAATTTTTTTTTTCTTTTTTCTAAACAAATCTTTTACTTTTTTTTTTTTTTTTTAAATTTTTCATTTTTTTTTTTTTTGAACTTAATGCAAAAAGACCTAAAAAAATGCAATTTTTTTTTTTTTTTTTTAATTTTATTAAGCAAACAAACAAAGAAGTAAACAGACACATGCAATTAGATAGCACCACAAATCTTGGACCTAGGGTTTATTAATGGAGGTAGTTTGACTCTAAGTTCCATCCTTATCACTCCAAAAAGGTTCCTCATTCCGACAAGAGCGTCTCTTCTAGTATGCAAACATACTAGCTCAGAGACTAATCCTTAACTATGCACCAAACCTATCATAGGCAAGGTACACAAGTCGTGAGGTGACAATACCAACCCTATATACATCCTGTAGAACAATTAGAACTCAGGATTGGAAGGTTTGGTACAGTCAAGTATCTTAGGTTAAAAAGCGTGCACTTGTGTGCATTTAGATTCATAAAATAAACAATTTCAAGAATAATCAAATAATAGCAAAAGTTAAGCTTCTCTTGTCCTCAGTGGAGTTGCCACCATGAGTTGCCGCGTTGGTCACCTCTTCTTCTTGGGAGTCGTTCGTGCTCTCGAACCTTTTTAAGGTTTGGAGCAGAGGAACAAGGAGTCGCAACTTGATTTAAAGGTCCAAGAACCATAAATATGACTTCATGCACAAAAGGACTAGTCTTGAGCTAGTTCCGGAGCTAAGGTACATCTTGGGAAGCTGTTAGGCACCCAAGAACACCCAACCTAATGGTTGGCCTTCCTCTATATTACTTGATATCTCTTGAAGGAGTTTATTATATAAATCTCTAAACATACAGAAAGCAATTAAACCTAAAACTATCACAATCAAGGAGCAATCAAAGATGTAGAAATTAGGGCACAATATTCATAGGGAGTTGAAGGAGGAATTCTTACCTGAATCCAAGCTTATCACCAAATTGCAGGGAATCATCCACACAATAATCAAATAACAATATTTCAATGAAGACATGTGATAATTCAAGACACATGGTATAATTCACTAAACAACTAAGAAAAAGGTTTTGAATATCTAAACCTAATGAAAACAATGATTTAATCAAAATAAACTTGAAAGAAAGAATAAAACATGCAAACTAAACCTAAATTAATCATAATAGCAATAAACAATTCAAGAAGGTTGATATGGACTATTGAGAAGATCCATACCTAACCCCTAGGGAGCTTGTCACAAGCTAATAGATTATCACCGGTCTCTCAGACTGATCTATTTGACAAAAGTGTGTGTTGAACACCAAAGGAAAAGACTTCTTCTTTCTATCTCAGCAGGACTTCGCTCTTCTAGGAATACCTCTTCCTACTTCTACTCTAGGCTTCTACCTTAGTAGAGTTTCGTTACTCTAGGACTACTTCTTTCTATTTCTACTATACCAGTGTTTCTTGGTATTTTCAGGGATATTGGGTTCTTTACTTTTCTTTGTGTTTTGGGAACTCCCTGGTGTGTTTTGAATGTGTGGTGAGGACCTCTTTATATAGTAGTAGGAGGCTACTAAGGTTTCTTAAAGAGTAAGTTAATTAGGGTTATAGGAGACAATCCTAACTGTGGCTAGGCTCTTTAAAAATTTGGGTTTCCTACAGCACTAGTGTACGTCCACTTTTAGAGGCGCACGCCTCTTCCATACATTCGTACGCCCAAAGGAAAGTGGCGTATGTCGCTTAGGTTTAACAACTAGGTTTTGACACGAATTTCTAGAAGCTTCCAATGGTTTTCAACACATATTTTCCTTATAAGAGATCTTAAATTATCATCACTGAGACTGGGGGCCATGAGTATTGACCGGTACAAATTGGGGTGTCTATAGTATACATCAATGTCTTCACCTACCCTTATTAAGGATGACAAATGGGTGGGTTTAGTTGGGTTTTAAATGGGTTGAGTGGTAAAAAACCAATTACCCATTTATACCCATTTAGCAAAGTAGGTATTACCCAAACCTAACTCAACCCAATTATATAAGTTAAAACTCAAACCCACCCATTTACCCATTATTGTATGCATATACATGGTTTTAAAAACCGGACCGAGGAGAGAACCGGAAAGGGGAGTGGTTCCCGTATCACTGGTCTGACCGGTGGTCGAACCGGTGACGTCATAAATAATTTAATTAATATTTTTTAAATTATATAATTAATAAAATATATATAACAAATTTAACTAATAATATTTAGTTAAAAATATATATATAATAATATTTAGTTAAAAATATATATATAACAAATTTTAAAACTTTTATATGAGTTTTCACATCTTATATTTAGAAGAAGAAAAAATGTAACATATTAAAATTACAAAATAATCATATTTAAATCATAGAAGAACATTTTGATATTTATTTGATAATATCATAAGTCAAAAATAGTATTTTCTTGGATTTATGGTAAGAACTTTCTTTATTTGACTTATTTGAAGATTTAAAAACTATGTATGAGTTTGAAATTTGAATGCTCTAATTTAATATGTTAATTAGTTTTGTATTTTGGTGTAATTATAAATAGCATTTGCTATTTGAAAACTTGTTTTTCCAATGTAGGGACTTGTTGTCTTGTGAGAAAACTTCTTCATTGTGTCCCACATTGGAAAATAGAAGAGAATGATACACTTTCTCCTCTATAAATACTACACTCTACCAAGAATTTTAAATATGAGGGTGGGCTATATTAATTTGTGGGCATATCATTCATTTATTAAATTAAATGTTGGGTTGTCTTGTGTGAGCCAAACATTTAATATTGAATTGTCTTCTGTATGAGTCAAATATTTTATATTTAATGTTGGGGTTGCCTTTTGTGTAAGCCAAACATTTATTGTTGGATTAACTTTTATGTAGACCTAACATATAATTACTATTTTTTAAATAAAATTTTTTAGTATTAAAAAAGTGTTCAAACCGATTAGACCAATCCGGTTCCCGGTTTTGCCGGTTGAACTAGTGGTTCCCGGTTTTTCTTCACTTTTTCTCAATTTCCGGTTTTTTAATAGAACCAGACTGGACTGTGCACCAATCCTGGTTGAACTGGCCGGTTCGGTCCGGTTTTTAAAACCACGTGTATATATAATCAAAATACTCTAAATGGCTCAAATGCTCCTAAAACCTTGAAATTTACCAAAATATCCTTAAAATTTCTAAAAGATTTACCCAATGATTTATCCGATAGGCAACCCATTGGGTACCCAATAGATTACCCAATTAAGTTCATTTAAATGGGTTGACCCAATTAAGCTTATTTATTAAATAGGTAGGTTTGGGTGGGTAATACATGGGTGGTTTGGGCAATTTTTGCCACCCTGTGAGTGTGTCTCAATTCCTTTCTGAATCTTAATTTGCACAGTTAGAAATCATATTCTAAAGGAACCTTAATTTGAGCAGTTGGAAAACAGTTTGTATAGACATGCCTACTGCTTCCTACCTTCCGAATTTACAGGTTGTCAGTTTAACCTCACAAACTAGCTGTGTGATTATCAAGGAAGACTTATGAGGACCAAATGAAACAAAGGGGGAGTCTTTATTAGTCCATCACACCTTTGAAGTAAAGAGGTAAAGTTTTTAGATGTGCAGCTGAGTTACTGAAGTGAAGATTAAGACTTTTTATTAAAAGACAAATTAAAACAAACGAGGTAGGCAAATCTGAAAAACATGGAAAGCATAAATCATTTACCCTTTGATGTCATTACTAAAAATGTATGATAAAAGCTGGAGGATAAGACTAGAAATAAGACTAGAAGCAAGCATGAAGCGCCATATAAAAGTTTCAGGGTGGTGTCAGAAAAATTAGCTTCTTCGGCTCACCTTCATTACAAATAATCTGCTCTCAAAAGCATGACATTGTTTGAGTCTATGTCATGAGTGCATATGCTATGAGATGATTCAGGTCCTCAAGTATGATTAAAAATTAGTTCAGGCCAAGCGAAATTCTTGTGATGGAAAAGTCAATGGTCAAATGCTGCATCTACCACTATGGAAACAATTGCCCAAAACAAAACAGAAATGATCCCGGAATGTTATTAATTAGCAACAACAGTCATAGATGCAGTATAATAAAAGGAGCTCAAAGTAGAAAAAAGGCAAAAAAACCTCAATCATTATGTCCCATAATCATTTAAGGCCCTAGGTGCCAAAATAAGAAATTGGCTCGAGTAACCAATGCTCTAATATTTGTGGTGCTCGGTGTTGTCCATGGGACCTTGTTACTCTTAAAATAATAGGTCTTAATTAATTTTCTTTGTTTTAGAAATCCATAATTAATATACAATTTTTTTCCTTTTTTCAAGAAGAAAAAAAAAAATTTGTTGAGTTTCAATCCAATGAGGCACCCATTGAGAAAGTCTAGGACTACTGAAATGTGCACAACCTTTGCCACAACCCGTTAATATGGTGTGTGTTGGTTGGTGAAAAATATAAGTGGGTCTAGCTATTGTCCCCAGTGAAAAAAGTGTTAGCCACTGATAGAATGTTAGCAGAATTTGACACTCAATTGGACACGAAAAGTGAGTGCCTCATTAGAGTTTCCTCACCTTAAGGGTCTTAACTCTTAAGGCACTTTTTAATGCACTCTCACCCAAGTGTCTAAGCAAGTGCCACGCTCACCTCTGACTCCTAGACTTGTTTCCTTAAATATCCTTTTTTAACACTACAATAAATTCATGGACAGATCCCAGAGCACAAAGCTCCGGGCTTAAATTGTAATTGATAAGCATAGTGGTCTATGAACTTATCTGCTTGACCTTTCAATTTTGGACACCTTACCAATTTCTGAGCAACATATTGTGACAAGTAACATATTACAAGGAAATTGAGAACTTGCAAAGAAGAGAGGTCCCTGTGTCTGCTGAAAATAATCACTACATTCCTCGATAGTCCCTTTAGAAGAACCCATTAGGCCATTACTACTAAGAGATTGAAAATAATCAGAACCTAAATAATCAGAAAAGTTAAAGTTAAAATTAATTTCATTGGCAACATAGTTAATTTTCTGTCCTTGCTGTTGACTCAAGATTAGCAAACAAGCAAGTGGGTCTAAACATAGGTGACAATTTCTCTAATCCTAGACCTATGTTGCAACAAATATTTTCCACTAATCTCTTTCCGAATGCAGACATGTAAAAGCTCCAAAAGACTCAAATAAATGTGTGTTGGGACTATAGCAATGCATAAGCCAAAAATGCATTATCCTATACTATACATCTAAATGTCCAAGAACATTTCAACCAAATCTGCCTCTCCTATGAAAAATTAGAAAGTAAAAATATGAAACAGAAACCATCAAAACAAAAGCAAAGGTAACCCAGAATGCACCTTCAATTGTTTTCTAAATTTAAAAACATATCAATATGCTACCAGTTTTAGATAGTATTTGATAAGCAGAAACGTGGTCCATGAACAACATATAAGTCGGTCCATAAACCAGATATCTGCTCTCTCAATTCAGTGCACCCTACCAGTTTCTTAGCAAAGTTGTGGCGAGGAGAAAAACTAGGAATTGGCAGACAAGAGCGAGATGTCTATGTCTGCATACATCATTACAAAGATTCCTCAGTGGTCCCTTTTTAATGAGTCATCTATTACAACTGAAGATTGAAAACAATCACACCTAAATCTTTCATCCAAATTCATGCTATTAATTGCAACAGCTACGTACAGTTACTTTAGTCCTTGTTGACATAAGATAAGCAAACAAACAAGTGGGTCTAAAACAAAAATTACGATTGACTTCAGTCTCATGAACTCTACAGTCTACAGTACGCATTTTTGAACTATAGCAATTCATTGAGTTTTACCTTGTTATCCCTTTTAGTTAGAACTATATGATTATGGTATATTATATTTCTTAAAAGAACAGAGCACCAAAATAATATATTTACATGAAACTCCAGATCGAATCCTTTCCAAAGGCATGTAAAGCCTTAAAAAGTTCATTTTTGGTGTCCCAAGCATATTATATTAGTCTGCTTGGTTCTTCATGGCATTTATATCACAAAATAAAAAATCAAAACAATTATTTCTTAGAACCAAATTGATCGTGCATGCATCAAATGAACTTAACACAAATTGGAAATGTAAGAATATAATTGATTTCACTTCTATTGAAATCCCAGGCTATCCAATATGTATTCAAGAATATAACAATGAACATTAGAAGGGTCCAAGAATTAAAGTTGGAATCAACTCTTCTAAATAAAGATTTAAATAATAATAAATCAATTGGACAAAGAAAAGATTAATGTTCCAACTTTTTACGCTAAAATTCACAGATATCAAACAGTATAAAAAGATAACAACAAATGCAAGTCCTGATTGCAGATTATACAGGCCAACAAAGACATTCTTAACCCTTCACAGAAAATCTCATGCATATATGCATTCCAAAATGATGGCTCTAAAATTACCATACAAACCAAAAATAAATAAAGAAATCCAAAAGGAAACAAAGTATAATCCTTTGAAAAAATATTTCAAATAATCTCAATGTTTCTACTGCTTAGATACTAGAACAAATGAAACCAAGAAAACAAGTAAATATGGTGCATAGAAGAAAAAGAACTGCATAAATAAGTCACATAAATCATTTAATAGACAGTCCTAGGAGGCAAGTCAAAGTTTGTTGGTCTACCTCAATCTGAAGAAAAGTCACAAATTTTTTGGACAAAATTTACCTTCAAATCGATTGGTGGAAAATTCATCCAACCTACTATGTGGCAATTCAAACAACGATCCATATGTACTTTTAGTTATATAATCTATTTAATGAGTCATGCAACTTTTTTAAAAAATTTAATAAGTGATGGATTTAGTACACATGGATGTTTTATAATCATCATATAATGGGTTGAAAGAGATTCCTCCAAACCGGTTTAGAGGTAAACTTTGTCTAATATTTTTTTAGCTATACATATATTTGGCCGTTAAACACGTCAACTAAAAGTCACCCTAGGTTGAAACGAAAAGCTTAAAATCTCCCACTTTCCACTTGTTTCTTCTCACATAGTTTCACCTTTAGATCAACAATTTTTTTTTTGGATCACACGATGCTAGTAGTTCCATCCCTAAACCAATTGCATCATGTAGTTAACTGTGGTTGACAATGTATGAATAACGCTCCTCAATCGTATAAAGCATTTTTGGAGAGCTCGAGTACTCTAGAAGATATTTGAATTCCTAGCTGAAAAGGGGAGGAACAATAACAAAAACAAAAAAGGAACCAAGTTCTTTTTACAGAAATCATAGCTTGCCATTTGAAAGGCATTTTTTCTTTTCCTTTTTCTCTTTTTTCCTAATAATTGTAAGAAGAATTCTAGTATATTCTAGTAGTAAGCAACAACTAGTATTATTTTCGACATAATGCATAAACTTAATTTGATCATCACTCACTAGGAGAATCCAAACTTTGACATACCTCCTAAGCTTACAAGTCACATAAACTCTTGCAGCAATCTTGCTTCAGGAAATAAGTCTTCTGTGACATGAGCCGCAGCTGAGGCCTTTCCAAACGAGAATCACTATCCACATATGAACATTATGTTCAAGATAACAGGGTTTATGGTTTGCATTTCTTAAGTACCACAAGGAACCCTTCCTGCCATAAGCTGATGATCTCCTAGCGTGAGGATACCATTTGAGCAAAAAATGAATGAAGGATACCATTCCGCTATACAGATATCAGTTGATAAACTTTATTAACATAACATACAGGATCTTAGTCGCTTTCTCCTATGATAAGTAAAAAAATTAACAACTACAAACCTGTTTAATGGAACTTGTTACAAACTTTTTTTGTTGGTAAGTTATACATGCACCCAGTGAGTCTTGAACACACGACCTCACCCTACCCACCCATTATTATGGAAGAAGGAAGTGCCAATTGAGCTATAGCTCATTGGCCTCATTACAAACTTCGAAGCCATAACAAGATAGTTGCAATTCCATGCATAGCAACTTATGCAAGCAGAAAAAAACAAACAAAACAAAATTCCGAGAGTTAATTTGCACCATATTAGAAAGTTATCCAATGTACAAGGTGTCAGTAATTCCCTATCCATTATTTGTCAGAACAGTATATGGATCTTTAACAATATATACAGGGTCAAAAATAAAATTATGGACAATATCCACAAAGCAAGGTTGTCAAGCTGTCAATTTATTGACAGATTCATACCTTCATTTCAAAGCAGCTCAAGAACCAACATAAGCTCTCAATCTACCATCTGAAAATATTTAAAATTAAACCTGCCAAAACACCAATGACTCCACCATCTGAAAATATCCTTCAGTCACCATCAGATGGCAATCTGTACGTGCAGGTAATACGGATCTGCAGCAAAACAATGATTTAGAAGCAGTTATGAAGGTTGTATTTCCTAGTTCGGTGTAATGAATTTAATACATTGTAGAAAAATAAATAAATAAACTTATGCAAGCAAAAAAGAAAAAACAAAATCTCAGAGAGTTACAACACAATTTTAGAAAGTTGTCCAATTTATGAGGTGTCAGTAATTCCCTATTAATTAATTTTCAGAGCAACAGATGAGTCTTTAACAATATATATAGTGTGAAAAATAAAATTATGGACAATATCCACAAAGCTGCCATGCTGTCAATTTATTGACAGAACCAGAATATACCTTCATTTCAAAGCAGCTTAAGAACCAACATAAGCTCTAAATCTACCTTCATTTTGAATCATGAAGTTGATGGTTACTTTGTAGGGGATTGTTCAAAGCAGGCTGAAATTGGCACTTGCTCAAATGAGGCTGAAATTGGGGCTTGTCAAAGGAGGCTGAGATTAGGACTCCTTCGAAGGGGAGCTTTTCTACTCTCTCATCCCAGCAAATTATTGAAGAAGCTTTAAAGTGCAGCACTCAAATGAGGGTGAAATCTAAGTAGAAAGGTTTCAAGCGTGATTTGGGGGATCCTATGAAAGAGGACCCTCCTCCCATCCCTATCTTTGACATATGAATTGGGTTATCTGGAACATTAGGGGTCTCAATGACCCTTTGAAGCAATGAGAGGTTAGTAAGATGGTTAAGCGTTGTGATCTTAGCCTTGTGTGTCTAGTGGAAACCAAAGTTCGTGCAGATAATATTCAGGATATTCATCTTCTTCCTCGCTGGAATTTTGAGTTTTGCAATTCTGATCAAAGGCTTGGGGAAAATTTGGCTTTTCTGGAATAAAGACTGTCTGAATGTGCATATTTGTCAGAAACTTCCTCAGGTAATGCATTGCAAGATTTCTTCTAATGATATGAATTTGAACTGCTATTGTTCTTTCATTTATGCATCAAATGACGGTATTGATAGAAAAGAGTTGTGGCAGAATCTAGCTTCTTTTAAGAGTATTGTTGATGATTCCCCCTGGAACCTTGCTGGTGACTTCAATGTTGTGTGTAGACCAAATGAGAGATTAGGTGGTTCTGTCCTTAATGGCCTTGAGATGAAATTCAGTCAATAAGTGGCTAATCTGGAAGTAGTTGATCACTGCGCTGTGGGGTGTTTCTTTATTTGGAGTAGTAGAAGAGATGATAAGGAGTTTACTGCCAAAAAGCTAGATAGGGTAATGGTTAATTGATTGGGGCTGCTCCACTTTGAAAGGGAAAGGTATGAGGTCTACTATTAGCAAAATAGCCTTGTGGGCTGTTGCGTACCACATTTGGCTACAGAGAAACGCTATTGTTCATTTGGGGCAGGTTAAAACAGAAGAACAGATCATTAAGTCCATTAGAAAGGATGTTAAAGCTAGGATTGAAAACAAGAATTCCTACTGCAATTCAATCCTCAACTGTGTGCTCTGCTGCAATTGGGGGATTAATAGTTCTATTCTGTAACAGAATGCTACCATTCACTGCTAGTTTACGGGGTTGGTTTATAATGGACCTCTTGCATTCTGGTGTCTTTGTTTAGTTGGCCTTTTGGAGTTGGCTGACTTGGTTTTGCTTCATGTATTTTTATTGCATCTGCCTCTGTGTATTGGCTGTTGCAAGCTGCTGTTTTTTTGTATGGCTCTAGGTAGCTGCTGGGTTCTGCAAGGATTGAAAGGTCTTTGCTGGATCTTTTATTTTTGGCTTTTGCCTTTTGAGTTGTATTTGTTGGTTTGTTTCAATAATAATCTTTCTGATTCATCAAAAAAAAGAAAAAAAGATTCTATCATCTGTAATTACCCTTTTTCTCTTGGTTTTAATAAATACCAATTGTAGTAACCTAATTAACAGTTAAACACTCGATCTGTGCATCCAATACCATGACATAGATCTCGCAACTTACCAACCAAAAAAGCTTGCAACCAAAGCTAAGGACATGATAGACTGCCTAAATACCAACTAAGCTAGGTAAATTCAGGTCCATGCCCAAGGTGATGATGATCTACTAACACAAGACCATGTAAGTGCACAAGGAGTGATGGCCAAATCGATATCATACCTAATAGGCCAAGTACCAATAATAATCAGATCAATCTCTGATTTGATGTTAGAAATATTTTGATGATAAGCTTAAGAACACAACAGATCCACCGAAATGAATTGCTAGGCCAACAATCAGAATGCCAACCACCATCATGTATAATCATGATAGATGTGTTTGTTAGTAAATACCAGGATCTGGCAAGGTGACAAGCCAAAAGGCATATTAGCATCAAAGAATGATATTACATTACCTGTGAAAAAGCATAAATTTCTCACAAGATTCTAGCATAATCAGTTCTGAGCATTTGAATGACAATATCAGCCAGAAATGTTCCCCAAAGCCTGCATAAGTTGCCAACGAAATAAGATGGTCAGAGATGAAAATAATTCCACAAAGAAACCAGAAAGTAAGACTTCCAAAGATCAGAAAGGAAGAAGTTTTTGCAGTCAATGTTTAATCAATGAAGCTAAAAGGGGCTGCCAAAAAGAATACATGCTTCAAATTTGACCCTACAGTCTTACAAATGCAAACTTAGCTAAGCCAGATACCAAAGAAAAACTAAGACATGTTTAATGAAGCAGGACACCAACCCCTGCTTGCGCCCCCCACACACGGCAACTCTATAGTTCTGAGAATACACAATTTCTTTAGCAATTTAGACCCATCTTTTGCGTGGAAGATAGCAGCATCGACTTATGCTTTCATACACAATTTCTTTAACAAAATTATAGATCAAGTCTAAAATGCCTAAATATTACCAATATCTATAATTTCAATATATGAGCTCTTGCATGGATTCCCCTCCACTATTATAACACATTTATTAATACATTCCTTGATACAGTAATATACCTCTCCATGAGAGTTCATAGCACTTCAGCATATGGAATCATTATAAGGATAAAATCACCTATTTGCAGCCCAGAGAAGCAAAGAAAAAAGTATTCACCTGTTTTGTTGCAAGCAAGGCCACTTTGTTGCAAGCAAGGCCGCTCTAGACTCTAGATTAATAGCAGCTAACTGTCCACCCTGAAAACCAAGAAAGTATTAATGTCAGGTGAAGTCTTGCTGATGTATCTATTATTTACTACACGTCAACCAATATAACCACTTCTAATAATTTGTAATATCTAGAAAAGCTAAAAAGGTTTTTTTAGAACCACTGAAGAAATCACTTAACTAGATAAAAATCCAAAACATAGTGATTCACATCATAGTTAACAATGCTATCTCCAAGGTAATTAAAGTAGAAGTAGCATAAGCTTTAAAACAACATATTCCTTCATAAATTACAAGCACTCTCTACTCTAGCCAACTTACCAAAAATTTGATCATAACTACCCTAGCAAATTTCTCTTATACTAAGTAAGCCCCCAAACAAATTTAGTCAAAAACAAAACCCAAACAAGAAATTTCATAACAAAACTTTATATTAACAAGTCAAAGTAGGAATTGAGGGATTTTCAGGAGAGAAAAAAAAAAAAAAACATCATTTTTTTTTTACCAAAATAAAAATTGTAATAGCTTATGATGCCTTCTATTGTTGAGAATGTGACCCTGTTTGCAATGTCAATTGCTCAAAAATAGCTTCAGGCACCACATTAATGTTCCTTATCTGATCATTCAGTAGCTTGCAAGCTTCAAACTGTTAAAATAGAAGTAGACTTCCAATATTCTTACCAAACTTTATAAATACATAGAGAAATTTTGACATCATCCACTTGCAAATTATCTGTTTCCCCCTAAACTCCAACCTATTCTAATTTGCATAGGGTTAGCTAAAACCCCAAGATAAATTGTTCGCAGAGGGTTAATTTTTTACATTCATGATTCTATCATTTGTAATACCCTTTTGCTCTTCTTTTTAATAAATACCAATTGTATTAACCTGATTTACACTCAATCTACATCCAATAGCATGATATAGATCTTGCAACTTACCAACCAAAAAAGCTTGCAACTTACCAACCAAAAAAGCTTGCAACCAAAGCTAAGGACATGATAGACTGCCCAAATACCAACCAAACTAGGTAAATTCAAGTCCATGCCTAAGGTGCGATGATGATCTACGATGATGATGTACTAACACAAGACTGTGTAAATCCACATAGATAGATGGCCAAATCGATATCATACCTAATAGGCCAAGTACCAATAATAATCAGATCAATCTCTGGTTCAATGTTAAAAAGATTTTAATGATAAGCTTGAGAACACAACAGATCCACCGAAATGAACTGCTAGGCCAACAATCAGAATGCCAACCACCATCATGTATAATCATGTTAGATGTGTTTGTTAGTAAAGACAAGGATCTGGCAAAGTGACAAGCCAAAAGGCATAATAGCATCAAAGCATGATATTACATTACCTGTGCAAAACCATAAATTGCTCGCAAGATTCTAGTATAATCAGTCTGAGCATTAGAAATAACAATATCTGCCAGAATGTTCCCCAAAGCCTGCACAAGATTCCAAATAAAATAAAAAATAGTCAGAGATGACAATAATTCCACAAAGAAACCAGAAAGTAAAACTTCCAAGATCAGAAAGGCAAGAAGTTGTCACAATCAATGCATAGTCAATGAAGCTAAAAGAGCCTGCCAAAAAGAATACATGCTTCAAATTTGACCCCTACAGTCTTACAAATGCAGAACTTAGCTAAGTCAGATACCAAAGAAAAACTAAGCCATGTTTAATGAAGCATCATATTTGGTCCATCCAAGATAGGAAAAAAAGTAAGGTTGGCAAAGATACTCTGCATCAACCAGGATGCCAAACCCTGCTTGCAGCCCCCACACACGACAACTCTATAGTTCTCAGAATACACATTTTCTTTAGCAATTTAGGCACATCAATTTCATGGAGATTTATCAGTGAAACCACTCTTCCCCCACCATTTAGTCTCTTAAATAAAAATAAAAAAAATCTAGATGCAATTGACAAAAAAAATAGGGAAAGAAATTAAAAACAAAACCAGACTCAAAAAATATAAATTAAATAAAAAATGCAGATCATAAGAGTAAATACATTGGACCAAGTAAAGTCATCATGCTTCTAAAACCCAGATATCTTGATGCAGCACCAGCAAAGCCCTGTCCACAGTTACAAAGATGAGAAGTTCTGATATAATAAAACAAAACAAACAAACAAACAAAAAGTGAAACATCTCGTTATCCCATATATTAACAGTCATAAAAAATCCAACCGATTCTAGTTCGCATAGGGTTAACTACAACCCCAAGATAAAATGTTGGCATGACATTTTCTATTTCATTTTTATTGATAAGTTACACACACACCCAAAGGTCTTAACCCACGACCTCACCCTCCACCTAGAACTTATATGGGGAGGAGGTGCCAGTTGAAGTAAAGCTCATTGGCTTAAGGGTGCAATGTTGGCATGACATATGGTGCAAAAATAGTGTAGTGCACGGAAGAGCTATACCTAGATTTGTACTCAACTGCAGTGCATATGCTTATTTATATTCTACTTTGGAGCAACTGGATAAAGGAGGGACTAAATCTTGGAATGTCAGATTTACAGAGGCATCTAATGATCAGAAATTGTAATCAGTCACAATAAACTGACAGCTTAGACAGCTCACTCAGATCAAGAAAACATGCAAAAGTTATTTTTTAGGCCAAATAACTGAAAGAACTATAATAAATAAACCCAAAAGCAAATTAACAGAAAACAAAATAAGCAACACCGGTCATATTACCAAGCTGTTTTTGATGAGGGAAAAACCAGTGAAATATTTAACACTTACATCTTTTCCACAATTTAAATTTTATAAACTAATTCTAGAAAAGGATATTCAAGTGCCCAGCCATACTCGACCTAATCAGCATCTACATAAAACCAACATATGAAGCTTCTTGTTGCATGATTCAATTTTTTATGTTATTATTTCATAAATATTTTGGAGCAAAAATTATGCATTGATACTTCAATTCGGCTTCCAAATACTTTATAAATAGTCAAGGAGAAGAATAGTCACCTATTTATATGAAACAACACTTCCATAACAAGGGAAAAGAAAGACCAGATCATTAAGTCACGGATGATTTGTAAAATAAAGCAATATTGATATAAGTTTCAGGATGAGAACAGAAGCAAAATCAAATCAATCCAAAACTTGACGAATTAGCTGAGAATATTCTTTAAGTAAGCAAAACATCAACGCAAATAAATAGCAATGGGTGCTTACCTCAAACCACCATTCATGGTCCTCAGCAGCAAGTTGGAAGTATGTCAGTGCCACAGTTATGAAATTAGCAGTAACTATCAGGAGGACTATAAAGACAATAAACAAGATGCTGTATATAGTATAAATCCTGTGACCCCAGACACTGGCAAATATATAGTAAAGTTCAATGTTTATAGCACTGAAAGGCAGAAAGCCAGCCATTGCCATCTATGGAACCATTCCCCAGTACCATGGCCAAGGCGGAATCTCTCTGGGATACTTAGTGGTGTGGCAAGGAGCTTGGAATTCAGCCTTGCTATTCTTCCCAGCAATCCCACACAACACCAGCAAAGGTGATGTTACAAGTGACCATATAAGAACTATCACCACAATTGTGCCAAATGGGAGAGCAGCAGTGGCATTATAAGTAATTGCTACGGTATTCAAAAAGCAGAACATAAGAAACAGAGTTCGCAAAAGAGGCATCCTGTCAACAATAAGATTATGGACAAAACAGAGTTCGCAAAAGAGTCTTTAACAATATATATAGTGTCAGAAATAAGATTATGGACAATATCCACAAAGCTAGGTTGCCCTGCTGTCAATTTATTGACAGAACCAGAATTTGAGAGAACCAGAATATACCTTCATTTTGAAGCAGCTTAAGAACCAACATAAGCTCTCAATCTACCACCTGAATATATTTAAAATCAACCTTCCAAAACACCAATAATTCCACCATCTGAAAATATCCTCCAGTCAACATGAGATGTAATCTGCACGTGCAAGTAACTGGAGCAAAACAATGGTTTAGTAGCAGTTAGAAACCTAAAATTCATCATGATTCTCTTTTCCTTTTTTTCTTTTTTTTCTTTTTTGTTGTGGGGGTGGGAAGTGTCTGGGCAATTCAGAAATCACTTTTAAACAAACAAAAAATGATTTTGACAACCATGATTCTATCATTTGTAATTACCCTTTTTCTCTTTTTTTTAATAAATACCAATTGTATTAACCTGATTAACACTCAATCTGTGCATCCAATACCATGACATAGATCTCGCAACTTACCTACCAAAAAAGCTTGCAACCAAACTAAGGACATGATAGACTGCCCAAATACCAACCAAACTAGGTAAATTCAGGTCCATGCCCAAGGTGTGATGATGATCTACTAACACAAGACCATGTAAGTCCACATGGAGTGATGGCCAAATCGATATTATCAAGTAATGTGCCTACTCATTCTATGTCACCTATAAATTACTTGATGAAAGTCAGTACCCAAAGAACCTGCCCCTAGAAAGATCTGGACCAATTCTATGTCAACTATATTTACAATGTTTAAAATATCCCTAACAGGCAGCACAGCCAACAGTCAATATCAAGCAATCAGAATTGCTCTCAAAAGCATGCACATGACGCTTTTTAAGTCTTATCACATCATGAGTGCCTTATTCTATGAGATGATTCAGGCCCTCAAGGTTGATTGAAAATTACTTACTAATTATCAACAGTAGTCATAGATGCAGTATTACAAAAGGATCAAAGCAAAAGTACTCAAAATGGAATAGTATTTAAAATGAAACAAAACAAAAGCAATAGTACTAATGAAAATGCACCATTCAATTAAGAAATAAAGAGAAAAGAAAGACAGAACAGCATGCTATAGCAACACCAGCATACGCTTATCAGTCAATCCAATTTCTCACATACACAATTACATATTTACTCAAAAACTAACTACTCAAAAACTGAATCTAATTAGTTCTCTAAAAAGTAATATTCGCCTTAACAGTGGTAGATGAATAAAGAATCTGTAACTTGTCAAAACTCAGCGATCAAAACTTGTAGTGGGTTTGTGAAGCACCAGATTTTATTAAGGAAAAGGCACTAACTCAGGCTGCAGCATTAAGGTTGAGGGTGTGCTATACTGGCCATGACACGAATAACGGAACAGCGTTTAATTGTGACAGGAATGTGTCCGTTTCTTCAGCAAAAAGGACATCATTAGCTTCAGGAAGATCGATGTCAATGTTGTCAATGTCAATGTTGTCAATGTCGAAGTAAAAGTCAGTCACAGGATCAGTCATGATGCCATCTAAGTAAAAGTCAGTCACAGGTTCAGTCATGATGCCATCAACTTTTTGCTGCTCTTGTTCTGCTTGGTGCTGAACTACATGGTGCTCTAAGCAATTACCTTCTTCTGCTTGTTGCTCAACTACATACTGTTGTTCATGTTGCTGCTCAACTAATAATTGCTCTATGGGGTCATGTTGTTCTTCTTGTTGCTCAACTATAAATGGCTGAATGCAGTTAGCTTCTTCTGGTTGGTGCTCAACTACAAATGGGTCTAAGCAGTCAGGGTATTGCTGTTGTTGCTTCTTAAGTCTAGCCCCTTTGTAATCAATCTGACAAATCACGTAATCAGGATGCTGCAAACAAGAAATAAAAGAAATTAAGTAATAATGCTTTATAAAATGAGAAATATATATGGAATGAGAATTAAAGAAGAATGTTTTGGTTTTGGGTTAAAAATAAAAATAGAGAGCAGAGCAGATAAAATACCTGTTGTGTATTGGATAAAAGACATCCATCAAGTCTATATTCATGCATCACCCAGCGTTGGACATGGTTGGGTTTCTTGGGAAAAAAGGAAAAAGTCCTAACAGAACCGATGTGGTACTTCTTCTTGGGGTCACGATAAATGGGTTCATCCTTTTGTTCTTTCCACGTTCCATATGCAGTAGTCCTTTGAATTCTTGAACCCTTGCCTGTCTTCTTCTTCAATTTTGTGAAAAAGTAAAGCTGGGTTTCACGGGTTTTCTTAAAGAATTTGCTCCACAAATCTTCATCATTGTAAATGTCACACTCTAACACCACGTCTGAAGGGATATCCTTGCCATAGACCTTATTGTAGAGATAATGATCAATTAACTCTTCGTGGTGGGGTCGAAACCGGGTCGAAACCGATGGGATATACCCAGATGGGATATACTCTCATTCTCTCAGAAGAGAAATCTGAACCCACTCTCAGACTCTCAGAATCCTCCAACCCACTCTCAGAAGAGAAATCTCAATGAGGAGAGCCTAACCCCCTCTGATCGCAATCTCAATCCACTCGGAGAACGAACCCACTCTGATCGCAAGCTCAGAAGAGAAATCACAATCTCAACTCGCAATCTCAACCCACTCTCAGAATCGCAATCGCAATCTCAACAAAACGGTTTTCTTGATTTCAAAAACTAAACAAACGGTAACTTTTGGGTTCAACTGTTTCTCTATATATAGCTGCTTCAACACTAGGTCGGTGCAACCTTTCAGCTTACTGCTTACGCTTATTTCAATTTCGAAATTTTTATACCCTAAATCACTTCATTAATTCTAATTCTATAAATTTAGTTACTTATTTTTTTTCTTTTGTCTTCTCTCCATTTATAACAAATTAAATCTTATACTTACCAAATTAAACTCCCAAAATTATAAAATTAACAAAATAAATCTTCAGCTTTCAAAAAATAACAATTTAAATATCAATCCATATAAGCAAAACAAGAGTTTAATTTGTTATTTTTTTAAATCTCATGGTTTAATATGTTACTTTTGAACCTATAGGATTTCATTTCTTACTTTTTGAAATCTTAGGGTTTAATTTTTTTTTTTTTTTTAAACTATATGCTTTAATTTATTACATCCCTTAAATTATAGGGTTTGAAATGTAATTTTCCCAATATAATACTACTCTTATTTGATTTTCGAAAAATATATGTCACATCACTTATCCCTTATACAATCTGAATGTGGACATCATTGTCCTTAAATTTCAACTTTGAATTTATATTTTTTATTTTTCCTTTTGATAAGATTTGGTTTAATTAAGTACAATATGGATGCTAGAGAATATACACATTCGGTTTAATTAAGATTTTGATAAGATTCCTAAAAATACGAGAATCTCATATTGGGTTTATTTTTAGAATCTTATACAAATTATTTAATACCTTAAAAAATATTAATAGGTTTATAAACACAATATCAAGTATATTACAGATGTGATTTCCTACGAATAAACAAAAATAAAAATAATGTAAGTTATGAATAAAATCAAATCTACTAAAATAATAGTTTAACATGCTTGTGGGATCAACTCCTGCCGGTTTCAATTAAAAATGAAAAGAAAAAAAGGAGCTTGTGAGATCCACATCCGTGTGAATTGGGTGTTGTATGCACCTATTATTATATATAAGATCATAATTCCATCTTGGCCAATCTGATTTAGCTTCACAGGATGGCATGGCAGCCTTTAAATTACATATGCTAGAGGTTGTAATTGGTTGTATTTGGTTTGTCTCTATTGGGCGCAGTCATTCCATATAAAAAATAATAATATATATATATATATAAAAAAAAATCTCACATAGTAAATCGTGGTCAATACAAGGATCCCCACAAAATTATAATAAGAACAAACAACAAATCAAACAGAAGAATAGAATTAAGCTAATTAACAGCTTTTATGTTTACTAGCAAATCATAGATTGGACCGCCTTTGTTGACAAATTGATAGTCATGGCGCAATTCATTTCGGCAGACTTCTTCTTCTTCATCACAAACATCAATTCCACTTTCCCACTAAGCTTGGCATAGCTGTTAAGAGTTAACACCCCAGCACCTAACTCATTTCCAAGACTAGTAGTGGTTGCAATTGGCAGGGCATTTGAATTCACATTAACTGTGACACCAACTCTCTTGGTGGAGCGGAACCCAGCCTTACCTTTAGGAATAGTAACCTGTCCCACTGTCACACCCTGGTACATGAACGTGACATTGGTGCTATCATATTTGTAAGGACCAAAGTTTGAATTCTTAACCCCAACTTGGGTTGTGAAGCTCACGTCAAAGGAAGGTGATGATGCTTGGTTTCCTGTGTTGAAGTTCTGTAACGTGACAGTACTAGTGCCTAACCTGACCTTAGGGGTTTTAACACGCATCACAGTGAGTGCAAAAACCGTGATGATTATGGTCTGAAACACAGCAAAAGTAACAATATATATGGCCAACTTGATCCTTTTCTTTCGTTTGAGCTCCTGATCAGATGTCAAAGTGCCAGACTCTTCATCACTGCTGGGCTGCTTAGTTGATGATGGCTCCAAGGGGTACACCTGCTGGTTCGTTTTCTCTGCCATTTTCTTCTCTTGGAACAGTTCAGTGAATACAAAAGTTTTATCTGCTTCTGAATGGAGTTTAGTATGTTAAAGGAGTTGTTTGTGGAAATAGCAGAAGAGTAGGTGCTTATTATATATAGTTGTCTGATGAAGTAAATTGATAGTGCAACTAGAGCTTCCTGGAAAACGTGCAAAGCAACCAAACGCGGCTTCAGCCTGGGATTGTTGAATTTTCCAGACGGTCTCTTGCTTAAGGAAGAATGAGTATTTTATTGAAAGAAATGCTGCTATGCGTTTTGCCTACTTTTTGAGCTTCTAGAGGAGAACGTAGACTTATTTGTGGCCTATATATATATTCTTTTAACAAATTTTTGGGGTACTAGTGTACCACCTCATAACGCATTAACTATGAGAAATTATAGCATACTCGGTACAAGATCAGCATCGTACCAATTAACATGAGACAAATAGAAAAACAATAAGTGGACATAACAAATTTAAAACATCTTTAATAATTACTAAGATATCAGATTGTGATAGGTGTATAATAGAAATGATGTTAATAATATTGCATTAGCTAGTTATAATCTTGTAAAAAAAAAAGAGGAGAAAAGAAGCTTAAATGTCTGTAACCTATGCTGTTCTGATGTTCCAATATATTTATGTATTGATAATAAATAATTATGCATTGCTTAACCTTCTCTCGTTAACAGGGCTGGCTAAGAGATTTTGGGGCATAAGACGACAATTAAAATGAGGCATTTTCTAACATTGTATTTAAAATATATATATATATATATATATATCAATGAATCTATTAAATGTTATTAACTTTCTATATAGTATTTTTTTCGTTTATTTATTTTTATTAATTTCTGAGATGTAAAATCAATAATTAAATTGTTGTATTCAAGTTCAACAAACATCTCTTTTTCAATTGATACTATTGCTCCTATAAGATAATTAATAACCTATATTTTTCTTTTATTTATTTTTTTTTTATTAAGAATTTTTTTTTTAAAATAATATTTTATTGAGTAATATTTGAGGGCCTTAGGCCATGGCCTAAGTTGTTAAGCTGTTGAGCCGGCACAGCTCGTTAACAGTAAGTAGTTTTTTTTACTGTTTTACTTATTACACTAGGTGATCACGTAATTAAAACAAAAAGTTCATTCTCCTTTTAGAAAATTACATTTTATCCTTTTACCTTTGTTAGAAAATAGCACTTCAACCCTTACTTTTTAAAAGGTGAGGTAGAAAGTCTCATTTTCTAAAATATGATATTATCATTTCACATAACCTCAAGGGAGGTTGCTGTAATTTTGGATGATGTAATCACAAATAGCTATATTATTCAAGACTCAAGAATTCATGGATATTTCTTGCGAGTTTGATGTTATTACGTTTGTTTGTAACTCTTGTTTTGAATATAAACTTGAGAAAATATTGTAAGTAATTTTATTATAGTGCATATATTCAAAGTTGGTCCTATGATTATTTTTTTCTTTAGAAATAATGGTTTTCCAATAAATCCTAGTGTCTTTATGTGTAGTTAATTTATTTATTTTTATTAGTTCCAGATATTAGCTTTGTAATATTAATTCCAATATCTTTAGGATTAGTTAAAATTATTTTTGATTTTTTTTTTTTTAATTTCACATGATACTATATTGTTGTTAAAGATACAATAAACCTTATTGTTATTAAACCAAAAACAATTACAAATTACACCTTTAACTTTGGTTAAATTTCAATTTAATACTTTATGTTTTGATCATTTCAATTCGTTTTTTTCTTTCCATGTAAGCTTACGTCTATAATTGAACCGTCATAACTCACACTGTTTTGACTTTTTTTTTTTTTTTTCAATTTTACCTTCTTTTTTTCTTCTATTGAAACAAAGACCAACAACAATTAGGAATTGAAATTGGATCAAAGTTAAGGGTATAATTTACTCTTGTTATTATTTTTTTTTTTTCTTGTGTTCTAAGTTTTCCCTAACGTGAGACAGCAAAACAGTTATTGACAACTTAATAAAACTAACAAACCAACCCGCTTTGATATCAAAAAAAACAAACCAACCCGCTTTCAACGCTCTTATTTCGTATCTGTCTTAGAATTAGTCCACCACTGGATTCCTCACATTCCCGTATCCACCACTTTGATGGATCCCGACAAACAACTCTAACGAAAAGAGAGAGATTGAGGTGTTCATCTTTATCTTTATCTTCATCTTCATCTTCAATGGCTTCATCTTCAATGGAGGATAGGAAAGAAGATGCTAGAATATACATAATCTCATTTCTTTTCTTTGCCTGTATTATTGGCGGAGGAGTCTTCCTCTCCCTCTACATTCTTTTCCCACAACCAAAATCTTGGTATCCAACCGCAGGCCTCATACTTGTTGCGATCCCATGGGTCTTTTGGTTCTTTGCATATATATACAGTTGCTTAAAACCCCATGAACCAGAATTCAACGACTCTCACAGACAAACACCAGCCACCCCGGCCAGTGTTGCCACAGCCAATTCATCGAGGGCAGAGTCCCCGGTAAACTCTCCGGGTGGTGGCGAACGCCACGTGCGTTTCGGGGGGGTCGTTGTTTTGGGAAAGGAGGAGACTAGTGCTGCACAAAGAGAACATGAAAAGGAAGGTCATAGCCCAATGGAAAGTGAACAGCCATTGACATTGTTGGTTTCGTCTTGATAATAAAGAAACAGGTATGCCAAAAGTGCAAGTTATTGATATATGTTCGCCATGGCGATCTGTTTTTGTTATTACCATGTCTTGGACAAGAAGAGCATGCTATAGAGAAATGGGCCTAGATCAGATGGATAAAAAAATTAGTACATGTATTTGCTGCAGTGAGAGAGATCAAAATACCTTTTTATATATAGGAACATAATGTGTATTTTCCTATAAGTACGTTTTGTGATGAAGTCATGGCTTCATGTAATTGTGAGAATGGTGTTAGAGATTCATTCTATGTAAAAGTTGATGCACCTAATATGCGAAATTAATTAGAAAGGCAAGAGAGAAGAGAAAATTTTGTTCATGTAATATTGTGTCTTTTTTTCTTTCTTTTGTTGACCACTAGCATTGAAGAAAGTATTTTGTGTCTTTTCTATATATGCATCATCTTTCTTACAATATGTAATTAAGTCTCAATTATTGTAAAAGAGATGATGCATACATCAGACGCATATGCATGAGATAGATATTGCTTACAACTGTGAATTGGGGTCATGAAAGAATGCCCTCGAATTTTTATGATAAATAGATATAATGGTGTTTGGAGAGTAACAACAACTTTTTAGTTCGTTTATGTAGTTATTCTTTTTCTTTGTTCTTTTCTTTTTGATAAATTGATAGTTTTGAGGAAAATTTGAATCTTAATCAACATGAGCTATAAGAAGGTATTTTTGATAAATCTTAAGGTTGAATTTATCATGAAGAAGAATAAGGAATGTCACTGAGCTATAAGACTCTTGACATTTTGTTGGTTTTTCTAATAATCTTTAAATTGAGAAAAGCAAGCTCTACTTGCATCCAATATTCACGTCATCGATTAAATTACTGGCCACCAACAAAGGAATGTTGTTTCTTGGAATTTCTCTATTAAGTTGATCTTCTATTAATGGGATTTAATTTCAATTCACACACACACACACACACACACACACACACACAAAAAAAAAGGTTAAGTTGATTAGATAGAGTTTACCTCCAAGCCAGTTTGGAAGAAAATTCCTTCAATCTAATACGTGACAACTTAAATGACTATCCCACGTATAATTTTAGTAATATGACCTATTTAATAAGTCATGTAACTTATTTAAATAATATAGATAGATGGTTTTACAAATTGTCATATAATGGGTTGGAGTAGATTCCTCCAAACTAAGTAGAAGATAAATTCTATACAAGTTGATAAACTTAGAAGAAAATAATTTTCCTCCAAACCGGTTTGGAGGAATCATCCTCCAACCCACTAAGTGGCAAGTAAATAGACCATCCATATATATTTTTAGTCATATGATCTTTTTAATGAGTCATGTGACTTTTTCAAATAATACATGTGAATAGTTTATTTGATTGACACGTAGTGGGTTGAAGAAAAATTCCTCTAAACCGAGTTGGAGATAAATTATGTCCAACTTAGAAAGTCCTATTATAATTTGTGATCATATTTATTTGTATGTTTAATGCATCTTTGTTTTTTAGGCTCTATAGTTTAATCTCTATTATGATGTGAACCAAAGTAGAACTTGATCTAATCCATGATGGTTGAATATTCCTTTATATATTAAGGTTAGGTCCTCTCTCCACTACTAAATTTTAAACAAACTATAGTTCTCATATTGTTTAGAGACTAGGGTGACTTGACTCCATTCAAAGGCATCTTGTAATTTGGAGCATAAAGAGGAAGACAGTACTTATATGCTAGGCTTGGGTTAGAGATGTTGTGGCTCTTTCTGCTTAATATAATCTTTCCAATTACCAAAAATGTCGAGTGTGAGCACACATATTGCTATTGATATATATCAATTTGTTAAGGTTTTGCTTATGACGTCTAGAAATATATTCCAAAATCTTAATGAACATAGTTTAGGTACAAACCAATTTGTAACGATCTTGTTATAATTCACTATATGATGATTCATAAGATTATTCATGTGTATTATTTAAACAAATCTCACTACTCATTAAATAAGTCATGTGCCTAAAAGTACACGTGAATAGTTATTTGAGTTGTCATGTAGTGGATTGCAGCAAAATTGCTACAAAATAGTTTGTAACTAAACTCTGTTCATTTTATTACTTTCATGATTTGATTGTGTTCTCGTATCAAGCATGATAAAAAGTTAACCAATGGGGAAATGAGGGATCTAGGAGTTTATCTTTGGGGGCACTAAAACAATGATGATTGATTTGCTTTTGTTTTGTTTTTTTTTGTTTTATTTTTTGAATGCTATATACTATATTATATAGTAGTATAAAAAACTCTAAACATAGTTTAAAGTACAAATGAATTCTTTTATAAACCATGACAGACATGTACCAAAAAATGTTTATCAAACTAAAGATTATTAATATTAGACGCTTTTTACCTATCTCTTTTTAAACTTCTAGTTTATGTTCTTTTAGATAACTAAAATAATTAAGGAATATATCTAAAATGGCCATAAAAAAATATATATAAACTGAAATTCTCAGTAATTTCCCTTTCAATATAGACAATCAAATTATTTGAAAATACCTCTTCCTTGGAGATACACTCTTTGGGAAATTGAAGTTTCAAGATTAAAATCTAAAGGTGTATCGCTTTCTAATTCTTCATCGTCTTTTTCAAATAAAAAAGTTAATTACAGTAAAGATTAATAATTTAAAAAAAATATTAGATTTTAGTAATAGTGGTTAGATTTATTAAAATTCGATTTATGAAAGTAAGAATTTTGCATAAATACATTGAAATAATAGCATTATTTTGAATGGAATAAAAAAATGAATTGAGACTTAAGATTTTTTTTTTTTCCTTAAACAAAAGAAATTAAATAACAATTCATCAATAAGGAGATCAAAAAATTTGAGGAAAAGAAATAGAGCAATTGGGGAGAAAACTAAAATTTTGTTGCTATGTCTTGAAATGGGAAAAGAAAAATGTGGATTTCTTCAATTTATTAATTGATGATCATGAGAGAACCAAAGCACATTAGTGTTGTCTTATTTTACTTTAATTGTCTGAAATTTAAGAGTTAGAGCAAGATTGTGAGTTAGAACAATGAATTAACAACCACTCCAAATTCAAGGACAAGGTCTCATGCGTCCTATTGGGCCTACTGGCATATTGCTGTATAAATAGTTAAATACGATACTAAACACTTAGTACATGATCCTAATACAAAAATTTAAGGTTTTAATTTTCTTAAAACCAATTTTCTACACTATAGATTGTCAACATGCAGTTACTACCTAATACAAAGTAGTAATTTTTCATCTCAAAACACAAAGAAGATCGAATATATATATATATATATATATATATATAATTTAGAAAGTTATATAAATATTATTTAATTTTGTTTTTAAAAAAAGTCTCATTTCAATTTATCGTTGTAGGCTTCAAATTGTATTGAGCACGACCTGTATAATGTAATAGTCATTTTCAAACTTATATGATCACGAAAGTGATCTAGTTGAGGAGGTTGACAATGTCGGTTAACCGATCATGCAAGAAGACATAACGTATCAACCCCTCTCAATCTCATTTTAAAATTAACAATTATTATGTGTTTTACTAAAATATATAAACACATATATTAGATAAACGTTGCAAATTTTATAAAAGATATTCTCGTAATGGGCAACTTAATTGTGATGAACTTTCTCTCTCTCTCTTTCTCAAAAAAAAAAAAAAAAACTGTCAAGCTTGTTTGATTATGAGCAAACTGTGAGATATGTTAGAGTATATGATATAGTGTTGGAAAATATTGGACTTTCTTATGCATTACATAGGTTAACCGAGGGAAAAGTTTTCAATTAAAAAGGAATAGAAAATAAAAATAGGGTGAAGCACGGAACAAGATCTTCTCCATCCATTTCTTGATTAAGATTTTAAGTTTTAGATCTAACAATATATATGTTGGTATGTCACTAAATAAACATTTATATTTTTAATATTTAATTTGAGTCATATATTAAATTGATCCATTTCAAAAGAAAATGATATTTTTCTGTGAAGAACAATCACACAGAGTAAATTTCCATTTGGACGGGTTAAGGAATGGACTTCTGCTCTTACTTTCAATCGAACACCACTTAAATAAAAGTGAAAAAAAAAAAAAAAAAAAAAAAAAAAAAAAAAAGTCACATATTTAGGGGTATGTTTAGGAGGAAGGAAATTGTGGAGGGAGAAAGTTCATGGAATAACAATTAATAAATGTAAAGCTATAATTTATATGATATTTCATTTCCCTCAACCATGGGTAATAAGGCTTTAGTACATGCATTTTGTTCTTTTTATTTCTTAATTAGAAATAGCTATAATATTTTGCCTCTTTTTTCTGGTCTCCTTAAAAGTTATGGATGGCCAATGATAGCTTCAGCTAAGGGTGGCGGTGTGTCATCCGGACAGCTACACCAGGTTTTCACACATCTGCAGAAAGGGCAACGACAAGTATATAAGCAGTCTATATTTCTTCTGCATCTTAGCGTAACAACGAGCCTTGCTTCAGCTCCCATCTCCAAATCTGCGATTACGTTTTTTTCAGTTACTTATTATACCACATGGATCAATAAAGAACACACAGAGCTAGAGAGAGAGAGAGAGAGACTTACAAGATGCAAGAACTAGGAGCACCACCAAGACAGCCAACTTGAAGGAAAATTTCTCCATAATTTATGAGTTAATGGATTGGCATGATGGCTTACAAATCATTCATATATATATGTACAGTGAAAAAGTGTACATGGCGTCAGCATAAACTTATCCCCTTTATATTATATATATTGTCATATTGATTATTCGATAATTGGAAGATAAAACATTTGATCCTGAAGGTGTCATTTGACATGTGACAGTTTCCATAATCGATTCGGAACCATTTGGAGTTTTAGACTAATATAACATATCAAATTTATTGAATCTATTGGTGTCATGCGTTAAGGAATTTAAATGCATTTATTTAACATTTTATGTATTTAAACAACTTTTATTTTTTTTTTAATGTTCAACTTTAAATTTTTATTTATGTGCGCATTATTTTTAAATTTGCCTAATCATTTTTCCTGACCATTCATTTATTAGTAGCTATTTGTTTAAAAAAAAAATTGTTGAAAACGCATTAATTGGTTATTGCATTTATAGTGCTGACTATAAAACTTCAAAACCACTTTATTTTAAATGCTACATATAACTAGGAAGAAATCAATATATTACTAAATGTTATGATAATCAATGTATTACTTAATGTTATGATAAACATGACAAAAAGTTTACGTCATCATCGATACTAATGAATCACAATTGGAAAATAAGGCCAAGAGTCTGTTTCTTTCCTTCCTCCCTTTAACGCTCACAATTAAAGATTAAAACTTGAAGATGAGTACAATGCTAAATAAATGTATTTGTTTGATTTCACATTTATAAACTCCTTAACACATGATCTCTACTTATAGACTACGTGTAACAATTATCTCTACTTATAGACTACGTGTCATAATTGTGTCATATAAGAGTAATTATAGTCATGTCAAGCACAGGAAGTTCGAAAAATTATACAGTAGTTCCGAACTATAAATAACTATGCAGTTTCCCCTCTCACAGAGTGGTGGATCCTATCATAAATTTAATTAGGAGGACTACACATATGAAATACTGAATAATCACTCAGGAAGCTCCAAGAATGGCAAATGGAAAATTATCATCGTATTTATATTCAAGTTTACATTCTTATTTGTGAGTATGAATTTGTAATTAGTCTTCCTTATTTAAAATGTGGTGTTTTCTCCTCTCACATAAATTATGGTTCCTACTAATTAAATAATTATTATTTATGTTTTTTTTTTTTATAAATAATTTACCATTTATGTGAGTGGAGGAGTACCATATTATTGTAATGAATAATTTTCTTTACTTTTTTAGTGGCAATTTAATTTTTTTTGTTGAAAATGCATTAATTGATTGCAGCAATTTGTTTTTTTTTAGATAAAAGGTATAAATTTTATTTCAATACATAACTATATGGTATTACAAAATAGCTATGATTCATGTGGGGTTGGTCCCCAGTCATAAAGGCACCCTTTTACTGATTAGGTGAGCGATCAGTAGTAGGCACAGATGAAGCTGGAGGCTAGAATGACAAGAACCGTGTGAAGTTGTGTAGAATGATGGGATTGCAAGCGGGTTTCTTTACGAACAAGTTCACTGATAGCCTGGTTGACAATGTGTAGTAGAGAGCAATGGAGTAATTACTAACTACGAACGGACTCAAACTCATCAAGAAGGCCCATAAAAACTAATATTAGCATAGGCGCTCACGATGTGAATTGACCAGCTTGGCTTCGAAGTTCGAAGGGCATCTTAATGATGGGTTTGAAAGCTGCAAATTAATCCCAGAAAAACCTCATTCATACATGAAAGGCGCCAACATAACAGGAGAAAATTAAGCATATCTTAGTATGAACAATCGGCCTGGATTTTAATAGAATATAACGACAAAGGCATTCTTGAACTGACTATGGCGGCGCTTGACATGGTAAAACATCTGAAATATGCATGGAAGAGAATTCTATTAGAGCTTAGGCTTTGATACCATATAAAGAACATTTATGTATTGAATTGTATGTGTTTGAACAAAACTAAATTTCCTAATTAATTAAGTTCATTATCTAGTTTTATTCAAACTGATTACTTAATTAATTATCCAACTTCTATAAATAAAAAGGGTGTGTTTGGTCCGAATTATGCCTTAATAATAAAGGACTTGATTCGATCCAGCAATGGTAAACACTTAATTGATTTACTTATACTTTTACTGTTGAAGTTGGTATTAAACAATCTCTAAGACAAACTTGAAAACAAATTCAATCTCGAAATAACAAGTTACTGTTTATATTCCACAGATGCAAATAACTCTAAATTCAACAAGGCAGTAAATAATTATAAACTGCAAAATCTTTATATTAAACAGTAATCAAGTACAAACACTTCGAACTGAATAAGAACAACAGAAACTTACAAAAAGGAGAAGTTTCTGTTAATCTCACACACTTCTGGAAACTCGAACTGCAAAATCTATGTCTCACTCGAATCGGAATTACACTAAATACACTCAAACACACTGAATCACACTGTTTTACACACTAAATCACACTCGCACACACTTGAACACTCTTAAACACACTTTGGATCACAATTGAACTCTTGAACTCTGGAGAAATACGCGGGGGCTTGTAACTGTTTTCTTTTCTTCTATTTATACCTTCTTCGAGCAGCAGTTTCTTCAATTGAACAGTTACTTTCTTCATTTTGAATTTCAAATCATCAAGAGATCTGATTCAATACATAATAACAACTTTTTTGGAGATGATAACACCTGTCATATGAATTTCTAGACTATAAATAAACCATTACTTAACAGTTCCTCAAGATTAAACTGCTTGTAACTGTTTTTAACCTAAGTCTAAACACAACTTCGAGGTGAAACTGAATCTCAACCTTTTGGGCTTTTATTTAAATAAAGTAACTTGTCTCACTTAAGCCCAAACAATAAGTCTGATCTTTTAAATAAATAACTTAACCTGGCCCAATACTATTAATAGGCCAAAAAGTTAATTTTATGTACAAACAGTATGTAAAATTGTATAAGAGATATCTTAATAAAGTAGGAATAATATTGAATTACAAGTACAATACATATATAAAATATATGTAGTTCAATGGTATATCGGGCTTAGATCCGTTCAGCTTGTATTATAACATGAATGTTTTAGGCAGGATTGGTCCAGCAATGGACCATAAAGTAGTGGTAGTTTTTGACCATAATCTTTCTGTTTTGATACATTTGCAAATAGCTTATGACTATGAGAGAAGACGACTAAAGTTCCATAAATCATTAAGGGAAAAATTCAAGAGCATGACTTAGCTTGTCGATAATCGGATAATTGTTGTCTAAGGACTTCTACAGAGTTACATACGCTCTTCTACAGGGCTGAGTGCACCCAAATTTGCCACTATTTTTTTTTTTGGTAATATGTTTCCTTCCAATTCTCACTTGTAAATTAGATGTCGACAATTTTATGTGCTTTGTACTATTAGTTAATACCATATTCGTCAAAGAAGACGAAAAATAGATTGTTCTTCACAAAGTTGTTAATGCTAGAATAGATAAGGGATTGGCCTAAATTTATTATAACCTGTTGCTAGCGCCCTCTTCAATCACGTGGTCACTATTCATCTGTCTATCTAAGATCTCTTCTATCTGATACTCAAAATTATTGTGGAAAGAACAATCATTAAAAACAGACAAGTTTGTTCAACGAATTTATCAATGGCCTTGAAGTGGAAACATGAATATTTATCAAGGCTTCACACTTTATGATCTCTTAATGACATATTGCTCCTTAAAATAACCAAAACTCTGTATCGTTATATTATATATGTATAATTAATACCCCCAACATTACATCAAGAGCATTATGGTTTAATTAGTTGATATTTCTTGATATTCTCCAAATGAAACATTCAGGATTTAAATCCCTTATCCTTCAACTATTAAATTATAATAAATAAATAAATAATAACCAAATCAACTCAAGGCGCTCAAGTAATAAATTTACTCGTTCACCCTTCTCGTATATCCATTCAGACATACATCCCTGCTTGTTTTGATTATATCCAATAAGAATTTAAAAAAAAAAAAAAATGATGCCTCTTTTAATTTTTTAAAGGTTTGAGTTGAGAGTAGGCATTCTTAAGCATCATCTAAAGCAGCATAATTGTAAGGAAATTGATATATATAAACCTTAATACAAAACGAGCAAGTAGGTCATGTAACTTAAGCAATCATATAACATCCATAGAAACTTTGGAAATAAACACATAACTGTAAGTTCATGCATGTATACCCACCAACTTTATTACAAATTACTACTGGTATCCAGTTTTAGTATATTGAACAATATTCTTAAAACTCAAAAGACTTCCTTCCTTCCTTCCTTCCTAGTTTCCTGGCTAGCTAGAGACATCCTCTCCAAGCCTAATAGCTACTGGTAGGTTGAATGGCTGCACACTGTTTGTCCACTCCCTCAATCAGCTTGTTGGCTATTGCACTTGCATACACAGAAGAGCCTTCATATATCTGCCAAATTAAACCAAAAAAGCCAAACATACATCACTTTACTTGAAAACCCAACACACCACATTCATGACCCAAACTTTATTAAAATGCAGAGAGCAATATGAGAATAATGACATTTTTAAATAGATCCATTTAAATATTGAAAGGTGTATCCAATATTACACTTAAATGACGTGACAATTTATAAAATCTTAACTGTGAAATAGATTCATAATACCGACCTTTGTGTTGAACAAGAAGCTGAAGAAATCACCAATATGGCCGCCAGCAACATGGTGGAGATCGAGCTGAAGGTCGTCGAGGACTTTAGACACAAGGAGCAAGCAATTGTTCTTGCGCTGAACAAGTTTGATGGTGACCTCGTCGTCGATGATACGAACATCAACCTCAGTGTCTTTGGATTTCCTCTGAAGCCATGAGCTCCTCAATGACCCATTGTAGGACTGGTCAGCTTGGTCACCACCATGTGGCTTCATGTTGCAGCTCTCCACATCCCCATTAGTCCCACAGTCAGCTTCGGTCTTGTGCCTCTTGCTCCTCTCCCTCCCACATCGCTTTTTGTCCACCAACAACTTCAGCTCATTGACAGTCCTCAGGAGCTCTTTGATGTACTCTATAGCATCTCCCACCACAGATGCCCTATCAGTCTAAAACAAAAACAAACAAAAATATAAGCATCGAGGGATAAATTTGAACATGCTTATAATTTGTGGACAATATTATCTACATTTTAAATGGTATAAAACTATCAAAACTCGATGTGAATTATACTTTAGTAGGGTTAGGGACAAGGTTCCTCAAGGCCTTGTACTTCTCATTCAAATGTTGTCTCCGGTGGCGCTCCGTGGCGAAGTGCTTGGTCTCTCCGTCCTTGGCTCTTCCAATACAAGTACTCATCCCCCTGCTGAATTCCAGCACTCCATTATTCTCAAACTCATGCCCTCCATCATCTTGGTACACACCCCCATTGATTCCCTCTCTTTCATCAATTCCAGCCGTGCCAAACAAGGAATTACCATTCATCCTCGAGCCTGGCATGTTGTAGCCATGAGGTAGAGACTGGAACATGTCCCTGAACAAAGGAGGCTGAGGAGGCAGCTGGTTCAAATGGAAAAGTGAGTCATACAAAACCGATGCGGCGCCGGACGAGTTGTCCGTGGCGGTTGGAACTTCTCCAAGGAAATTGAGAGAGTTGGGCTGCTGGGTTGGGTTTGAGAAGGAAATAGATGAATTTGGGATGAAAGAGGAGGCTGAGCATCCAGGCAAGTTGAAAAGATTGAGGAGGTCCGGTGTCGGTTGGTAATTAGAATTACAATCAAACCCATTTGAAATATCAATCTGGTGCTGATCTTGATGATGATGATAATGGAAATTATCCATATTAGTATCTTGCATCTCATGGACAGTATATGAGTTGTCCATAAGATGGGAATTATTGATTGCTAGCTGCTGTCGGAGTTCAAACTCCATAGCAGTAGCAGCAGCAGCAACATCATGATCATGAGTAGGGTGGTGGTGGTGTTGTTGTTGTTGTTGTTGGTAGGAAAGCTCCTCCATAGAGAGTCTCAGATTCTCTTCAAAGCTGTTGTGAGAAACTGTTTGAGAAAAACCATCCTCTGCTGCTGTTGTTGTTGCACCAACTGTACCTTCTGTCATGATATTGGGATCAAAGCAACCAGTCTCCACATACATTTTTGGACCAAAAACTCTGATTTTTGTCTCTGACTCCCTTGTCTGCATCAATAAAAGCAAACAAAAAGGAGAATGATAAGGATACTCAATAACAAAATTCAACAGCACAATTAAAACAAGCAATTATAGCATCCTACAAACCTAGAAATGGCAACAATTGCGAAACCCAGTCACAAAATTGGAAGAGGGGATGAGAACAAGAAAATTAGAGAGAAAAAGAGTCTCAGGAATTGGAAAGTATATATATAAAGAGAGAGAAAGGAAATAGAATAAAGAAAGCGAATAGAGAGAGTAGGAGAGAGGGGTGAAAGTGCAAACATCTGAAGAATTCTTTTTTAATTTTATTTTATTAGGGAGAGGTTGTTAGTTGTTACTGAGATTCCCGTCACTGGGTCCCACTCATAATCTCCGTATTTTCTGAATTTCTGATACTCATACTCACCCCGCGTGATTTGCAGTGTGCGGCCTCTCAGTCTCATTATTATTATTCTTTTATTTTCTTTTTTCTCATTTTGTCTATCTCTCTTCTGATAGAAATTGAAATCGTTAAAATATTGAGAGTTTAGAAAGAATTGTTAAAATCATTTTTTTGTTACATTGTTGGGTGGGCTAAAAGACGAAAATACGGTCATTTCTGATTTCTTACATAACGCTATTGTCCAGGAATGAAAAGTACCTTGTTACCTTTCATGATTTCATGTACTAGAGTTTCATGGTAACTCTTAATTAAATGAGAGATAGAGAGAAGGGCATGTTGGACAGGGTCAGAGCAATGACCAATGAGGATGGGGAGGCCACAGAAATATATTAATATAGCTACTAAGCTTATGTATCTGATAAATTATTGCTGAGATTTTTTTTTTTTTTTTAAGCTTATAAGTTTAATGTTTCTTAAAATCTCACTTTTTGTTTAGTACGGTCATATTTTAAATTTATTCTTTTAAAATAAGTTAAAAAAATAAATTATTGTAAATGCCCACTAAGTATTAGTAAAAAAGATTGAAGTATAGAATAGTAAGGATATTTTTATATTGCTGGTTGATGACAGGACTTGAATACATGTTTAATACAATTTCAAACAACTGGTCTCTAACATATGGCTAAAGGAAATAGTTTACCTCCAATCCGATTTGGAGGAATTCTCCTCCAATCTACTACATGGCAAGTAAATAGATCATCCACGTGTACTTTTAGTCACATGACATTTTTAATGAGTTATGTGACTTTTTTAAAATATACATGTAGATGGTTTATTTGTTTGACATGTAGTGGGTTGGAGGGGGATTCTTCCAAACCGGATTTGAGGAAAACTATGTGCATAGCTAAATAGTAAATACTTGAAGATATTGGAGGAGATCTTTTCTTCTTGCCTCATATGCTTTATCTTCTTCTTTATTTATTTATTTATTTATTTATATATAATGTCATATGCTTTATCTAAATGTACTTTAATTCATATATCAATGGTAAAGTTGTAATTTCAGTAAAAGAATCCCAATTGGTTACCATTTTTGGTTGGGCAGCGGCTCATGAGTCCTGACCGTGTGGTGTGGATGCCAAAATTGATGCTCAGTAAGCTTCGAATAAACAAAGAAACAAAGAAGAGAAAATAATTTTCAGGACAAAGCCTGCAAGAGGTAAATTATAGAGTTAAGACGTGGCATTCAGATTCGGCAGGTTGATTTGCTTATGGCAAATAACTGTTAGGATTCTCATACGGTTTTCTGCCAATGCAAGGGCCCCCATGGACCCCATTTTAGTCTCATGGTATTGAGTACATCAACATATAGGTCACATAGAATTTGTTTAGCCTAATGAAGCTAACAAAAAGATGCTTGGGAAGTGTTTAGCTTGCTATCAGTGTTCCAGTACATTTTACGATATATATATATATATATACGTGTATTTTTTTGCTAATACAATATATGTATTTTAAAATGATCACATGTCAGTTTTGTATTTCGTTCAATACATTCAATATTTCAATATATTGGACACGACACGAATACGACACGTATTATAAAATAATCACATATAAATCTTATATTTTGTTCAATGGATTGGAACACTAATAAAAAACCTTATAAGCTTACGAGTCTCATATGCTATGAATTGAAAAAAAAAAAAAATTAAGAATTTCCAAGGATAAGACAGTTTATTTAGGATTATGTTTTACACAACAAAAAGCATTAGTTGGAATCTCTTCTCATTCATAGAAAATAAATAGATTGAAATGTTTAATCATTTATAGAATTAATAAACAAATAGCTAAGGTGATAATAAACTATACCTTTGTAACATTTAGCATTTCATTTTTATCCAATTATGTAGGGACAATTCAGTCGTACAAACACATAGTCATCATAATACAAAAATATGATTAATGGACCCGTTTATTTTATTTTTAAATTAAAAAAGGACCATGCCCTCGTGAAATTTGTCTCACATGAACAATATTTGGGCATATAATATAATCTTTAAACAAGAATACTACAAAAACCTAGCTAGATCAGTTGAAATCATTACTTCAAAAATTTTAACTTAATAAAATTGACCTATTATTTGTCTTAATAATGACTATATATAGTGACTTTTTTTCTTTTTTGTTTGAATTATGATTAAAGTAACTTTTCTTTTTTATCTGAATAATGGCATACATGTAATTCACAGGAACTCCTTCGGATTCACGCAATTTGTGGTTTACTCCAAAGAGTGTGGTAGTTTAGATCGGAGCTGTATTTTTAACGAGTAGTTAGACTTTTTGGGTCCCACATTGTGGAAATACCCTCCATGCAAACCACCCTCCCAAACTAACTAATACAACCGTATAGCCTTCAATAACAATATGGATAATATATATGTATATAAATTATAAACAAATATCCAACATTACAATCAGTGGGTGTTGGTGGTGAAAATAAAATGGGCATTAGTAGGTGAAAGAGTGAAAAATATTTAATAAATTGAACAAAATTTGAATAGCTCATTTGTTTGCAATTCACATCAAGTTAGTGTTTATGCTTTCTATAGCTCAGTTGATTCTTAAATTGTATGTAAAAATGGTTTTGAACTCCATTTGGTAGCTAGGAAGCATGAAAATAAAGAATGGATGGCAAAAATATATTGATTTTTCATCCTAAGGTGTTAAATTTCTTGTTGAATTAGTATTATACCCTTAAATCTATTTTTTTTTAAATTATTAAATAGTGATAAAATTAATAAATAGCATGACGTTGTTCGTCAACATTCATTTTTCCTCTTTTTCTTCCAACATGTGGAAAGATAAGACATAGTGTAACCATTTGGAAACTTTTCTTCTCTCCCATTTGTTTCCTTACCAGATGTGGCTCTAAATCTACCTATTTAAAAGTAAAACCAAGATGTTACTTGGGTGTTTGTCCCTGTGGTAATTCTCCTTCTCAAAAAACTCCATCCCTCTATGAAGGTGTGGGTTCAATCTCCGAGATCTTCAAAATATACGTGTGTATGAGTTTAGATTAGAATTTTTATCATTTAGGAAAAAGAAAAAAAAGGGTAAAACCAAGATTAAAACTATAATTAGAATTAGAAAATAGAAACTAGCAATAACAATGTAAAAAGCCCACACGTCTGAACTTCAATTCGATGGACAATAAGTTGTATTGCGGGAAGATGGGGAACCATATGATGCCTCCTTTTTTCTTTTTCTCTTTTGGCGTAGATATAATTGAGCTTTCTTTTTTTGAACCTTTTTGAAGATTCTCCATCCGCTACTCATAATTAGAGTGTGATTGATGTTCTTTTTTCCTTTTATTTCTTCCTTTCTTTCCTTTTCTGAAATCATTATGAAGGCCACACAAGTATATAGTTGGAAAATGATGATATCGTACCTTCCGAACAAATTTGTTATAGGCACTAGCGATCACATTATTTGTACAACTTTTGTCACAACTTATTAAAATGATAAGTTGTGGCAAAAATTGTTTAAATGGATCACATAACATCAAAATTTCACCTATATTGTTTCCTAATCAAACACTAATTCTAACTTTTTTTTTTTTTTTTAAAAAAAAAAAAAAAAAAGCTAAAATAGGATTAGAATATTAAAGCAATCTCTAAAAGCTAATTTACAGCAATAATAGGAAATATGGGCCAGCTCTTCGAGAAGACGTACTTGAGAGGAAGTGAGGAACGAGCTAACGAAAAATGCAACCTCCCAAACAAGCACCATGTCAAAACATTTTTAAATGTAGAGAAAGGAAGAGATATTATCAAGAAGTATGTGCTACAAAATAGTGATGAGAGAAAACAGTAAAACACTAGAATAACGTAAAAACTCATTTTGAAAATAGCGTACCAAACAGGGCCTTGGCTTTGGGAGTATTCTTGGATCCCAAATAAAACGGACAAAGATCCTCTCCATTTGAAATGAAATGATTAAAGTCCATTTCATGGTCCAGATTAAATTTTATAGATCTAATAGAATATAGTCTAACACGTCATTTAAAATTTTAATGATGTGGCAGTCTATATACGGTTAGATCCAAGAAATAAAATCTTAACCACGAAATGGATAAATGGAGAGATTTTCAAATGGAGAGGATCCTGTTTCAAATAAAACCAATTTGAAGCCAAGCATTCGCAAAATTAGAATTTGTTTTCAAAGGGACCAAGTTAATTATTTATTAAAAAAAAGTAAACCCAAAGAATAATATATTAATTATACATAAAGTATATTAAAACATAATTTAACATACGTTAAGTATTCATATATAACCAAAAAAATATATTATATCACGTATTAGTCTATACATAACTCAAAACGTTTCTATTCATCAAGTTTGTTTGTTTGTAAACTATGAACTATATTTTAAATGAGAAAAAAATATTTAGAGCATATATATTTAATATTCTTAAATAAAATATTTCAAATCATGATTTTCTGTTTAATAAATTGAAGATTACACAATTAGTATATACTAATAGTTTAAAATGAATGAAACGCATAAAAATTAATTAATTTTAAATAATGTAAATAATTAATAATCTACGATTCATAATAAAAACTACAGGAAAACACAAGACAATGAGAGGGATAGTTTAATATGGATGTGGGTTTCCACTAATAATCTTAGGATTCTCTCCACTTCAAGTGAGATGTAGAGAAAATATTTCACAATTAGCATTTTATCACTATACATGATACTATATAGGGGTGTAATCGGTGAGATGCGGTGTGGTTTTCTCCGGATTTATACATCTACACATTATAGTGCGATTTTCCTATTACACGCATCTGCACATGCACTTATTAAGATCAGGTTTTTGGTGCGGTGAGGTTTGGTGCAGTGCGGTAGGTGCGGTCTTGTGATTTGGGCTAGACTTATTTGGGTCGGATTGGGTGAGCCCAAATGTTAATTTTAATATAAAAAATCCACCTTTATAACAACTCAAAAATTTGGTTAACTATAGCATACAAATATAAATCATAATTTCCAATCTCAACCTAAATATTTATGGAAAAAAAAAATTATAACATACATATCTCATAAAATGAATCATAATTTTCAATCTCAACCTGCACATATATACCATCCTTATACAAATATATCTACTCTATATTCATCACCTCCATTTGATTCTCACATTGGATAAATAAGAAGATTAAAGGGTAGAATCATATACTTGTCTGAATTGCAAATAATATGATTTATGGATCCAAATGGTGAATTTCACCAATCAAAATTTTCCTAATATATGTTGCTTCTTGTTGAGTAGGGGTGTAATCAGTGAGGTGCAGGTGCGGTTTTCTCCGGATTTATGCACCTACATCTTATAGTGCAGTTTTCCTATTACACGCACCTGCATCTATTAAGATCGGTTTTAATGCGCTAAGGTGCGGTTTGGTACAGTTCTTGTAGGTTTCTCGGTTGTGTCGATGAAGCTTACACTCTCTAATATTACATCATTTAAAATTTTAAACAATATAACACTAGATAGTAGATACAACTTTAAATTTGTATAGTATTTAATATGAATTATATCTCATCAAAAAAACAAATATATGAATTATAAATAAATATTCATTTCAAATTGAAAAAATCTTTCTCCATCTATTCAACACAATAAGGAATGCGAAGAAAATAAACTAGATAAATCCATCAACTCACTTTCACTAAGGACTAAGGAGATGGGGAGGATAAACAAGAGGACATAACAGAACAAGATTGAAATTTATTTTAATAAAATATGAGATGATTAAAAACAAAGCACGTCTCCAAATTTATACAAACATATTATTGGGTAAAAATGGCATAAGGCATCCTTCCAGACCAAGAAGTTATTAACAGGAAGTTTCATGTGCACACCATAGAATGTAGACCCTCTACAACTCAGGAATAAAGACCATGGAGAACTTGTTTATAATCCCATTACAATCAAGGTATTGGCAAATGCACCATAGCCATTCCGAATGCACGTAATGGAGAGCATGGCTATCACAAAGTGGATTAAAGTTATTCTAAATCCTAGCCAGCTGCTTGGGTAAAAGTTAAAACAATGAAAAAGGCCCTAAGGAATTCACTTTGTATGCAGCGATCCGAATATCTTATGCAATGATTGCAATCAGATACGGATGAAATGGAATCAGATATGCTTACTATTTCGTGGGCCATACAAGTAATTGGGTTTTCCCGAATTATTTTGGAAGGGGATACTTTTTTTGATATGTTCTCTCACCCCTTTACTAAATCTACAAGAACCATCACCCTAGCTAGGCATATGCTCTATAGTTGAAGATTTAAAGTTGTTATTATTATTATTATTAGCAAACTTTGTTGGTTGTAGAATCAGTCTAAATCTGCCGAGTGTTAACTATAGAATCACGAAAAAAAAATCTCTCTATTAAATTGGATCCATTGTCAAATGAGTTTTATATTATAATAGGTCAAGGAGCTAGCGGAACTACATATAGCCTTGGGGACTCTTACCCCCCGAAACTTTCCAAAAATTAAAATTTCATTTTTATATTTATCTAAAATTTTCACAAAATATAGATAATTCCCCAAACTTTTCATAATTAATTCCACCCCTGTCATGAACTATGTCCTTCTCCAATCTGCATGCTCAGAGTGTAGGTAGTAAATGAAGATAAATAAAAGCCCTTGTATTATTTTGCTTTAGTATTTATTACGTTTATGTGAATTAAAAAAAAAATATTAGGTTTCTAATATTAGTTTTCTATTTCACTAAGTTTTCTCCTTCTTCTTCTTTTCATAATTTTTGTATTTTTTTTTTGGATTTTAGGTTGGATATGAAACATACATATTATATAGTCGTGGCTTGTTTATTTTTTAGAATTAGGTTGGTACATAACTTACAGTTAAGTTAAGGTTTCTAAAAATTGTACAACAAGAATACATGCAAGATCTATTTTATTGAATAAAATTTGACTCTTAATCTTATTCTTTGTACTTGAGATAATCAACTCTCACTATCTCTCAATGTTATATGTATGATTTCATGATAAATCAAATTTTTGGTGACTTACATATCCGCTATGCTATTTTTTTACTTATAATGCTAAAATTTGGAGTTCTTACCAAAACAAAGTATCTTGCGTCAAGACATTGTAGTTGCAATTATTTAAAATCAATTGAAGTACAAGACTCTTGATGAAGACTTTCATTTGAAAACTAAATAGAGAGATTTGAGGAAAATTATATTAGGCCTGTACCAAAAACGACTTGATTTAAAAATAAAATAGTTTTCCTTTTTTCTTTATAAATTTTGTCACGAAGTCTAGAGCTTAACCAGTCAAAAGCATCAGACAAAAAGGAAAAGTAGGGCTTGTTTGAGGGCAATAATTTTGGTACAATACGAAAAGGTGGAGGACTTCAATACTGCTTAGAGGTCGGTGGTATATCCTCCTTTTGCTATTCTTAGCCACACAGATGCAGACAGACATGGTCCAAAATCTTAAAAAAAGAAAAATTCCTCGGCAGGATTTGATTTACACACCCTTCATTTGTTGTTTGCTTCTCTTTGGGAATTGATGCTTTATGTTGTCAATTTGTCATGGATTGCTTGGTACGTGCCATGGTGTATACTGATAAAAATATAATGATTTAAAATGTACCATTGCAATTATAATGGCCTGTGTTAATCTTATTTTATGTTTCTGAAATCACCGTACCCTCTCCTATTTCAAAACATTACGAACAATTCATTTATAAATTTAGCTCTTATCATTGTGCTTAAGATGCAATATCTTCGACTTCTACCAAGAAGGAAGTGGATTCCCATTCTTTATATACTAAGGTTTATCTCGTCCAAAACACGTGCAATACTTTGAGAACTAGTCGGTAACCTGTGCAACGCACGGGAAAGTTTAACATAATATGATTTTTTTTTCTCTTTTATTTTTTGTCTAAAAATAAAAATTGATAATCGTGATATTTATTAAAAGACATTTATTATGATTGTGTTTATATATATGGAACAATATATTCTTTCTATTAAAGAAAATATGATGTATCAAGATTCTAATGGAATGTTTAATTATAGAATAACATTTATTATGTTTGTGTTTATATATATGTAACAATATATTCTTTCTATTAAAGAAAATATGATGTGTCAAGATTCTAATAGAATGTTTAATTATAGAATAAAATTTAAATTCAATTAAAAATATATATATTAAAATAATGAGGTGTAAAATTGTGAGAATTCAAAAGCTTATGTAACGCAATATTATGAGGTCAATCAAAAGTAAAAAAGTTTCGGTTTTACATTATAGTATAGATTTTACATATTTCAATTTGGCCTTTATATCTGAAAGTCCAAATACAGCTGAAGTAGGCCGTTTAGAGTTTAGACATGTAATGCAGGGACTTAAAAACAAAATCCCTTGAGATTGAGTTGAATAACAAGGCAAGAAATCTATTTTTGATCGGAAAATTCTATCTTTGTCTCTCTCTCTCTCCAAAGTAATTTGATTGAAAGAGGACAATGGCACCTTAAGATTACGTGCAAGTTAAGCTAGTAGATGTTTCATTGTTTGTTAATTTAGCAAAAGAAAAATCTCTAGTGTTGGTTGATTTAGTAATAGGGAATTGCAATAATAATTGGTTTCAAAACCTTGAGGATTGCACTCAAACACGTTTCTTGGATATGGCATTGTCGGAAAGTTTGGTAATGATGTATAAAGCCAGTTTTGTAGGCATCAAATAATAGTGTTAATAGGAGGCAAGTTATGCACTGCCTGCCCTTTTACTACCATTGTCTTTCATTTGACCACTAGTCAACTAGGACGTGCGTGTACGGTATCCAACAAGAGCACCAATAAGGGGCATAAGCTTTCCCAATCCAACTTTTTAACTGCTTATTTGTGGGGATGGTATTTTGTGTAGCAGTTTTATATAACATCACTCTAATATGCAGTTATGAATTTCTCTGCATAAGATACGTTTTGTATTTGTTGGGCTTTACCCATGTAAGTGAAATTGAGAGCATCACCATGTAATTTGGTATTTCTTATCTAAAAGATCTCTAGCATCAGAACATAAACTCAAACCCATCTGCCCAGCTGCAAGAGTCTCATCGTGTCCATTTGGATGCAGTTTTTTTGTTAAAAGCTTATTTGCTTATTTTGGTTAAATTATAGTTGTACTTAAACAAATAAACTAAAAATCTAAAAGAAAAAACTTTCAGCAAACTCACCAAAGAAAAGTTAACGATGCCACCGAGAAATCCAGCTTCAGTTGAGGCAACCAAAGTAAAACATTGCATTAATTTAAGATAGTATGCATATTGCATAAGGAAAAGCTCTATTGTAACATTAAATATTCTAGACAATCATTCAAAATCCCCCTTCCTTTTCCCCAAAAGTTTCACTTTGAAATTAGGGTTACTACTCATAATAAGAGTGAGAGCTCATTGTTGTGATGGCAAAGTTGGAAACTTATTAGTTGTTTCAAGAGTACAGATGACATAGTGCTCTAAACAAACTAAGCAAGTCACTTAATACAAAAAGTAACTTTTAACATGACTTTTTGAGTTCATATCATTATTTTATTGGATAACTTGTCTTTTTTTGGGTGTAAAGTACCAGTTCAAATGTACTCTGAGAGTACCTAGTAATTACTCGGCAAGGGTACTCTTGGGAGATGAAGAAGATGCACACAATCATCACCATATCAGGATTTTTTTCTTCTTCTTTTTCTTGTACCTTTTTCTTTCAAACTCACTTAATATTTCATTGTGAATTTGTGACTAATTGCATGGTTCTCAGAGACATTTGTATCCAATGTTAGACACAGCAAAGACTGCCGTCTACTTTTGTTTTGCTCTCATCTTATTCATGACCAGCAAAGGTCACTAGAGATCTTGTATAAATCCATCTCATGGTATTCAGCACAAAAAAAATCTCATGGTTATCATGGACAACTCAATCCATCTGATCATAGAAATCACATGGTTATGACCACCAAACACTTCCATGCCACATGAAATCATAGAAATCTCATGGTGATGACCACCAAACACTTCCATGCCACATAAAATCTTCAGTGTCTGATCTTCTAAAATGAATATAATTAAAGCTTTCTGAGAAAGTATAGGTTAAACATTGAGTACTTCAAATCATAGTTTAGGTTGGGGATAGAGTCATGACTGTCGATTTTGTTTGCTAGGCATGTAATCCTATGATTGAACCTTTATCAACAAGGTTAATTACTCATGAGAGATACATACATCATGACATTGTAAGTTGATTAATGTTATATATTATGCACAGTTTCACCCTAAAATATGTTAGAAAGTAATATTAAGAAACTGATAGTCTCACAGTCTAATACAACATCACTAAAAGATTTAAGGTTATGTCGAAATAGAAAGACATGAAAATGTTATCAAGAGTGACTTAATAATCATGAGAAACACTCCATGCTGTGAATATGTTATGCCTTCAACTCAAAATTATTTTATTTTGACAAGTATGCATTGAAGTTAATTAATTACAAGTTAAATAGAGACAGATTATGAATAAATTAAAGATGAATGGTTATAGGTTCTGGCTTTCCACTAAGTTGGCATAAGTACCTGATTGCAATCCTCATGCTTGCCTCTTAAAGGTTGCAATAATCCTCGAAGTCCTGGATGTAACCTGGGGAATCCAGCTGAACTTGCTGAGAATACATGCTAACTTCTTTCCATTTCTTAATCTAGTGAATCAATTTGTGTTGATCTACTTCAATTATATACCAAGATATTCTAATACTAGGCCAAATGTCCATAGTTCTTTAATTGACTCATGATATCTTCCAGCAACTTGTATATCTCTTTACTCTTTGGGTGTGATTTGTCACCCTTGCGGAACTCATGGACCACACCATCAAGTTCAATTGAACTACACCCAGGAGTCTTTTTCATGTTTTTTCCTTTCATTTCCTTTCTCAACTTCAATGCATCTCTCCATTGATTTGAAGAGGAATATATATTTGACATGAGTATATATGCACCATCTCTTTCTGGCTCTACCTCTAAAAGTTTTCTCATTACACTTTCTCCAAGCTCGATTTTCCCATGGATCCTGCAGGCTCCCAATAGTGCCCCCCACACAAAGGCATCAGGCTCAATTGGCATGTTTTTGATAAACTCCTCCGCCTCATTTATCAATCCCGCACGTCCTAAAAGGTCAACCATGCAGCCATAATGCTCTGTTTGAGGTATAAGACTATACACACTTGACATTTCCTCAAAATACTTCTGGCCTTCTGCCACAAGGCCTACATGACAACATGCTGCAAGGACACCTATAAATGTCACCTCATCTGGTTCTATGCCCATTCTAGGCATCTCAGAGAAAATAGCCAACGCCTTCTCTGCTTCCCCATGCATAGCTAACCCAACAATAATTGCAGTATATGAATAGACATCTCTGTTTTTCATTCCTTGAAACACCCTTAATGCTTGGTCTATACTTCCACACTTTGCATACATATCCACAAGTGCATTCCCTATATACCCATCCGCCCTAATCCGATTCTTGTCAATATACGCATGAACCCACTTCCCCAACTCAAGTATTCCAAGATTGGCACAAGAGTTTAAAACCCCGACTAAAGTAACATCATCCGGCTTAAGACCAATGCTTTGCATCTTCCGAAAGACATCCAATGATTCCTTAAATTTGCCTTGATGAGCCAAGCCCGATATCATCGAGTTCCATGAAACCACATTCTTGAAAGGCATCTCTTTAAACAACTTACAAGCAAAGTCAGCATCTCCACAGTTCAAATACATATTAACCAATGCATTGCCTACAAAAACATCTGAATTCACCTCATTATCACGCATATAATCATGTATCTTCCTTCCCAATTCCAAATCACCCAATTTAGAACACGCAGAAAGCACAACAACCAACGTCATTTCATCTGCTCTTAAATTGTCATCACACATCTCAAAAAACGCAGCCACGCCTTCCCTCAGGAACCCCATTTTTACATATCCTTGAATAAGCGTGGTCCACGAAACCAAGTCTCTTTGAGGACTTTCGTCAAACAACTTCCTGACAGCTCGAATAATCCCACAAACAGCATACAACCTCATCAACGTGTTCTTCACGTACACAATGGATAATAACAGCCCCGTCTTGACGCAATGCGCGTGAATCTGCTCGCCTTCTCTTAGCGCCCGAGACTGCGCGCACGCCTTAAGAACGTAAGGAACAGTATAGTTATCAGGAACGAGGCCTTTGAGTAGCATTTCACGAAATAGTGCCACGGCCTCGAGTGAGAAAGAGCTGTTCTGGGCAGTTGAAAGCTCTTTTATAGCGTTGTTGTAGAGTCTGACTCCAATTTCTGGTGGGTTTTCCAAGTGCGTTAGAATAGAGCGAAAATAAGTGAGGTTTGCACCAAAGCAAGAAGAGGAAGCAGCGCATAGGGAGATGAGCTTGGGATATATGAGTTGTGGGGTTCGGACACGGAGAGAGGTGGTTTTGATGAGGAAGGCATGGATTTGTTTGAGTTGGGTTATTGTTTTGCATGATTTTAGTTCGTTAATGACCCATAATTCTTGGGAATTCATGTCATGGGCATAGGCATTTTGAGCTTGGACTCTGCTAATAATACTACTACTACAAGAGGCTATAATGTGGGAGTTCATGTCATAGCAAGTTACGAGTTTTTTTCATAATTTTTACAGCCATCGTGTTTGAACACATATGGAGGATAAGAAACAGAGCCCTATTTCAAAATTCAATCTAGGATCTTGTTCGAGAAATTATCTCCATCATCAACAAGCAAAGATGTAATGCTCTGGCCTCACTATCTTTTGATTCAGTGGACTTCAGCAGAGTCCGCTCACAATGTTCCTTTTTCTGGTTTTTAATGAAATATTTTGGCATATCTTCAGCTCAAAAAAATTCAAATTATACTCCCTAAATTTAGCAAAAATTCAAATTACATCTCAAAATTTGATTAGTTGTTATTTGAATCTTCTAAGTTAATAAAATAATCTATTTTTTCTATAAAAATAAAATAAAATTTATTACATTAATGACATTACCTAACACATAGTGGAAAGGAAGTGACCAATTTGACAACTAAACAAATTTAATGAACTAAAATAATAAAAGTGAAACTTAGGAAACTAAAATGACAAATGACTAAATTTAAAAGGTGTAATTTGAATTTAATACAAAATTATTTAATTCGATTTTTGTTTTGATCTAAGGTACAAAATTTCTAATCTAATTTATGTGAGGGGATCAAACTTATTCTCTTGATTTATAATAACTAGTACATCATTAAGTCGGATCTTTAGCCAAAAAAAATAAAATAAATGAAAAATAAACAACTTCCTTAAATTTAAGTTAACAATTAAAAATTATTAAAACTTTTTGAAAATATCCTATTAATGCAATAAGTACAAATAATTTTAGACAAAAGTATATAAGTGATATTTGTACTTAATGAACAAACTAAAGTATATAGATTTAAATGTTATCGTAACTTTAAAAAAAATTGTTTTTTGAAATTTTGTTGCTATTAATTCAAACCTAAGAGATAATTAATATATTTTAGGCCAAAAAAAATCATTAAGCCCAATATAGCAAGTTTAACCAAAAATATAAATTCAGCCATAAAAAAACAAAATAACAGAGAATTTATGAGAAAAGAAAGGAATAGAGCAGTTCAATCCGACAAAGTTTGCCGTCTCATTCTCACTGCACCATCACCATGTCGTTCATCGTCGTCGATCATTTTCTCCTTTGTTAAGCTCATATTCAAACACTCTCTCACTCTCCACTAATTTCAATTCCCCTAACAAGAACAAAACAGAATCGAAATTTGAATTCGAATCAGAATGGCGGAATTCGTAGAATTAGAAGCCCAAGACGGAGTCCGAATGGCATGGAACGTGATCCCTGGAACAAAGCAAGAAGCAATCAACTGCGTAGTCCCTATCTCCGCCATCTACACTCCGATCAAAACCTTCCCAAACCTCGCACTCCTCCCTTACTCCCCTCTCCGATGCCGTACTTGCCGCTCCGTCCTCAACCCCTTCGCCATCGTCGACTTCGTTGCCAAGATCTGGATCTGCCCTTTCTGCTTCCAACGCAATCACTTCCCTCCAAACTACTCTTCCATCTCCGATGACAATCTCCCCGGCGAACTCTTCCCTCAGTACACCACAATCGAGTACGTCCAGGAGCAGCAACAGCAAGTTTCTCCTGTGTTCTTGTTCGTGGTTGATACTTGTATCATCGAGGAGGAGATGGGGTACCTGAAGTCCGCGCTCTCTCAGGCGTTGAATTTGTTGCCGGATAATTCGTTGGTTGGGCTTATCACGTTTGGGACATTGGTGCATGTTCATGAATTAGGGTTTGCTCAGATCTCTAAGACGTACGTGTTCAAGGGATCGAAGGATGTGTCTAAGGATCAGCTTCTTGAGCATTTGAACTTTTTTGCAAAGAAGCCTAAGCCGACTACTGGTGTTATTGCTGGTGCTAGAGATGGCCTTTCTTCTGAGAGCATTTCTCGCTTTCTCTTGCCCAAGGCTGAGTGCGAGTTCGCGCTTAACTCGGTACCACAACTTCTTCTTCTTTTATTGAATATGCTTTAACCAATAAAAGATTTCTTACATTTTTGTGAATTTGGATTTTGAATAGGTTTTGGAGGAGTTACAGAAGGATCCATGGGGAGTGCCGGCAGATCAGAGGTCTACGAGGTGCACCAGCACGGCGTTGAGTATTGCCGCGAGTTTGTTAGGGGCGTGTGTTCCTGGTTCCGGGGCTAGAATTATGGCATTTATTGGCGGGCCGTCAACCGAAGGCCCTGGTTCTGTAAGGATTGCTGTTTTTTTCTGTTTTAATGTTTTGTTATCAATTCCGTCATTGTGATAATGTTCGGTTTCGTTTTCGTTGTCAAAGCATGTATGCTTAGTTCTTTGAGTTTAGTCTGTTACTTTAATATGAATGGAATTTGTTATAGCTAGTATGTTCTGTTTTATTAATTTGAGTGCAGTAGAGGTATAATGGAGAGTGAGTGAGGGTGTGGAAGTGTGGGGGAATAAGTTTATTTGATGTTTGAAAAAACAGATACAGTTACTGCCCTCTTGGCCTCTGTTGTTAGTTAAATTGGCAATGTTGAATGGATTATGATCTGCACTGCTCAACTGTTATGTCTGAGTGACCCAAGCTTCGGGATATTACTAATGCCTCAAGCTAACATCTTGTTTAACCATTCTATATGAATTCTTGTGAGTGATTTGATCGATCACTGGACTTTGATGCTGTTATAATTATGAACATGCAGACTACTTGTCAAAAGAAAAAAGAATATGCACACTTTTTTTTTTCCTTTCCTTTTAAGGTTTGTTAAATGTATTTTCTTCTTCTTCTTTTTTTGTTTGTCAGATGGGAATTAGTATTTTTTTTCTTTTTGTGCTTTTGAATGGCGCAGGCCTTCTTGCTTTTGTCTATTAGCTGTTTAAACATTCCTGTATATTAAATACTTGGATTTGATCTCTCTCTGCTCTGTGTTTGTTTTTAGTATTTCATGGTTACCTATTTTACAGGGCTTTTGGAAGTTCTGCTGAGTTGTGCTTTATGAATCTGTTGCAGATTGTGTCAAAGAATTTGTCAGAACCAATTCGTTCTCACAAGGACCTGGATAAAGACTCTGCTCCGCTTTATCATAAAGCTGTGAAGTTCTATGAGGGACTTTCAAAGCAGCTTGTACATCAAGGGCATGTACTAGACCTTTTTGCTTGTGCACTGGACCAGGTAATATTTAACTTCCATTTTTGTTTTGTTTTCATACTGTTCTTATATCTCATGTATTAAAATGATTAACAGAATAGTGATCTGGCTATTAACTATCAAGGTTTGCTTTGGTATATCTCTTCAGAATTCCACCATTTCCATTCCCCTATGTATAAGTTGTCAAAATGTTACCATAGAAGTGGTTTCTTTGATAGATATGATTAACTTAACAAAAATTTCTTATTCTTCCCTTCTTTTTTTTTTTTTTTAAAATGGCCGTAGCCACATCAATACCATCCAGCTAGACCACGAACATACTGAACAAAAAATTTACACCTTGATCAAACCGTCCCAATTCACATCTGATTCTTGGCCTCCTCACTTTGTCGGATATTAGTGTTTACTCTGAAAGTCAATACTGGAATAAATGTTGGAAAGAAAGGTTTTGGATTGTTATTTGTCATAAAAAGAAGAAGTCGAGATTTAGTTGTCAATTACTTAGAAGTGCTTATGCTCCTGGGCATGAGCATAAAATGCTTAGCTCGTCAGGGGTGACTGCCCCGGATTACTTGGCAATTGATTCTGGTGAGTGGGATCAATTGCTTGTAGGTTTTACTGTCTTGAAGTGAGTTGAAAGGTCGCTTCTTTAGGTTCCCTACTTTATCAAGAAAAAAAAGGTACCTAGAAGTGCTTAGTTCAACTTTAGTATAGCTATCATAGCAATGGTTACAGCTATGATCTCTGAGGGTATAGGATTTGTAAATTCTGGATTTAGTCCCTTGTTTGCAAGGATAAGCTAATTAAAATAAAAAATACTCATGATGTAAGGAGTTTTTGAATCTTAAACTGGAGAAAAAGGTTTAATATAGATGGACTGAAGGTAATTATTACAGATAAAACATTGCAGGGTAAGGTGTAAATGTAGCATGGCAACAGATTGAGTAGTGTTACCTACAGTACATTTTGTGCTAGGCTGAGGTTTTGGTATCTTGTAATTTCCTTTTTGGTTTAGAATGTAGAAAGAGTGGATGTAGGTTTTAAAATTTAAATTGGGCTACAAGATATTTATCTCGTTAGAAAGGACAATTCGGCGAGAGGACAAATAGCAAAATTTGGAAGGCCATCCCATTATGTTTGATGTGTTGTATCTGGAGAGAGCAATGATTGCTGCTTTGAGTTGAAGGACTTACCTTTGACATTGCTGAAGTTTTTATTCATGAAGGCAATCTATGAGTTACCTTCTATCTCATTCTCTACTTTGGACTTCCTAGTTTCTAGAGTTTATGGATAATATTGTAATACTAATACATCGGATTGTTTAGATTTGTGTGGATTTATTTTTATTTTTTCCTTTTTGGTGCACTTAAGGTATCGAAGAAAGTAGCTTTTTTTTGTGTGGACAGCAACCTAAGGGAAAATTTTGATGGGGGAGAACCTTCTCAAAAGAGGAATTGATAGATTGGTGTTGTATGTGCAAGTGTAGCTATGAAATGATGGATTATTTGTTGGTTCACTTTGCTCATGAGTTATGGCCTTATAAGACATTTATTTTTTGCTATGTTGGGTATATAGTGGGGATGCCTAAGAGGGTTATTTGGTTGGCGAAGCTGGTTTGGAAAGCATAGGAGTTCTGTCTCTTGGGAGGCAGTCCCTCTTTTTTTAATGTGGACAATATGGAGGGAGGAACAATCGCACTTTTAATGGAACGGAGTGAACTGTTATTGAGTTGAAATCCAGATTTTAGTAATCATTGTTCGATTGGTCTTGAACAATAGGCACTAATGATGCAAACTCCATCATTGATTTTATTGATTCCCTTTCTTTTCATATGTTATTCTTTAGGAATACTTCAGGGACTTATTCAACGTGCATGAAATACTTCCTTTTTTTTAATAAAATCTTCTTGTTGTTGTTTATTGTTTGTAAAAATAAAAATAAATAAAAACCAAAAAAAAAACTGAATTCTTGGGTCATTATCACACACATGCTTTCTAATATCTATTTTTTTGTCTTGGTTGCACTCTGCATATTTGTAATGTTCAAAATTCTTTCTTGGCTGCTTCAAAAAAATAAATAAATAAATTATGTTATTTGGGGAGCTCTCCCTCATTGTGTGATGTGGTGCTTGTGGAGGGAAAGAAATGCTATGACATTTGAGGGATGTGAACACACTGTTTTAGAATTGAAGGCTCTCATGTTCTGAACCTTATTTGACTGGATGGATACCACAAGCTTGTTTTTTCTCTCCAATTTCTTGGAGTTCTTTGATTATTGTTCTGTAAGAAATAAATTGTTTTCATCAAGTACATGTCTAGTGTCCTTGATGCATTTTTTCTCATTGATCAATAAAACTTATTACATAAAAAAAAAAAAAAATTTTAAGCCCCTGGCTGCTTAAAATCGCTGAACATGAGGTCTGAATTTGGATTTGGTTGGGCTAAATGCTACCTCTAATCTCATGTTGGGTTTGGCCAATGAGCTAGCTCAGTTGGCACTAACTCCTCCAATAATTATGGGATGGAGGGTGAGTTCGTGGGTTCAAGACCCACTGGGTGCGTGTGTAACTTAGGAATAAAAATTTAATGTTGGGTTTGGCTATTTCTGACCCTGGTGGTTTTCTTTAAAGCACTGGCAGCTTGGACCAAGGGTATATTGGATTTGGCTTCAGGGCTTAAGTAAATGACTCCTATTATATATGTTTTAGATGTATTGTGAAGTATATCTGTTTTGTCTAATTATATAAGTACTTATTATATCAGGATTTCAAACTACTGATTCATTTGCACCCTTTGTATGTAGATTTTGGAGAAATTTTTAGTCTGTATTGAAATGTAAGATGGAGGTTACATGTTAATACACCTGAAGTAGGGACAAGCCTTGTGGCCTTGCTGCTTGTGTTTCTGTTGAGTTGAGATTTAGTCAAGTAATATCCATCTGGAATCAAATATGGTATCTAGGTGGTCCTTTAGCTTACAATAATTCTGTTGCCTTCAATTGCTATACATATGCACAACCATTGCTGGGTCTTACTTGTGTGCATAGTTTTCATGCGTTTCAAGTAAATTAGTGTTCCCTTTGCATCCAGGTTGGGCTTGCAGAACTGAAAATCGCAGTTGAAAGAACTGGAGGGCTTGTTGTGCTTGCAGAAAGTTTTGGCCATCCAGTATTTAAGGATTCACTTAAACGTGTTTTCCAGGCCGACTATGATCTTGGTCTATCATCAAAGTAAGGACTCATTTAATTCATTTCTGTCATTTAAGTATTGCTTGGCGAAATGAGATACCACAAATTGTTCTTTTAGAGCCTTAAAATATATATAGAGGTTCAATTTCAAAGTCATATACTTCAATGGTTGTCCCTCTTTCATCTTAAATTAATTCATTAGTTTCAACATAATCATTTTCAAATCTATGATGGGAATTGATGGACTATTTTGGTCACTTTGTATATTTGTTTTATTACACTGAGAATTGACCTTGTATAGTTGATCAATTTGTTTCTTGTATGACTTGTGCTATATGGCCTTTAATTATTTTACGCATTGAATTAATACCTTTTCTATGAACATGTTTAAATCATCTTTTCACTATTATCTGCAGCAATTTGTTTTGGTATTGCGAACATGTGTAACCAATATTTTGCCAGAATGGTGAGACTATATTTTATCTGAATATTTTGTGATTTAATATGTGTTGGGCTGTAGTTTTGAACCATCCATCTATAGTGCCAAATTGCATCAGAAGATGGGTGTATGTCTGTTGAGTCTTTATACTTCAGAGGAATGGTGAAATGTTATCATACTAATTTATATTTGTTTGCATGTCAAACTGAAGTTATCTATTTATGAGCTCTGTTTCTTCCTTAGTATGATTCAATGGTTCAGAGAACAATCTTGTTTGTCATTTTTTTTTTTCCTTCATATTCTATGCAGTGGTATATTTGAGATAAACTGCTCAAAGGATATCAAAGTTCAGGGAGTTATTGGTCCTTGTGCATCTCTTGAAAAGGTATAATTCAAAGAGCTTCTCAGTTTTTTTTCTCTTTTCCACCTGTTGCATTTCCATTGTTTATTTATTGACAACTTTGTGCAGAAAGGTCCTTTGTGCTCTGACACTGTTATCGGCCAGGGGAATACTACAGCATGGAAGATGTGTGGCCTTGACAAAGCTACATCTCTTTGTCTTATTTTTGAAGTTGTTAAGAAGGAAATCCCAGATGCTACCATGCAATCCACAAACAACCAATTTTACTTCCAATTTTTAACTTAGTACGTACTCCAAGCTTATGCTTTCTTGAGTAATGACTTATTTGTTGTGCCTAGCATAGATGGAAACTTTTTTTACTTATTACAGATATTTTGCTCCAGTTATCAGCATAACAGTGGTCAAATGCGACTTCGTGTTACGACCCTTTTAAGAAGATGGGTTGCTGGACCAGGAAGCAATCAGGCAAGCTTTGCTGTCTGCTTGTGAATGATACATTATTTGTCTTGTTTAGTAGGTTACGGTTCATGAGTAGAAACGATTGTTTGCACATGTGCATATTAGTGATATGGATGTATAAAGTCATAGCTAGTAATGAGGAATAGATAGGCCACTTTTTCCCTTGAAGTTTTTTTTACAGATACCTAACCATGGAATAAACAGAAGGCCTGAAAATGGTGAAATATAAAATTGGTTACTATGTGGCTGTTCATTTTAAATGCGGATGTGGTAATAGTGAGGTGTTGTTGGTAGGTTTTAATTGATAATCTAGTATATGTGACAAAATGATTAACAATAAGTAAGCTGTATTTACTGTATTCTTGGTCTGAATCAGTTGATGTGTAGTTTTTAAGATTTCTGTTTAATTGGTTGGCTGCAACAGATCGTTTTACTTTTAATTCTTTGGTTGTGTTTTAGATCTTATAAACTTCAAATATTATGGTTTATATATATATATATATATATGGGTTTAAGTTACACCTGGTGTAACTTCAAAAGAGTTACACCATTTCTTGGGCCATTGATTTCCAATAGATCTAATGGTTAAAAATACACTACTATTATATCATCATTTTAAATTAATTTCTGAATATTTATTATGCCCATGTCATTAATCTTCTCTCTTATCCCAAAATTCCATGCTTTCTCTCTCTAAAGTCTCTATTATCCACCCACAACCTTCATTCCTCCCGTTTCCTATACTTGTAAATCCAGTTGGATCCAGCATAAAGGGACCATTTGGCCATGCATCTCTACCCATCCCACCCTACTCGCAACAGGTCTCAGACCTCATGAATTAAATTAAGAATGTTAATAGAAAGAAAATAAAGTCCAAGTAATGAAATATTTCTTCTAACTTTGGTATCAAATAATGGGGTTTTGGAGTCTTAAATTTTTTATACTAATTGACAGTAAAACTCACTATTTGGATTAGGGGTTGTTTAGCTTTCTTTCTTTTTTGTCCCTTAATCCCCTTGTCTTTTTTTTTTCCTCTCACCTTCTACATTCAGACCTTTTGCAATTTGTTTTTTCCCTCAGTGAAAGGGTTTGAGGAACAAAAGCTCTGGAATAGAGGAAAGATTTTCAAAATAGTGACACCCTTTTCAAAAGCTCTTGGAATCTTTAGGTTGCTCTTGTGTGCACAAATGGCCACTGCTCGAAAACAAGAGGAAGAGAGTAAAAAAAGAGAGGGACCGTGGAGGAGAGAGAGAGAGAGAGAGGAATGTTATAAATGAGAGAAAAAGTAAAAAGATGTTATAAATGATGTTAGGTGATGTGGAGGTTAATTAATGATGATTTTTTTTTTTTTAAAACCATTTGATCATTAAAAAATCAATGGTCTAGAAAATGTATAACTCTTTTGATGTTACACCGGGTGTAACTTGAACCCATCTCATATGTGTATATATATATACACATGTGGTTTTTCTCTTTGTACTTTCCTTGTACTAGAGTTACATGCTGTTTTGTGCTTTTTAAAGGAATTATCACTTTATTACAAAATTGTAGTTCTTACTTTCAAAAAGGAAAAAGTTTGATTATTCAAGTAAGAGGGCAACAGTAGATGGTAGAGTGTAGAATTATTAGACTTCTTTGCTACTGGTCATGGATTCTGAAGGAATTTTTGAGCGTCCTGTAATAATTTTGCTATAAATTGGACTCCCTTTTAACGCATGTGAAATACATATACATATAGTGTTACACTTTATCTGAAGAGGTGGAAGCTGTGATTTTAATCTGAGTTGACATAATGACGCATGACAATACCAAAACTTGATGCACCACGGAAATTAAAGAACAAAAGCAATAAAATCATCTAGAGTGTAGAATTATTAGACTTCTTTGTTACTGGTCATGAATTCTAAAGGAATTTTCAAGCGCCCTGTAATATTTTTGCCATAAATTGGACTCCCTTTTTATGCATGTGAAATACATCTATATATAGTGTTCCACTTTATTTGAAGAGGTGGAAGCTGTGATTTGATCTGAGTTGACATAATGACGCAAGAAAAAACCAAAACTTGATGCAGCTCGAAAACTAAAGAACAGAAGCAATAAAATCATGTAGGAGTCAGCACCTAGGGTTTCTTGGAGTTAGCACCAAGTAGGATAGAAAACCTTGGAGTCAACACCTAGTGTTGGCTAGAAATTACATTAATCAATCAAATTGTAATCTTCTTTATACAATACTATGCTTATATAGACTACTAGGACAAAACCCTAATTCTAATTCTAATTGACTAAGGAACCTAATTCTAAGTGACTTGGGAAATCCCAATTATTGAATTACAAAAATACTTTTGACTCTAGAATATTAATAAAATACTAATAACTTAATTAGCTACTAAGACCTAAAATAAAATACGATTGACCTATAAAAATGTATTTGACTCCCAAAATTAAATAAAAATAAATATAGATAAATGTTTCTTTGCACTTCCCACATCACATAATCTTCATGTCCTAGCTCTTGCCTAGACAAGGAAAGCGTTGATCACATTATGATTGTGATATGTCGATTCTTGCACGCCAAAACATTTAGAAAAAAGAGTATATTCTCTTTGGCTTTATGCGTCCATGTTTAATTGTTTTGTATTGATTAAGTTACTTTCATTTTGTCGCACAATAGATGGAACTTTTGAAATGTCACAAGTTTAATGAAAGATAAGATGTAGTTATTTTGTTATATTATCCTTTACTTTATATTAGAGGTGACACGACTTTTGCTAAAAATCTTGTTAGTTTTTTTTTAAAAGGTGAGGGTAATATAGGAAATTGAAGATGTAATTTCGGTTTTTGAAAAGTTTCATTCATTTTTGGACAACCCAAGGAGGAAACATTATCATCTTTTGTGGGATGGAAAGAGTTTTTTTTTCTTCCCCTAATGGCCTGATAGAAAATCGTTGCAATGGAGAGACGGTGGATCATCTCTTAATCCATTGTTCTGTGGCTAGTGCTTTATGGAGTTGGATCTTGGGGGTATTTGGGATATCTTGGGTGTTACCCCAAACTGTTGCAGAGCTGCTTTTTAGTTGGTGGGATGGGTTGGGCCGCCACTCATCAAATGTTTGGAACCTAGTTCCTTTGTGTTTGATGTGGACTGTTTGGAAGGAGCGTAATAGTCGTACGTTCGAAGATGTGTCAAGCACGGATATTCAACTCCGGGATTGTTTTGCATCTAATCTTTTTGAGTGGTCTAAAGTGTCGGGCTATTCTACTAGCTTGACTGTTACTGCTTTTATTTCTGCATTATCTTCTATTTCTAATGATGTAATTCTTTAAAAGCTCTCTTGTGCATACTTTATGCACAATCTGTAGCTTTGTTTTTTAATAAAATCTTTCTGTTACCTATCAAAAAAAAAATAATTATTATTTTTATATAAATTTGAACGTCGATTGTTATTCTTTGTAGAGTTTCATCTCATTTCAGCTTTAAAACTTTTGTCCCTAAATTTCCTTTATCCTTTTTTGTTTTTTTCTCCAAAATTAACATATACATTTACTTTTTCTTTTGAGGGTGTCAAACATATAATTCTACTGTATATGCTGTAGGAATTGGTTGCTGGATTTGACCAAGAAGCAGCTGCTGTAGTTATGGCACGGCAAGTTTCTTTCAAAATGGAAACAGAGGTAAGGATTATAAGTTACATGGCTTTATATACTGTGGATTTCATTTGATTAACCTATAGTTGAACATGGTAATTATTCGGTCTATATTTTAATGATAATATAACATACACTAATTTTTTATTTGAAATTTTAATAATTTTTTATAAGTAATAAGAGAATTTTATTGTAATTGAAATGGAGGGAACCTTGCGTACACAGGGTGGGTACCTCAATGGACTATTCCTGCACTCTTTTGTCATCCCTAACCTCAAAGCTGATGTCGGTCAAGAATCTATTCCAACCCTCTGTGATACTTCTCCATAAACTGTACCCATGTGTACCCTTACTAACTTCATTGTCCATTGGCCCTAATCTTCCCATATTTGATGCTAATGACAGGGCACTAAAGATAATCACCTTCCTCTCCAGATTCCCATAGCCACTTCCCCAACAATGCTTGATTAAATGAATTTAACTTTCTCACCCTTAATCCCCTAGCCTTAATAGGATAGAACACTATGTTTCATCCCACAAGGTGGAGTTTAAACTCATCCCCCATACCTCCTCACAGAAAATTCTTTTGAAGCTTCTCCATCTATTTGCCGTATGAGTGACTTAATCCCTCACTTGCAAGATCTTGAATCAATAATGATATCCTCCTATGATTGGGCCACCGATTATCACTTGTAAGATTTTGCTTTATTCCCTTAAGTTATCGGCATACTTCTTTGTTGCTAGATCCCTCAGTTGTATCCTTCTTTGAGGTTTTTTGATTCGCTAGATCTTCAACCACGATGTAGTTATTCTCATACTCACTGCTTTAGCACTCTGAATCATTGGTGATGAATTAACAATAACTCTCTCTCTCTCTCCCTCTCCTCCCCCCCCCCCCCCCCCCCCCCCCCTTTTTTTTTCCTTATAGTTCTCATATTTGAAAAAAATCCCTCATGTCTAGTTGGGCTTGAGCTTTGGTCTAACGTGATTATGAGATTAGGGTTTTATGTGAATTTGAGTTTGAGGAATATTGAATTGTCATGTTTTCTTATGTGAATTTGCAATTAAAATCCAATGCCCTACACTAAAACACAGCTCAAGGAATTAGCGTGTGGATGATCTTGCCTTTGCGTATGGTAAATATGAATCCAATTTCCTTTTTTAATTGTTATATTTAATTTTCTTGACAAATGGTGAACAAGTTTATGTAAGTTTCCACATTTTCTATGCACATGAGATCAGGTTTCAGATTTGACCTGTTTACCTATCCATCTACGCTAGCATAAAAGTTGGAAACTATTTCACTTTTGCTGAATCTCCGAAGTCTAAGTGCGTGTTTGGTACACCGGATTCAAATCTAGATTCTGTGATTCAAATACAAAATCATTGGGTCTCAAACCAAAAAAAGATGTTTGGTACATGAGTTTTAAGTGAGGATTGAAATCCCAACTTGAATTTTGTGGGTCCCATGCCAAATTTGAGTTTAACCTTTCACCTGTTTTTGAATCTAATCCAGATTCAAATCCGAACTGAATTCATATGTGGGTCCCAGTTTATTACCGTTACTGGGCCCACACGTTTCTTCTTTCTCCCATTTTCTCTGTCTCTCCTCCAGTTCTGCTTCTTTGCTTCCCTGCTTCTCTCTCTCTTGCTTTCGGCCAAACCCACACCGCTCCCTTCTTCTCTCTTCATTACTCTCGGCCAAACCCTTACACCAGTCCTCAACCATCTGGACTCATTGTATTTTTCTCGGGGATACAGTTAACATAACCCAAGCCACAACAAAAGCAACCTCTGTCAATTACAAAACCAGAGAAAGAGGAAGGGCGAGAGCTCGAGACTGAGAGAAAGAGAGACAGAGAGAAGATCTTAGATCTGAAAGTATGAAAGAGTCAAAGAGAGAATGAGAGTAAGAGACACATACTAGTCAGGGCGGAGGCACGGAGATGCGACTGGTGGAGGTGAGATGGTGTCGTAAGCCTCGCGGTGAGCAAGCGAACGGATTCGAGCTGGGCTGGGTCAATCAATAGTCACGGCACGGCGGTATCAACATGTGACCGAGACCGCGGCGGTCAAATTGAAGCCCGAGGTCGCGAGCCAACTTGGTTGCGGAATTTGGCTCAAGGCTGAGGGTGTGGCTTCCCGAAAGAGGAGGGTTTCGGGGATGGGAGTGACGGAGGACTTAAAAGTGGAAGTGGTGGGGGAAAAAAAAGGAAAGAAAAAAGAGAAAATGAAATGAAATGGTGGTGTACGTGAGTGGTGGAGAAAAAAAAGGAAAGAAAAAAATAATAATAATAATAATAAAGTAATGATAAAAACTAAGTCTAAAAACCAAAACTATGTACCAAATTTTTTTTAAATTGTGATTTCAGTTGTGAAACCAAAACTATGTACTAAACATAATTTTTTTTACAATCTTAAATTCAAATCAGGATTAAAGTTCCAACTTCAATAAAGTAAAAAGTCACGAAACCAAAATAGAAAATGAAAACACGTACCAAACAGGCCCTAAATATTTAACCTTTATTTTGCTTATTCTAACTCTGTAGCCTATGTATGATTACAATTTTATTGTGTTTTGAGATTTGGAAATAGAATAGCTCCACCCTTTCCAGCAAGTTTCTAATGTTAGTGTGATAGCCGAATAAAGGGAATTTTGTGTTAAAAAAAATTGACACTAGCAGCATTTCCCAATAACCGTAAAACACAATCAGTGTATGTTTGTTAGACTTGTAAAAAGACTTTAAAAATCTGGTTGTAATCGTTACAATAGCTTTGTACAATTACTTGGAATAGTTGGTGTTATATAGTTAATCTCATGTTCTACTCATAGTTTGTTTGGCACGTTTTATTTTCTTTCTGATGACTTATGACTTGCTTGATTACAACTATAGTGCCATTCCATGATATGATGCTATTGGTATTCAGGCTGAGTTTGACCCTATAAGATGGTTGGATAAAGCATTGATACATCTATGTTCTCGGTTTGGAGATTACCAAAAGGAAAGTCCATCTTCTTTCAGCTTGTCTCCACGGCTTTCAATATTTCCTCAGTTTATATTTAATTTGCGACGTTCTCAGTTTGTTCAGGTATGTTTGTCTATCATGTTTTATGGTGTGATTTTTAAAATTTAGTTCTAGGATAGTTATCAATTTGATCTTTTCTTACAAATCTTGTCAATTTTGTTTGTTACAGGTCTTTAACAATAGCCCAGATGAGACTGCGTACTTTTAGAATGATACTGAATCGAGAAAATGTCACCAATTCAGTTGTGATGATTCAGCCATCATTGATTTCTTTCTCATTTCATTCAGGCCCAGAACCAGCCCTTCTTGATGTGGCTGCCATTGCAGCTGACAGGATCCTCCTTTTGGATTCATATTTCACTATTGTTATTTTTCATGGTGCAACAATTGCTCAGTGGCGAAAAGCTGGATATCATGATCAGCCTGAACATCAGGTAATTTTTTGCAGAAGTGGAATATGAATGTAATGATGTGACAGCATGTATATCTTTACTCTAAGTCTGATGTTGGCTGAACCTTTTTATTTATTTATTTAATACTTTGATAAGTAATTCTAGCCGAGTTAAATTGGGGAAAGATAGATCCTGCTCAATGGTGAATATCATAGGCTTGCTTAGAAATTTGCTACCCTTGAATCATTGAAGTCAATTGGAAACTTCAAGAAATCACATTTACTGGGATGACCTAAGTAAGGTGCCTTAACTCCTCTTGAATTTGGGGCTGTTTGGTTTGCGGAATCTTGGATTCTTATGAAAGTTCACATTCTCAGAATATTGGATTCATGGAATCATATTTCTGGGATTATATGGTTCCCATGTTTGATTCATTTGTTGTATACTTGTATTCCTGATAGATTTTTGGGAGTGTAATAATTCTGTGTCTAGTTATATCATGACATTCCTGAAAATAATTACAAATTTTATCATGGATTCCCACAAATACAAATGTTCATTATGTGTGTGTGTTTGTGTAAATTGTACCATTACAAAGAGAGTAAGATTTGGTAGTCTCAATTTTTTAATCTGTCAAAAAAGGTCTTACTAAATAGCTAAAAAACAAAATGAAAATTTAAAATATATAATATAGAATTTGATGATGTTAAAATTGTCAATATAAAAAATAAAAGAAACCTTAAATTTAGGAAATAATAGAAAAATAGAGGTGGTGTGGAAGTGGTTGTATTTTAACATTAAATTATCCATAACTACAAATGTAGTGGAAAGTGGAAAGGGAATTAAGTACAATAGTTTTTTTTTTTTTTTTTTTTTTTTTTTTTTTTTTTTTTTTTTATGAGTAATAAAATTTTATTGAAAGAAAGTCCACCCTATAGGTCACTCATAAAACCATGTAGAAAGATTTCACATCAAACATGAGAAGAATAAAGATTTTTAAAGAAAAATGTTTTTGTGAATAAAGTATTTTGAATAAAGGATTCTAGTGTGTGTGTGTGTTACGCTTGGGGTAACTTTTTATTAATCTTACACCATTTAATTTTTTTTTTTTTTGGATTAATATTTTGAAAATCTCATCATTGGATTACATAGTCTATTCATTCTTAATACTCATGTCAAATTTCAAGTCATTAGCCAACAGCAATAAGCCTGTTGAGGATCTATAGCTGACCCCTTGGTTTGGGACTGAGGCTTTGTTGTTGTTGTTATTGTTACTATCTAATCCATAAACTCGATTTGATCTTTGATTATCTTGATATTTTACAAGCATAGCGAGATATGAGGAGACTATAATCCAACAATGGATTTGTCAAAAAACTCATCCAAGATAAAGTTTTTAAATAGCAAATCCCATGAATATGTGTATACAAACGCACATGCGCATACACACATGCACACCATCTGGTGGGAATCTCATATATATATATATATATATATAAGGTCCCATATTTCCATCTGGTTATTATCACCATCAAAGTGGATATCCCATTCCGTGAAATATGAGAATGTGATTCCCGTTATAAAGGGTCCCATATTTCCATCTGATGGGAATCTCATATTACCACCATCAAAGTGGTAATCACATTCCAATGAAACATGAGTATGTGATTCCTGTTAGAATGTGACATTCCTAGGAACATGTTGTGTAATTAGAGTACCAAACAAGGGAATTCAGTCAGATTCATGGATAGTGATGGGATTCCATGAACCAAATGACCCCTTGATGTGCTACAGACTTGATTGATGTCTAGATGTTCAACATCTGGGCAATATTTGAATGTGATAGTTCTTTTTTGTTTATATGATATCTTTGAGGGTGATTTTAATAATATGTTGAAGCTTATACTTTGTTCTCAATGTTAGATTCAATTTTAAGAGACATAGCATTGTCTTTAGTTTATGAAGTTACTCTCTTACACAAGGGATGAGCTATCCTTCAGCAAATTGTAATGCTGCATGTACATTAGGAAAGGTTGCATTTTTGTCTCTAGGAGCTGAACTTTCTTTTCTTTTCTTTTTTATAGTTTTTAGTGGTTTAAGAGTTTTTCTTCTATTGTGATTTTGTAACCTTGTTTTGACTACCATGTGGTACCCTGGAACCACTTATTTTATATGAAAAAAATATTTTGATATTTTCAAGTGTCTCATGTGAAGATAATCACAACTCCATGGGTAATGTTTGAAGATTTGTTCCACATCTGTGAGGTGGCCATGGGACTAAGACATAATTTGGTCACATAAATATTCACCTGTAGATTGGCCAGTCTGCGCCACGGTGGCATGCATGATCACTAAAAACTTATAGCTCTTTTTTCCTTATAAACATCATAGTTTGACTTGGCTTACCATGTTGTATAATATTCCTCTCATCACTTATCCCAGTCAAATGTTAAGAAGGTGATATTCTATTTCACGTCTCTCTAAATTAGTTTTTATTGAAATTTTATTGCTCCCAAATCTTGTATTAATGGTCTGCTTATCCCTGACAACATTCATTTTTCGAATCTTTTGCAACTTGATATTTCCTGAGGTCCTAAACTCAAAAGCTCTGTGCTTGCAGGCATTTGCCCACTTGCTGCGAGCTCCTCATGATGAGGCAGATGCAATAATCAAAGAAAGGTTTCCAGTACCTCGCCTAGTCATTTGTGATCAGCATGGGTCCCAGGTTACTCTCTTAATTTCTTGACTCCGCAAACGTGTCAAACAATGGTTTAAATTCTAATTTTCGGGGAAAGTTGGTTTGCTTTTCATTCCCATCCTCCCTATTAAAGATGGCTTCCCTTGCTAGTTTGACTTCCATTGATAAATGGTAGTCAATGCAGGCGTCCACCATAACCTAGAGGGAAGAATCTTATGATTCATCTTTAAGATGTAATGGGCTACAGCTTTTGCTTTACTAATATCTTTTTAGTTACTTTGCTTGAGTGAAAATCATGATGTGAAAATTAGAGAGAAAGCTTATGTTAAAAGCTGCTAGGCCTATATACTTGCAGAATTTATTTGAGATGTTTATTGTTTTGAACGATATGGTGTCTTCTCAAGTGCCATATGCTGCAACTATGAATTTTGTGCTTTGCTAAATGTACTACTGGACTCATTAGTTCAGTACCTGATGTTTGGTTGTGGAGGTTATAGTTTAATCAATACTATATTGTGGACTATATCTGTAGGACGTAGTTCTTTTTTTTCCTTTTTTCTTTTTTTTTAAGTCCTTAACTTAATGTCCATGTAGGAACTAGTGGGCACTAATGTACATACTTGATTGTTTTTGCAGGCTCGTTTTCTATTAGCAAAATTGAATCCTTCTGCTACGTACAACTCTGATGGTCCTCTACCGGGAGGAGATGTTATCTTCACTGACGATGTTAGCTTTGAGGTCTTCTTGGATCATCTCCAAAGATTAGCAGTTCAATAAATTAGAAAATCACCTTCTGCAAATATATTTATCTTTTATTGTTGTTCCTTTTCCGATTTCTTGTACAGTAATGCATGACTTGTATTAATTTTTTGTTGTTGATTACTTATCAAAAGAAGGAAAGTAGAAAAGAAGTTTTCTTTTTGGCTAGGATTCATATATCTCAATTATTCAAATGAATTAACTTCATGATTTCACTTGGGCATTGTTTGGAGATTTTTACATTTTGCATCGGGAGCATATCAATCTTAAGCCTTTATCTTTGTAGTCCTTTGTTAGTGTTAAAACTATGGCTTTCTACAGATGATTATGGATAAAATTGACAATAGGTATAACTTATTTTTCTAGCTTGGATGATCTTGCAAGCTGGTCCAAATTCGACCCAGTTCTGAAATCTGGGATTGCAAGTTAGTTTAAGCTCAACTCGTCTAAAACCTTTACCCAATTTGATCCGTAGTTGAGTGTATGAGTTAAAGTTCAGGTGGACTATGCTAGAACTCCAGATTATAAACTTTGAGCCGAGCCTGGATTAGTCTCCGGCACTGGAGGCCCGGTGGTTCAACTGTTAGAATCAAGAACCGGCATCAGTTTTGACAGTTTTCTGTTGACCACGAAATCAGTGGCGAAGCTTGGGGCTGCACCTTTCTGGCAATTTTTATGTACTGATAAATCACAAATTGTTCCAAAAACTTCACCCCCCCTGAAAACAATTTATGGCCTTGCCATTGATCTTAACGACCTTTTTACTTTTAAACGATTAACATCTAGCTGTAACCACGTTTGCTATTCATTGCTACCACATCATTTCAATAACCAATTCAACAGAGCTCCTGCTATCCAGATTGGACAAAACCTAGGCCTCGGAGGTAATATGCCATTTTTGACTCACCACCATCACCTTAGCAATATTGGACTCGTTCTTCAGTTGTAGCTTTTATGGGTCATCTTCTAAGGCCGTTTGTTTCTAAACTGACATTGCATGATACTATATACGTACAGTCCATGTGCCCTGTTGCCAACTTACAATCATGTGAAACTCCAAAATTTACAAACATATAGAATATATCAAATTTCACACTTCCAAATCCACGGTTTGTAAACATTCATTTATTTAAGGATAATGCTTAAACACACAGGACCATTATTTTCTTTTCCAAGTCATGGTCTCAACTCTCAAGCTTGCCAAACAAAGCAGCAATTATTTGGTAGCAACATCAGATTCATATCCTCTGAAGAAGATAATTTGGTTGAGCTAAGCGTAAGCAACGAGTCCCTTTATGTTGCACTTTCATGTTGTATACCTCTGTCGATTGTTAGTGATGACTTGTAGTAGCTCATGAATTTTGCTATGAACTCTGTGAAAGAAAATCGGTAAAAAACTTTATCACAAACTTATGAAATCATGAATCATGGTACAGTTATGTACATTTTGTTTACTCTAGTATAAATTATAACAACAATTAATCAATCATACATGTTATATTCTTTTGCCTAAATTAAAATTGATGTTGACAAAGTAACAGCAATAAAACAAAATATTGGACAAAGACAAATATGTTAATGAGACCATAGTACAAATTAGTCAATTACTAGATACGAGTGGGCTTTGTTTGTCCATCACCTTTGTCTTTTCGCATTTTAACTTATTTGTTTATGTACAATATTTTAAAATCTTAATTTTTTCTAGATACAACTATACTTCAACCAACTTTCAACAAATAAACAATAAAAAATAAAATAAAATAAAAAATCATCACATCCAAACTCATACAAGTGAGAATGGTTGATTTACTTTTACCTTCAATCCTCAGAAATCGCTGAACATTCTTGCTCAGTGGCTCAGGTAGCCCTTTATCCATTTCCTCATGCATACCTTTATTATTTGCCCTCTGGATATAAGAAAAAAAATAAAAATCATTTTCATTTGGAAAAATTTACATATATATATATATATATATACAAGAAGTGTCAATGTCCTATGTACAAAGTCTGGGTTCATACAGAGTAATCCCAATAGAGATTATCCAATTTTTGATGTAATTCCACACGTACAAGCTTCTTCAATTCCCCTACCAGAGACGGCATATTAAGATAATTTCCTCAGTATGAGATAAGCCTTATTTTGGTTCCAATACTGTTGCATAACATTGCAAGAACCTTGTTACCTCGAATATGAAATCCGGGGATACATCATGATCGATCAGTTTTTGAAGCTTCCCACGAATAATATATAGCCTATGAATAATTAAGGAATGGTCATTTTCTTAGGACTTGATCAAGAGATCTCTGCTTGCAAAATGCAAATGTTAATTTTAATTCCAAAATGCATTAAACAAGTTGGACTATGTCATGGTTATTCGTATCCTCAATATAAACAAGTTTGGACCAACTGTATTGTGATCAATTGGAATTAACATTTTAAACTATTTTGGTCAAATTGCCTTCCATAACAAGCTCTCTAAGCAAAATATGATGTTAAAAATAACTTACTGTTTTGGGCTTTGCTCTTCAACTATATTCTTAGCAATATTTGCAATATCATCTTCCCATCCAGTCAAAATTACTTGGTCTTCTTTAAAGGGATAACTGCAAATACATAGTTAGGGAACATAAAAATTAGACATGGATAAGAGGGAAAGGGAAGGCAAATGTGAAACAAAAGGAAAAGAAAAAAAATCAAACAAATTGAATGGTTAACATATTACTCTTACTTATTTTTCCAAGAGGCCTCAAATGAACGAATGGCTTGGCGAAGGTTATTTTTTGACTTCTCAGTAATCTTTTCAGCCAATTGAAGTGGCAATTCTATGCCTTCTTTTTTTGCTATGAATTGCAATACTTCAATAATCTAAAAAAGTCAAAGTAATATATTAAGCTATAATGGCTATTAGAACTTAGAATACTATAACAAATGCTATTGTAGATTATGGTTTTGTATAATATCATGAATTATTGTGATCATGTAACATTGTGTTACAATACAAATTTATCATATTGTATTACTTTCTATTATATACCTTGCAATGCAATGGATATATTGTAATATAGATAGGAAATGACTTTATGTGGTGGATGTAAGTAAGAGTAACTCCTTTAAACTAATGCCCGTCTGGGTACTTTAGTTTATCCACTCATCAATCTTAATAATTTTTTATGGGCTTTGTTGTGTAATCAACATAGTTCCCTTCCGATTCAATTTGGAAGTGATCCATTATTATGATTTTTAACAAAGTACATTTTATTCATTAAAAATAAATAAATAAAACTTTTTTATGATCTTTGTGTTTTAAACTATCAATAGTGTCCTTAACCATTAAATTACAGTATCACTTACCAAAGTCATCCCTTTTCAAATTGAAATCCTCTTTTAGTTGTATCATCAGAGTGTACATCATCACTTAATTACCAAAGCCACCACTTAAAGTTTGAGTCATATGCTCATATATAAAAATAATTTAAATGGTTACTTTTCAAAAATTATTCTTCTAAATATAATTAATAGTCTAACTTGAATTAGAAAATGGATTGTGTAGCCTATAACTTTTGAAGTAATCCAAGAAAAAGGAAGAATAGGATCTTGTAAAAAGAGTGAAAAAGTAACTCACCAATAGATTATTTTATAGAAACAAAAAGAAAGAAAAAAGTAAGAAATCTATGGATATATTTATCATATGATTGTATTTATCTATTTACATTTTTTTTTTTAGAAATTAGTTATTGAATCACAACTTTACCCGTATTTTATTGCTTTTACTTCTTTGTTGTGATCTAATTCAAGAACAGGAAAATTATTTGACAACAATTGAATAATTTTCAAGTCATTTAGTAAATTACTTTTTTATCTGATTAAGTAATTAAATGTATTTTTATATAGTTTATTTCATCATTTTCATAAATAAAGGTTTGTAAAATTAGATCGTGCATTCTTATTTACTTTAACATTGCTTCTCAACAGTTGAGGTCTTGTTTAGTGTCTACAATTTCGAAAGAGTCCAATGTGGCTGCAATGATGTTGGCACAGATGGGGTCCTCCACTCATAACTCATACCTCCAAAGTTTGGCTTGAGGAGTTTCCACTAGAAATTTAGGGTGTTTTCTAATTTTGTTTTTTGCGTCTCTGTATTTCTTTTCAGTTCCTTTAATACAATTCTACTATTTCATCAAAATAAAAAAAAATTCTTCACTTCGTTATTGGACATAGGCCAACAGTCAATCCGAACCACAGTAATCTCCTGTATTTTTATTTTTTTTCTCATTTCTTTATTTTCTCCTATTATTTTTAATTTTTATATATTAACAATGTGAATTATCTAATTATTAAAAATTCAATACAATCACAACATTACCTTTTTTTTTTTTTATAACCTTGGGTGTCCGGGCCAATGTTCTGTAGATACGCGCACCTCGACTAATCCCATGGAGACACGCAACACCCTACTAGCACATGAATCACGATAGACGCAAGGTTTTGCCTTGGATAGGTGGCCATAAGGGGACTCAAACTAATGATCATTGGAGAACACATTCAAGGCCGGACCAATTGAGTTACCCCTCAGGGTTCGGTCACAACATTACCTAAAGTGTTAAGTTGTAATTAGTTTTTATATGTTCTCATCATCTATATTGTACTTTATTATTTATCATTTACAGTTTGTTATTTAAATAATTTCTTGAAAACATTGTGAACTTTAATTTTATTGTTAAAAATTTGATAACAAATGCATGCCTCACCTCTTCATTTGTAGGTGGTAAAAGCTTAACAACCGTGCAGATTGCTTTGATTGGCTGAAGTTTTGTGACATCAGAGCAGCAGAAAAAAACCTTATTACATCCTTTATACCTTTCCAATAGCCACCCCATATATAGTAGGGCATCTGTAGATAACTTGTCTACCTCGTATAGAATAATTGCTACAAAAGTGGTCATTTATATAAGGCATTGTTTGTTTGTTAAGCATTTTGAAACCAGATTAATTTCAAAGAGTTTGTAATTTGTAAACATACCTTGGCAATTATCAGGGCCACATGGCACAGCTTTGTTGGATATCATGTTTCGTGTTTCCTTCATAAGTTCAACGATGACATGCTTCTCATAGCCTTTCAGTTCAGAGAGATTGACTTCAACATGTTGGGGAGATTGTAATATATTTACTTCGATCTTGCCTTCCGTTTCACCCTGTCATAAATGATTTAGTCCATTTTTTTTTTTTTTTTTTTGCCAAATTGGTTACTTAATTATTTTCTTATTAGAAAATCAATTTAACATTAATTATCAAGCTGGTATACATATTTTTAAATTTAATTATCATCTCTTAAAATCACTTTCTTTACTTATGAAAGCCAGGAGCCAGAAGAACAGAAAACGATTTGAACATTTGCATTTAGGACTAGAAGGTTACTTCTAGATTTTTTTTTTTCTTCATTAGATAAATTTTTTTTTTTTTTGTTAGTACCAAAATTTGACCATGAGTTTTACTTCTTGATGGAGTTTTATTTGAATTTAGAACCATATTAAAACTCATAATTTTTTACCAATTATTTCTTTTTCTAATAGAAAATTGACCTAGCGTTTTTGTAACTTCCTATTCTACTCATTCTATAAATAGGTTCTCCTCCACGCCTCCATCTATTTTAGTGTTTATAAAAAAAAAAAGTTAGTGTATTGTATCTTTTATATTTTTGTTACTTGGGGATTGAATGAGGTAATATATCAAAGTAGGCTAGTAAGATAACCGCAAGAGTAATTGGGTTGTTGTATCCTAGAAAGTGTCCCAATAAAATTTGTTGTATCGGTTGATAAAATATCCCACAAACGACATGTATCATCTCAAGAGAACAACATTGTGTACACCTCAACTTAGTCACCATCAATCTCATGGAACTGACTGTAACAATTATTATTTCAAGTTATAAGATATGTCGAAACACCAATAAAGTAATATCTCTTAATTTTTTCTCCATTTTGAGGTGAAATAGTACTTTTGTGAAACATTATTATTCAAAGTAAACTTTTATAAATTATGAAATTCATTTTATTTATTAATGTAAACAAAACCTTTAAGTGAATGCAATCATTATAATTTTTAGAAAGCTATTTTACATGGAAATTTAATTATAAACATGTAGTTCGTAAATTTCAAATCCATCAAATTCAAATTTTAAGTAAACCTCTCAAATGAGACATCTATATACTTAGATTTTGAAATATTTTCGATGTTATTGGGTTAAAATTTCCTTCATAATCACATGACCAGCATTATCACCTATTTATTAAAAAATATAGGCTTAATCTCATGTCTTTTTCTTTTTTTTTTTCTTTTTTATATTTACGATAACATTTGAATCTTTGGCGTCCGCTCCATTATAATTGATCTTATCATCAGGTTAAAACATCAATTGGTTTTTTACATAGGTGGAATTCGAACTCAAGTCTTTGCTCGACGATAAGAGAATTTACTAGTTGTGCTAACTAGAACCCATTATACCTTAATTGAAAGTAACATAATGATAAGTTTCTCATCCATATTCCAAGAAGATATTGGGAGCTCACTACTACACATGTTTTTATAACCCCTTTCACCAAATTACCACCCAACAAAAATCCGAATGATAAGCCCAAAGTTGGATAACTTGGATATCTTTTTTTTCTTTTTTCTTTTTTTTCTTTTCTTTTTGCGGATATCTACTACAATTACATAATTATCTAATCCACTCCAAATTTTCCAAACATTTGGGTCCCAGTTTCCTCTCAGGTAGATCTATTGTATTGATACCCATTTCAGCTGGCAAAGTTGTTAAAACTTAAAAGTGAGAAATGAATTCATTTCGGGGCCATTACAATAAAACAGTGCGTTGAGAATTACCTTCAATTTAAATGCCTTGCATTCCTCCCTAGCCTGTGAAATACAAAGAAAACAAATTATTGACATCCTCATTTTTCGAAATGAAACACAGTTTAATTTTTTTTTTTATTATTATTATTCCTTTTGTTTTGTACAAAAAAGCCAATGAAGTTATCTTAAACTATCATATCCCATAAAAAAACCAAGGCAACTTTAAAATAATCTTTCAATTTTATTTTTATTTTGTTTTTGGAAATTAAATTGACGGAGATTTGGAGGATACATGGACTTCATTGGAGGGATTTGAAGGAGAAGTCCAATAAAAAACAAGCCAGCAGTTAGACAGAGAAGAGGGTTAATGGGAGAGTAAGAAAAAAATTTGGATTCCGTTAGTGATTTGGTGAGGTGGACTTGTTCTGGATTTTTAATTGAGATGACAAGATTTAACTAGTCCACCTCGGTCACATTATAGAGATTGCAGGTTAAGCATTATAGTAGATATGCTCCCACTGAGAGGGTTTGGCATAATAATTTCAAAGCGCCTTTGGATAGATATTTTGTTACACCAAAATCAATAATTTACTAATCAAAATGAAAAGTTGTGAATGGTTAAACATCACCATCATTCGGTCCAACGCTAAACTCGCTTGCTTTTTCTAAATTTCTCTACCAATTAAAACCTACCACTTCTGTTATGGATTTAAATGTAATAAAAGATCATGTCCATATAGTTTTCTAATAATTTTCCCTTTCTATGGATATTAGTCCTTACTTCATAGAAACATGACATCTAATAGAAGACAATAGGAAACTTTTTGTTAAGAAAGAAGCAAAGAATATAAAATTGGCCATGAACGAGGCTTCTATACTATAAGGAGCTAGCATGAATGACTAGTTCTAATTAACTTGCTTAGTTTGACTGAACAGACCAAAGTACTTGTACAAGATTGCTACGAATCTACCAAGATTAATTATACCATAAGATCATATACATATATTAATATATACCTGTATTCTTTCGGGTCCAAAAGCATCTCGAAGCATAGCCCATATCATAGTTCTCTTCCCCACACCACGTGGCCCTTCAAATATAAAATGACCACATCCTCCCTGTCTCATCTATACCAAACTCAATCTCAGATGACTCAGTACTAATAACTCATGCACTTCTGTTTATAAACCAATTTCAATAAAGGCTAAATTTCAAATTACACCCTCAAAGTTTGGTTAAAGTTCAATTTAGTCATCTAAGTTTTGACTATTTCAATTTAGTCCTCTAAGTTTGGTCAAAGTTCAATTTGGTCCTCTAAGTTTTGACCATTTTAATTTAGTTCTCTAAGTTTGATTTTGTTTCAATTAAGTCATTTAACTTTTTATTTTTTTCACGAATTTTTTTTATAAATAATTTTTATTTGTTTTTGTTTTTAAGTTTTTAAAACAAAATCAAATTTAGATGACTAAATTGAAACGAAAACAAATTTAGAGGACTAAATTGAAACGGTCAAAACTTAGAGGACTACATTGAAACCAAACCAAACTTAGAGAACTAAATTGAAACGGTCAAAACTTAGAGGACTGAATTGAACTTTGACCAAACTTAAAGGGTGTAATTTGAAATTTAGCCTTCAATAAATCATATATATTATAACACAAAACTAATCGTAATTCAAATGAGAACAATAATATCTCACCAAACTTCGTAGCTCAATGGCTTTGTCTCGATTGCAAATGAAATCTTCCAAGGCCTTGGGCCGATACTTGTTTGCCCAAACAAACTCACTCATCTCGTTCACCTTTTCATTCATATCTTTCTCATTAATAACTTGGTCTTCATTGGATGGCAATGCTAAGGTTGGTGTTGGTGTTGGTTCTGGTACTCTCTCCCTCAATGGCTTCCCTTCTTCAATTAACAAAGCCTTCTCGCTGATTTTCTTCTTTTCTTCAATATTCATCTCCTTGTACAAAGACGCTTTTGGAATTCTTGACAATGAAGAAGAAATGGTAGCATAGCTTGCAGGCTTATTATTAGAACTGTTGCCTTTCTTAGGACTAAAGCAAGAACCAAATTCTCGCACTTTGTCTAGGAAGCTCGATAATGAGCTTGAGGTGGAGACAGTAGTTGCATGGCTTTTGGGTCTAGGACTTGATCCTGGATGAGCTAGTTTTAATGGCGGATTCGTGAACACTCCTGTGTAATACGGACTAGAATTAGAGTAGTTTTGATTCAAAATGTCAATTCTTCTATTGTGAGCTTCGAGATTATCCTCTGTCAAATCGGAATTATGCCTGGATGATAGGCTCTTTTTCCCAATAAGCCTTCCTATTTTTGAGACCCAAGAGGAGGACTTGGATGAGCGAGCTGAACATGAAGGAGTAATTGGAAGGAATGGGTTTAGAGTGAGGAGAGTGAGCGATGCCAGTTTTGGAGAGGTTGGGTTTAGATGAAGAGCGTGAGATTGATTTGCTCGGCATTAATTGCATTGAAGAAATTGGTGTTGCAGAATTGTAACTTGTATTCATTATTCTTCGTGAATAATGAGAAGGATATGATGAAGATAATGGATAGCTACTACGACCATGTCCCATGTGGAAAATGAAAAGGTTCCATGTTTTGGCATTTGATGGAAATTACAAAGGTGTCGATGACATTTATGAATGAAAACGCGTGTAAGGCGTAAGAAACTATGAGTTTGGCACGCGACAGGTTCAATTTCAGGAGTATCAAATTATCAACTATAGAGATGGTTGATGGCTTTGCTGACCAATGCACATACCTAGTGGAAGTCTATATTTAATCTAAATATTCCTTACACACAACCAATCTAACCTTCTTTTCTTCTTTTTTTCTCTAATTATCAGCCATTTATCTTATAAAAGCTGTAATTACTAATTACAACTCACAAAATTGTTTACAGTTTGGGAAATTAAACCTTCACTTTTATCTACCTTGTTAAGCATTAATTGTTTACCAAATTTATCTCTCCATGAGAGGTATTTCTCACCGGAATGGGTTTGATATTGTCTCCATCAATGAAACTTTGATAACGTAAATGTAAAAAGTAAAAACGAAAAACAATAAAAGTAAACAAGGCATCAACATCCTTGAAACAATGTCATTCAACTAAAGCCAAACGATGCGTTTCGAGTGCAATTACATTGTTGCCTAAGCCTTCACGAAACGACATCATTTTTGGTACCTCATGCGACGTCGTTTTGATTAGTGAATAGCAACCTCAAAGCCACCTAACCTATGTTGGTTTTGCCCTCTCTTACCTAGCCTTAACCAGCAACCCTACTAATCCAAGAACCAATTAGGACCAGAGCCGGCTCAATGTATTTTAGGACTTAAGGCGATTATTAAAATGAGATCTTTTATAACTAAAATGAGATTTTTTATATTAAAATATTAATTAATATTATTTTTTATATTATAATATTAAAATATGAATTTCATTTTGCTTTTGGTTGTTGAGATAAAGAGAGAGGGAAATAGATTTTTTTTCCCCGGTTTCTGTGTGTGTGGGAGATTAAAATTTATGAGTTCTATACTCTAGAACTCCTACTTAGAGAGGAAACGAATAGTCAGACAGTACAACCCACAAAGAGATTTATATTTTTCACTTTTTTATTTTTATTTTTTTATCTATTGGCTAATAATTGAGTTTTAACTAAAATTTCTTCAAATAAAAGGGTCTTATTGGTTAAAAAATTGGGGGCCTTTTTTCATTTGAGGACCTTAGGCAATTGCCTCACTGCCTAAAGGGTTGAGCCAGCCCTGATTAGGACTAGCCCAAAGATCAAATTAATAGACTGAAAAAGTGTCAGGCCATAGGCCCAACTATCAAGCCCAATCAGAAGTTCCATAGAAATTTCGACCCCAAGCCCACAACCTGATCCAACATATATATAACCCACTGATCTCTAGCCCAGTTTGGACGTTGACCAGCAATTCAAGTTTGACCTGGGATTCGAATAATCCAGAATCTGATACGTGAACCTGTTGATTGGTCTGATCCACTCAATTCAATCCGACTTGTTTTGCTTGATCCAAACCCAAATTTTACTAATTGCACTATTTTTTTTAATCCTAAATCTTCATTTCAAGTCTAATTTAAGTCGTTCAAAAGCCTTTTTAATCCTTATTCATAGGGGAATCAACCTAAAAGGCCTCCTAAACCCATATTATATATCAACCTAAAAAAGGAGAAATTATTCAGTCCACCAGGGTGAACCACGTCATTTATCCACCCACCTATAAAAAACAGCCATGTGTTTTAATTTAATGACTAAGATCCTAATCACATAACTAATAGAAAAGAGAAAGACCAAAATAACCATATGACTTCCCCCAATTCACTGCAACACATTCCCAGGCAAACGGCGATAATTTCCGATCCATAAAGAAATTAAAGCTGATAAAGAAACAAGTTTAAAAATTACTAATACACAAGCCCCCACATGGATCTTATTCTAGCTCTTATGAAGAATTAACCAAACTTAAGGTCTTTGATCAGACAAAACCTCAAAACAACCTAAAAATCCAAGGATTACACGGAACAAGATCGAATATTTATTCATACCCACTTGAAGAAATCCCCATCAGAGTAAAAAAAAAAAAAAAGCAACCAAAAGCCCTAAAATTTCAACAGGGGTCAACCATACCCATCAGGAAGGAAACAGGGCAGCACACGTTCTGGTGCAATATGCAAAACATGTCAATCACTGTATTGTGTGGCTAGAAGAAACACCTCATCTAATAAACCCTCAGGTGTCTTTGGATTTTCCCACTCCATCAACCTGAGTGTTTTTGGTTTCTTTTGTGAGGTACCCAATATGTTTGTATAAGAGAGAAATTGTTTGAAAAACAAAAACAAAAACTCAAAGACCAAAAGGATCTTGCTGTGAGTAAGTTTCCTTGGCAACATATCGCAGTAAGTTTCCTTCAAAGGGCTTGTCAAATCTAATTTAAGCAAAACCCAATTTCTCATTATTGCCCTTCTCGTCTCCTCCGTTTTTCTGTGAAAGTTCTTCAGATTCCAGAAACTTCTTCGTGTTCTCCTTCGCCGGTGGAACTAAGATCTTGAACACCGTCGATCGCCGTTTGCCTGGGAATGTGTTGCAGTGAGTGGCTAGAAGTCATATGGTTATTTTGGTCTTTCTCTTTTCTATTAGTTATGTGATTAGGATCTTATTCATTAAATTAAAACACATGGCTTTTTTTTATAGGTTAGTGGATAAATGACGTGGTTCACCTAGTGGACTGAATAATTTCTCCTAAAAGAGGGGGCTAGATAAGTTTAAATAAAGGGAATCTTCTCAATCCATAATTGAAGATCATGGCGAACCCTCCTCCACCAAAACGATTGTGTAGGTATGCCTAATTGGCCCAAATAGCTAGCCCATCCATGAGCCATGATTTTGGAGCAGGGTTCGAATTTGGTTTCTAGGCTAACAAGCAAGTCGTGCAACCAACATTTGCTGAAATGAAACTTCGCTTCTGTGAGAGTTTAGGTCTCGCCTACCCTCGAAAAAATCTAGTGCAATAGATGCTCATCCAGCAAGGCACATGTCCTCACTACAGAAAAGGCACCCACAAAACTCAAATATGTTAATTTAAATACGTTTTATATAAAAGCAAGTAACTAATGGAGCTACCATAAAGAATGTATTGATCTTAGAGTCACTACTAATGTATTCATGATGGTTGGTAAGGATGGTAATGGGTTGGGTTTAGTGGACTTTCCGACCTAACTTGACCCTAATGGTAATGTTTTAGGGTGGGGCTTGGCTCTTTAAAATCCGTTAGGGTTTGGGAGGGATATAGGCTTTATATCATAAATACACGAGTTCAACTTGATTATGTAGTTAAATAAATAAAATATTTATTGTTAGCCTCAAGGTTTCAATACCTATTAGTCGGCTAATTAATCCAAGGACATTCATGTAGTTTTGATGATAACCATGATTTTAAGTTATTCATAAATGATATTTTCATATGAACTAATGATTTATGTTTAAAGCATAATGTTGACTATTGATTTAATTGGACCAACATGGTCCAATTCAAATATCAAACAAATGCAAAGTCGACAAGTTACAAATTCACTGAAGATCAAAGTCATCAAGACTCAAGACAAAGAAATCAAGCTCAAGAATCTTGTTCCGAGACATATGAGAAGTAAGAGTTAGGTTTTGTAAAGTTTATTAAGATTTGATCTTTAAGGCTCAACTTTAAAACCAACTTAAATTGATTTTCAAAAATAACGGCTAGATTGATTGCAATACAAAAGAAATGCAAGATAGCCATATGAATACAAAGAAATCAATTACGGTTGAAAAATTTCTGAAATAGAAAAGTGTTAGCCTCAAGGTTTCAATACCTATTAATTGGCTAATTAATCCAAGGACATTCATGTAGTTTTGATGATAACCATGATTTTAAAGTTATTCATTAATGATATTTTCATATGAACTAATGATTTATGTTTTAAAGCATAATGTTGACTATTGATTTAATTGGACCAACAAGGCCAATTCAAATATCAAGCAAATGCAAAGTCGACAAGTTGCAAATCCATTGAAGAACAAAGTCATCAAGTCTCAAGACAAAGAAATCAAAGCTCAAGAATCATACTCCGAGACATATGAGAAGTAAGAGTTAGGTTTTGTAAAGTTTATTAAGAATTGATCTTTAAGGCTCAACTTTAAAACCAACTTCAATTGATTTTAAAAAATCTCTTAAAGTTTTCAAAAGACAAACTTGATTGGTTGAAATTCAAATGTAAAAACTTCAAAATATTAACAAAGTCAAAGAAAACGGTTTGATTGATTGAGATTCAAAAATGCAAGACAAACAATGAAATCTATCACGGCTAAAAAATTTTGAAATAGAAAAGCTTTCAAAATATTAAAGTCAAAGAAAACGGTTGATTAATTGAGATTCAAAAATGCAAGACAGCAATGAAATCTATCACGGCTAAAAATCTTTGAAATAGAAAAGCTTTTCAAAATATTAAACAAAGTCAAAGAAAACGGCTTGATTGATTGAGATTCAAAAATGCAAGACAACAATGAAATCTATCACGACTAAAAATCTTTGAAATAGAAAAGTTTTCAAAATATTGACAAAATCAATATTAATGGCTAGATTGATTGATATTTAAAGATAGCCATGTGAACACAAAGAAATCTATTACAGTGAAAAATTTCTGAAATAGAAAAGTTTTCAAAATATTGACAAAGTCAACATTAATGGCTAGATTGATTGATATTTAAAGATAGTCATGTGAACACAAAGAAATCTATTACGGCTAAAAATTTCTGAAACAGAAAAGTTTTCAAAAAATTCACAAAGTCAAGATAACGGCTTGATTGATTGAAATTCAAAACAAATGCAAGACAGCCATGAGAAACGGAAGAAATCAATTACGACTATAAATACTAATCTTTCTTCATTTCTAAATACAAGCATACAAGAGAAATCAAAAAAAGAAAAGAAAACATCTTTTACATCAATCCATCCTTCTCAAGCTTATATTTTCATATCATTCAAAATCCTTGATTGAAAATCAAATTCTCTAAACACTCTTTTGAGCCATATTGATCAAATCTTTGATATACTATTAGAGTGAGCATATTGTGTACTAATTACTCTTTGAGAGAGCCTTATCTTGTACAACAAATACTTTGTTGAAACCATTGTGAGTGTTTTGTTAGGGTTTTGGTATAAATCCTAAGGTGAAAAGGATTTTTCACTGGGTGGTTACTCTTCACCTTGTAAGGATTTTGGGTCTTGGTATAAATCTAAGAGTGAAAAGGATTTTTCACTCGGTGGTTACTCTTCACCGTGTAAAGAAGATTTGTAACGGTTTTGATCTTCACCTGAAAGAAGATTGTCAAATAATAGATTTGGGAATCCTCGAGAAGTGTTCTTGAGGCCGGGACATAGGCGGGGAAGCCGAACCTCGATAAAAATCATCTTGTTTGATTTTCTCTATCTCTATCTCTTACTTATTCAATTGCTTATATATACTTGTGCTTGATTTCCTATCATATCTATATTGCAATTGAATTGTGTTCTTAAATTTGTTTAATCAATTTTTGCTAATTGAAAATAATTTTTAATTCCGCATTTAAATCGAAAAAGTTTTCCTCAACCTAAATCACCCCCCCTCTTAGGTTGATATTTGGGTAACAAAAAGTTTTCAAAATATCTACAAAGTCAAATATAATGGCTAGATTGATTGAAATCCAAAGACAGCCATGTGAACACAAATAAATTAACTACGGCTGAAAAATTTCTGAAACAGAAAAGTTTTTCAAAATATTGACAAAGTCAAAATTAATGGCTAGATTGATTGAAATTTAAAGACAGCAATGTGAACGCAAATAAATCAATTACGGCTAAAAAATTTCTGAAACAGAAAAGTTTTTCAAAATGTTGACAAAGTCAAAATTAATGGTTAGATTGATTGAAATTTAAAGACAGCAATGTGAACGCAAATAAATCAATTACAACTGAAAAATTTCTGAAACAGAAAAGTTTTTCAAAATATTGACAAAGTCAAAATTAATGGCTAGATTGATTGAAATTTAAAAGAAATGCAAGACAGCCATGATAACGGGAAGAAAACAATTATGGCTATAAATACTACTCTTTCTTCATTTCTAAACACAGAGCAATACAAGAGAAATCTATTGAGAAAGAAAAGAAAACATCTTTTACATCAATCCATTCTTCTCAAGCTTATATTTTCATATCATTCAAAATCCTTGATTGAAAATCAAATTCCTCTAAATACTCTTTGAGCCATATTGATCAAATCTTTGATATACTATTAGAGTAAGCATATTGTGTATAACTACTCTTTGAGAGAGCCATATTTTGTACAACAATCCTTTGTTGAAACTATTGAGTGTTTTTGTTAGGGTTTTGGTATAAATTCTAAGTAGTGAAAATGATTTTTCACTGGGTGGTTACTCTTCACCGCGTAAGGAAGATTTGTAACGGTTTGATCTTCACCCGAAAGAAGATTGTCAAATAGTGGATTTGGGAATCCTCAAGAAGTGTTCTTGAGACGAGGACGTAGGCAGGGAAGCCGAACCTCGATAACAATCATCGTGTTTGATTTTCTCTCTCTCTATCTTTTACATATTTAATTGCTTATATATATACTTGTGCTTGATTTCATATCATATCTATATTGCAATTGAATTGTGATCAAACATTTGCTATTTAAAGATAGTTTTTAATTCCGCATATAAATTGAAAAAGTTTGCCTCAACCTAAATCACTCCTTTTCTTAGGTTGATATTTGGGTAACATTTATACTATTAATTTTATTTGGACAAAAACTATGGTTTTTATAATAAAAGTAGACGAACTTCTCTTTCTGTTGTAAACTATTTGTTCTCTTTCTCTCTTAAACCATTGTTTAATCTAGTATAAAAATACTTACTTATGCTTCAATTTTGTTAAAATATTATTTTAAATGTTTAGTTTTAAGCTTTTTTTTTTTAATAAATATGATAGAAATTCTAATCTAAACTCACACATACGTATATTTTGAAAATCCTGGGGATCGAACCCACACCCTCATAGAGGAGGGTTTTTTAGGGAGAGGATTACCACTGAGCCGAATACCCAAGTGGCCGTTTAGTTTTAAGTTAACCCAACTTGATTTGATTCATTTGACCTGACTCACAGTAAGATAAAATGATGAGTTTAGAATAGATTCGAGTCTTTTCAAATAAAAATAGGATGAGTTTGGAATTCAAAAATTAAAAAGTTAATAGGGTACATTTAATGAGTGTTTGGTATCTAAAATATTTGGAGGGCTAGGGTGTAAAAAAAAAAAAAAAATTGTCCCAAACTAGAATTGTTATCATTTCCCAATCAAGGATTGGAATTTGGATCATGATGGAAGCGAAAATCTAAACAAATAATCATTAATAATTTTTTTTTACTTTAGGTAAAACTTAAGTACAATTCTTTAGGTTAAGTACATTAGGTTCATAATTGAATTCAAATACATTGAATTTAAATATTTTTGGAAAAGAAAACATTATTTGTGTTTCATTGGTTAATGTAATCCATGTATTTGAATTCAATTGAGAAACCTAATGTACCTTACCTAAGAATTATACTTAAATTTTATCCCTTTATTTTTATAGTTCATTAATTATTATTAATTATATAACTTAATTCTACAATGTATGCTAAAATATAAACAAAAAATAATAATGATTAGATAAATGCTTATGCAATTATTAATTATAAATTAAATAAATGGTTTACATGGAAGGTAGTAGTAGTTAGTTTTTTGATAGTCCACTAAAAACAAAAAACAAGAAAAAGGTTAAATCCTTGATCTCTTTGATTGATTGATATCCGGATTCAGGACACAAAATGAAGTAATGCAGAGTCACGTCGCTTAAGGAGTGAAAGTCGGAATTGGAAGAGTCACAGTAATCATAATAATGTGACTCAAAAATCAAGATTTCAATACCCTAAACTAAAAACAAAATATAATAATAATTAAAAAAGAACACGTGGCAGTTGAGTAAAGGACAAGCAAGAAAGCCCAAGTCGGTAGGTTTCTCCAGTAGCAGAACGGAGATAGTAGTAGTATAATATATATATATATAAAAGCCAAGGCCCACATCTCTCTTGTTACTTTTCTAGTTTTCTTTAATCTTCTTCTCGGCCAGGTTTCCCTCCTCTTCAACTTGCATTCTTTGTAGGTAAAGACCTCTATCTCTATAGTGTTTGCTTGATATGGAACTATAGCTTTACGTTCTTGGGTTTTTTTCATAGTGTCTGTTTGCTTTTCTTGTTTCTTTTCACAACGGTGCTTGCCCTACTATACGCTTTGTTTTCTCACTTTTTATGTTCTTCGCCTTGTTGTGGAAGCATCATATATACTTGTTTATATGGAGTTTTTTTCTTTGTTAGTGTTGCTCAGTCTTTGTAAACCGGATTTTTACGATCAAAATATTATTTATTTCTTTATTTTTGTAAGGATTTTGTTTGTGACTCATTGTTTTCTTAAACTATGTACTTTGTTCTGTCCAAGCATCCTGTTCTTTTTTTCGGTTTGTATTGTTCAGATTTGTATGCTAACCTTAAAAAGAGATTGGTTTTTGTTATACGAAGTTTTTTTTTTTTTATCAAAAAATATACCTGTTTTTTTTTTTTTTTTTAGAGAAAAGATACTTGTTTAATATGATGTTTTTTTTTTTTTTTTTTTGGTTTCTTTACAATATTAGGTTCTAAGATGGGAGAGAAAACATTAGTAATAATTTTTTGACATTAATGGTTACACAAAGTGGTGTGTAAGTGCCTAAACAATGTTGTGAATCATCTCCTTGCTTTTATATATATATATATATATTTATTGGTAAGTTTCACACTTATCCAATAAATCTTGAACTCACAAAGTATATAATCCTTTTATTTCGATTTTAGATTATTTTTTTATAATTACTCCAACCAATAAAAGCTATATAACATTAATAGGTCTACATAGTAGTTGATTTTGACATGTATCGTGCTCTGTTTGAGATCAAACTCTGGAAGACACAGTTTTCTAGTAGTTGATTATGACATTAGCTAATAAAAGCAATATAGCTTTAATAGGTCTAAATAAAAAGCAATTGATTTTGACATGTATTGTGTATCTTTTAGATCAAACTCTGGAAGACACATGGTTTCTATTAGTGGAATTCTGTTCCGTTGATGATGGCAAGGCATTTAAAATTTTTTATTTCAAATTTGAACAAATAATTATTGAACAACTTTCAGTTTTTTTCTAGTCTGATTACTTTTAATGCTCCTTTTGTAGGTCTGTGATCTTTTACTATTTGTTTTGTTGTTATAACACAATTTGAATTTATTTTATTTTTTTTAAAAACACAATTTAAGGGTTTGTATATGGTAATGATTGGGAAAGTTAAAGCTAACAACTATTTATTATATTTTGTGTTTTAGTTAACAATAATTCTACCTCCACAAAAATTTTCACAGCTTGTTTCAAATAAGTTGTTAATGGTAAATAATAGAATGATATCAATGATGAAGGAATAATGTTAATTGATTCAGCCATTTATACAAAATACTAATTATTAGTGAATTATAAAATGTCAAGGTGTGTTATCTGTTATGTTTGTAACATGTGATCATAGATTTTTTACTGTTAAACCTTTGGGTACCGCATGACCATGCGGTTATGTGTGCTAGTTGGTGTTAATACTCTTCAAAATGAAGAGCAAGGCAAATCGGTGTTTCATGCTCTAAGTGTGTTATTATTAGTTTGTTCAACTAAGATTTGTGTGAACCCAATTGTACACCATTTTATATAATTTGTTTGACTGAGATCTTGGTTGATTTCTATTCTTTTTGTCCCACTTCCTTTGCATAAGTTTTTTTTTTTTTTTTTTTTTTTAATATCGAGTTTGCCTTCTACTCTTAATACAATCCCCTTATCCTTTATGGCTATTTCTATTTGTATTCTTCTTTTTGGAGAACCAGCAAATGAGAAATATGAGTTTAACCTTTTCCCACCTATTTCTTGCATCCCAAGGACTTTGTTATTCCATTGTGCAGTAGTTATGGTTGATTTACTAGTGTCTTTTTAAAACTCAAACATATTTATTTAATAATGCCCAAGGGAAAGAAGTGGAAAACAAGGCAGGAAACTATGTGAGATTGATTTAGTCTACCATTATAGTGGCTTTTATTTGGTTTGATGGCAATGTTTGTTTCCTTGTCTAGCAAGTATCAAGTGCTATAATTCTTCTATTAAGTTGATGCATTATATGTGACTACATTCTTCTTTAATTTTTTGGCTGAACAGGATTTAGAAAATGCCTTCTTCAAGTTCAGAAGGTGGTGATAGGTTGGAATCACTGCCACCTCCTCCACCTGTTGTCCCTGCCAATGTTGTTCCCATCAAAGTTGAACTTCCAATGGCTGCTGAACCATTTAAGGAAACATCATTTCCGAAACGTGTGCCCATGGCTAGGCGTGATTTTGGAACTAAGGGGCAAAAGCTATCACTTCTAACTAACCATTTCAAAGTGTCCATGCATAAGACAGATGGTTACTTCTATCACTATAGTGTATGTATCTCCTTCCCTCCTCCCTTTCTCTTTCACCTTTCATTTGGTAACTTATCATGGTATCAAAGCATGTCATGACTCATGAGATCGAATCTTGTCTTTGCTCTAGTCAATCCCACGTGTTAAGGGGGATCTGGGCCATAAAGCTTAAGCTTTTAGGACAATTGTTAATTTATCACATTTCATTTTTTTATTTTTGTGGCCTTAGGTTGCTTTGTCTTATGAAGATGGACACCCAGTTGATGCAAAAGGTATTGGAAGAAAAGTTATAGAAAAAGCTAAAGAGATCTACAGTAATGACTTTGACAATAAAAAGTATGCTTATGATGGAGAGAAGAGCTTGTTTACCTATGGTCCTCTCAGACAAAATATACTTGAACTCCCTGTGGTGTTGGAGACTCCCTCATCCAATAGGTAATGTGATAGTTTTCACTTGACTTAATTATCTTGGAAGGTGTTTGTTTAAGACATTGACTTAATAAAGTTGTCATTGTCTATCAGGGCCAGTGGCAGAGGCAGCCCTGGAGGTGGTGAAATCACAAATGAAAGTGAGCGGAAGAGATTTAGGCGTCCATTTCAGTCCAAGACATATAATGTGAAGATAAGTTACGCTGCAAAAATACCAATGCAAGCAATTATGGATGCTATCCGTGGTGGTCAGGAATCAGAGCGATTTCAAGAAGGTGTGAGAGTTCTAGACATCATCCTAAGACAGAATGCAGCAACGAAGTAAGTTCAATTGTGGTGTGTGTGTGATAGTGATTTTTCAATTTTCATGGCTTAACCTCAGTATGATTTTGTCTAACTTAATATGATTTTTTCAGAGGTTGTCTCCTAGTCCGACAATCATTCTTCCATGACGATCCACATAACTTCACAGATTTGGGGGGTGGTGTCCTTGGATGCCGAGGTTTCCATTCGAGTTTTAGAGCCACACAAGGAGGTCTATCACTGAACATGGGTAAGTTTCTGTACAGATAGGCTTCTTCTTTTTTATTGAAAATCATTTTACAATCTCAGATTAGATTGATTATTTTCTTCGTTCTTGTTTTTTTGTGTGCCAGACGTATCTACTACAATGATTGTACAGCCTGGACCGGTAGTGGAGTTTCTCCTCATGAATCAAAAAGTTAATGATCTTCATAGAATTGATTGGATCAAGGTAACTGTCTGTTTGCTTTAATGTTGATAAAGTTGATGTAGTATGTGGTTTGATGATGATTTTGAGCTTGTACTATTTTGCTTCCAGGCTAAGAGGACACTGAAAAATTTGAGGATTAGAGTTAATAACAATGAGTACAAAATCACTGGATTGAGTGATGAACCTTGCAAAAGACAGAAGTGAGTTCTTTCTGCATTTATCCGTTTACTATTTTTCTTACTCTTCCTGTGAAGAGCCAGCATGTTTTTGCTGACAGTTTCAAAGATTTAAGCTGTAATCACTAAGACTTGTTTATATCTCATAGGTTTTCATTGAAGCAAAGAAATGGAGATGGTGAAACCAACGTTGTTGAAACAACAGTATATGATTATTATGCTAATCATAAGCAGATATACTTAAGGAATTCAGCAGATTTTCCATGTATCAATGTTGGGAAACCAAAGCATCCAACTTTCTTTCCTCTTGAGGTGACAGATACTTCTGTTTGAAGCTTTTTCTTTTACTTCTTTTTTTCCTGGGTTTAAAACTATAATTTAGTTTATTCTTCCTTTGTAGCTTTGCGTCTTGGTTTCACTGCAACGCTATACCAAGGCATTGTCCAATCTGCAAAGAGCTTCACTAGTGGAGAAATCAAGGCAAAAACCTCAAGAACGGATAAAGGTTTTGGCCAATGTAGGTTCTATTCTCTAAATGTTTGGTATAATTTGTATATTTTTCATAAAAAGCCTGCTTAGATTCCAAGTTAAATTTGGCATGTTTTTTGCAGGCATTTAAAATTAGTGAATATGACAAGGACAAAATGCTTTGTTCGTCTGGGATTTCAATAAGTAGCGAATTTACTCAGGTTGAAGGCCGTGTTTTGCCAGCCCCAAGGGTAAATATCTTTTTGCTTGCTATGCTTGTGGCCTTCTCCTTCATTATTTCTGAATCTGGCTGCTTTGGGTTTTGCTCTCTTTTTCCTTTTTTTTTTTTTTACTGATATGGTACTAATTACTGCAGCTAAGAGTCGGCAATGGAGATAATTTCTTCCCTCGAAATGGGCGGTGGAATTTCAACAATAAGGTGCTGCTGCTTTCATTTACTTGTTTTGATTTTCTGTAAAATTGTTACTTGACATTTATGTACAATTGTATGTCTATAGAAATTTGTAGAGCCAGTGACAATTGAGAATTGGGCTGTTGTGAACTTCTCGGCACGCTGTGACATACGTGGCCTTGTCAATAACCTTATGAAGTGTGGTGAAATGAAAGGGATTGTAAGTATTCTGTGAATAAATGTTCATTTCTGCTTCACGTTTTTAGTTAATTCGTTCTTTTTCATTTAGTTCTTTTTTCTTTTTCATTGGTAGACCGTTAATCCTCCAGAGCAAGCATTTGAAGAGAATCCTCGACTTAGACATGAGTCTCCACCCGTTAGAGTGCAGGAAATGTTCAAGATAATGATGTCTGGATTAACAAAGAGACCCCTATTTATATTGTGTATTCTTCCAGAGAGGAAGAACTCTGAGATTTATGGTTAGCGTTTTTTTTTTTTTTTTTTTCCTAATCTTGTTTATGTTTGAAGACTTTGATATCTTGATGATGTTTCTAATAATTGTAACCCATCAAATTGAAGGTCCATGGAAAAAGAAAAACCTTGTTGATCTTGGAATTGTTACACAATGCATTGCACCTACTAGAGTGAATGATCAGTACATAACAAATGTGCTACTGAAAATTAATGCCAAGGTAAAGTATCGAGATAACTTCGTAAAAGTAGTTTTATTGTTATCTGTTTATTCATGCCTTGATCTTGTTCTCACTTTCGTGCCTCGTAACAGCTTGGAGGAATAAATTCAAAGCTAGCAGTCGAGCATTTGCCTTCGCTACCTGTGGTTTCTGAAAAGCCCACGCTAATCCTGGGGATGGATGTGTCACATGGTTCTCCTGGCCGGTCAGATGTACCTTCTGTTGCTGCAGTAAGTGACTTTTCCTTAATCTAAAACATTTTATGTCCAGGTTCTTGTTAAATGAAATTCTTTCCATATTCAAAATTTCACTAATTTGTGCTGACTAAAAACATATATTTCACAATTTGGGATTTTGTTAGGTTGTCAGTTCCAGAGGCTGGCCATTGATTTCTCGCTATAGAGCTTCTGTCCGTACCCAATCACCGAAGGTTGAAATGATTGCTTCTCTCTTTGAGCCTGTGTCTGTTACAAATGATAAGGGAATTACAAAGATTGTGGATAATGGAATTATCAGGTAGGCTTCTCTTCATGTTCCCCAATTACAAGGTTACAGTGTTGGATCTTCTTGATTTCTCTAAAAATAAGATAATTATTCTTTGTGCCATAATTCAACACTTGAATGCCAGATATTTCTGCAGTCTTATTTTTATTGGTTGACTTACATAATCTGTTCTCTTTTAACTCTATAGGGAGCTGTTGATAGAGTTCTATGAAAGTTCTGGAAGGAAGCCTGAGCAGATAATTATTTTCAGGTATAACATCATCTCCTGCAAAGATTTTGTATAGAAGCCAAGTTGATACACATGTTGAAATTTAGTTTCAATATAAGTCATAATTAATACAATGCAATATTTACTTGTGTATAATGTCATATATTAACTAATGTTTAATGCTTACATTTACATTTTTACAATGATCATAATGGGTTTTTCATTGTTGTGCATTTTACTTGTCTTACTTTAGTTGCATTTTCCTGATCTGCCAATTTGCTTCTTTCTCTAGGGATGGAGTGAGTGAATCACAATTCAATCAAGTTTTGAACATTGAATTCAATCAGATCATTGAGGTGTGCATTTGATCAATCTACCACTTCTGTTTAATTGCTTTACTTTGTAATAGATAATTTTGCTAGCTTTAACTATATACCTTCTATCTTTCAGGCCTGCAATTTCCTTGATGACAAGTGGTCTCCAAAGTTCACAATAATTGTTGGGCAAAAGAATCATCACACGAAGTTCTTCCAGGCTGGAGGAGCTCCTGAAAATGTTCCACCTGGTTAGTCAAGTTATGAAGAAAAAAAATTAAAGAAACAAAACAAAACAATCCTAGTAGTTATTGATTTCCATCTTTCTCCATTATTTCTTTGCAGGAACTGTCATTGACAGCAAAGTTTGTCACCCAAAGAACAATGACTTTTACCTGTGTGCTCAAGCTGGGATGATTGTGAGTAATATAACTCTACTAGAACATAAAATATTTTATTATGTTCATTATGCTAAGTTGAAAATGGTAATTAATTGATTTTTTGAACAGGGAACAAGTCGACCTACACATTACCATGTTCTACATGATGAGCTTGGTTTTTCAGCAAATGATATGCAGGAGCTAGTTCATTCATTATCTTATGTGTAAGTATATATATATATACTCTAAACTTTTCTATTATAGATGGAAGTATTGGATGATTGACAATGAATTTTTTTTCTTTGTGGGAATTTCAGGTACCAAAGAAGCACTACAGCCATATCAGTAGGTAAGTGTCTATGTATTTTGATTCTTGCTCATGCTCCTAGTATGATTGTCTAAGTTTCTTACATGTCTACCATATTGTGCTTCTTATTGCAGTTGCTCCAATATGCTATGCCCATTTGGCAGCAGCCCAGATGGCACAGTTTATCAAGTTTGAGGAGATTTTAGACAAAAATCCTTCTGATGATATCACATCTGCTGGTGCTGTGCCAGTGCAGGAATTGCCTAGATTGGAGAACAGAGTTAAAAATTCCATGTTCTTTTGTTGAGGATTTTATTTTAGGTGTCATTCTTGTAATAACTATACAGTTACTTAGATATTATTTTAGGGATTTAGTTTAGGGAATTAAAATTTTAGAAATAGTTTTAGAATTACACTTTTCTTGAATTCTTGTTCTTTATATGTTATGGAAATGTTGATTGATATGAATTCCTTAAATTTTTTAATTGATGTGAATTCTTTAAATTTTCTCTTTGGTATGCTGCACATTATTATGATAAATGACTTTATTTGAAGGAAAAAAAAAAAAAAAAAAAAAACATGTTTTGTTAAAAATAAGCTCATCCGTTTTCAAAATTAAAAATAAATAAATAAAAAGGCTCCTCCAAACAATTAATGCCTACACATTTCATTGATTTGACATTCTCTGGATTTATTTACATAACCCCTACGTCATTTTCCACTTTTTGTTTTGGTAATAATTTGAAGTAGAACAGAAAAGCTTCTTATTCTGTTGACAAACAAATCTTATATTGTTGTATAACAGAAAACCTAAGATGCAATATTTGAAGAATTATACCTTAAGTAACTTGTAATACAGAGCACTTAAAGTTTATTTATTTTCATTTTTGCTATCTCTCTAAAGAAATTGAACTTGCAATACAGAGCAATTTTGGCCCTTTCCACTAAAATGTTCAAAGATGTTACAATGGTTTTAAAAAAAAAAAAAAAAAAACATAAAGGTAAATAAAAGTAGATGGGAGTATATTAGATTTGAATGAATAATTCGGAATTAAAATAATGTCTATAAATATTGGATTATTTCCTTTATTGTATTCTAATTTAATAGCATAATCATGTTATTTTATTATAATTTAGGATACTAATTAAGAATTTCAATATATTCATTTATCATTTTATTTTATTTTTTTCAGTTTTTGACCATTTTCAAACAAAATTATTTACTTTCTCATATTGCTTTAATTTAAAATAGTTTGATTTTTATTTATTTTAAACCATACATATTTTTATAAAATTATATTCAAATCTAATCATCCAAATTATAAAAATAATTTTAATAAATAAAAAATATCGATGTTTAATATAAATAATAAAACATGGAATTAATCGAAATTGCATAACTTTATAAAATAAACAATAATACTAATAATAGTATTTAAGTTTACTTAAATTAAAATAATTTTATATAAATATCATATGATGAACATTTTTAATCCGTCCGCTCCACCGGAAATTCACTCTGCCGAGCGGACATTCACTCTGCCTTTACCGTACTCCAGCTTGGTAGTTTCCACCACTTGTCCAGGGTTGAGCCCTGGGATGTGTTTTATACTTTTAATTATAAAAACATAAAATTTTCAGAATCTTTTTGTTCCATACAGTAACAAGTATACATGTATTATACTTTAATTAGCATATTTACTATGGTTGAGATGAAACTCATGTGTAGAAAACTAGAAACTCATTAGTGAAAAGGTACAACACTACAGTCTGACAAAAATTAAAATTATAACACGAATGATTTCACAGAGATATAGATACAAGCAACATCTCATATAGGGAGAAGCAAACCATGGACAGTGTTGCAACAGACTCAGCTCATTCAGATAGATAGAGAGATATATATCAGGAGACTGCTTTGCTTACATCCACCCCAAAATAAAAACAAACTAAAAAAAAAAAAAAGGTGCATGCTTCATATCTACAGAGCTTCCACATATATGTCAGAATGGGGCCGACGTTGTTCTCCGAAGCTGATACCTCGGCTCTGGAGGCGGAGCAGTTGGCAACCTGTTCTCCAGCTCCTGCAAGACAAGGACCAATATTAAAAAGCACTATACAGCTTTACCTCTTGTATTTCAGTACCAAGAACAGACATGTTTCATGACAATTATAATTAGCATAGCAGCCCAGACTAAGACGATAATCATCGTCATCATTTCAAGATGCAGACCAAAAAAATGATGAAGTTTGCTTAATTTGTAACAAACCAGGGATTCTGTCTGCTCTCTGCTAATGAAATGCCATTAGCAAGAAAGAAGAAAGTACAACAGGATAAAGAGCCCCAGGAAGAAATAACTAAATGAATAAATATGAAGGGAAGAAGAAATTCAAGGCAGCAAATGACTTTCAATCGTATTCTTAAAGGTACGAATCCTCTTTGACCATTGCTGCCTAATTAAAAGTAATCAATATCACTGACCAGACTCAAATCACTCAGGTGTGAATCTAGTCAAATTTGATTAAAATATTATTGAATCAAACTGGGTTGGTTTAATGACCAACCTATATGAATCACAACAGCTCTCATTGATAGTCGGTATGTTGGTCGATTCCCTTTGGACAGAGTGACCTGGTTGGATTGACAAATTCAAATTCTGATATATGAAAGAAATGCAACTCTTTGCAAAATCAAATAGAATCTGACTCAAATAAGCCAAAAAGAGTTCTCTAGGAAATTTCATAGAACGTCCAATCCAACACGCCACACCCCCCACCCCTTTTGGGTTATGAAAAGACTATTCCTAGATCCACTCTATGCTTTTAGTGTAATGTAGTTACATAAGAAGTCACCTAGGTTTTGAAATTTTTTTTTTTTTTAAATGTAACTGGTACTACAAAACGCAGATAATGTGAGTCCATATCCACTGTTCCATAATTTCAAACAGACCATTTTAAGATGAATAAATATAATTAAATACATGAATACAATGTGATAAGTCCTAATACGTGGTTAAGTAATCACACCACACAAGTGCTACTTAAGAACTTTGCACACACATTGATGTGTGCGTGTGTACATGTGTGTAAACATAGAGTTATTTACTAGCATATCCATGCCGCCTTGTATCCTATTTCTTTAAGAATCATTTTATGGTTTATTCTTATCATAAACATATCACATAACTGTATCCATGCTTCGTAGGAATGACAATAGACAAGAATGCACAACAATGCCACCCTAAACCCACATTTTGACTCTTTCAACTCTATTTTCGATTTGGTTAGAGTACGACCCTGAATCTCCTTAAAGTTGAATAAATGTTTTTTTCTCTCTCTTTTTTAATGTAGCAACTAATTTTTTTTCCCCGGAAAATCCAATTCACACACCTGAATGAAATTGAACCTGTGAACTTAAATTTAATCACACAATGATATGGTATTCAAGTAGTGGTAGAATTGCAGAACAGCAATCTTCACAAGAATAAACTATGAGCAGAAGGTCATGAATCTCAGAAGTCAGACCTTGCAGAACACGTTGCTAAAGGGCGTCAAATACTACTCTTGTTTTAACTTTTAACAGACATACACTGAAACAACGAAACCATTTGATTAACTACCCAAAACATGTCATCAAATGCAAACTACTTATGGGCTTAATAACAATTCAAGAAGCCAGCAGAAGAAATCGAACACATCTCATACAGAATTGGAGCTAAAGTGGGAGGTATGTGTACATTTGAGAGCAATAGATTCCAAAGGACAAGCTTCATTGTTCTGGTTCTAGTATTATATAAAATAAATAAAATTTGGGCTTCAACTCATCAGAGTCCAGTATTCTCAGCAAGGGATGTTGAGCAATCTTCTTCTCTGGATCTTTTGGATTCTTCACATTTTAATATGCAACTTTATCAGGACCTTTAGTAACCCTGATTGTGTACTTTTGTTGCCTCTTTCCTTTGATTTTTAACAAATAAAATTTTACTTATAAAAAAGGAGTCCCTTAGGTCCATATTCCTGGAATGGAACTACATAGTTCTATATGAGAATGTTTTTCTTCGCTTCTGAACTATATATGACATCACGGAATCGGGATATCTCCCACATGAAACTATATCTATCGGGAAAGCCTGCTTAGTATTTGCTAATCCATATTTGACACACTTTCTAGAGTAATTATATATTCCTAGTATAATTTCAATTAATGTTTCCACCATTTCTGTTGGTTGTAAAATGTTGACATTAGTTTCAACTTATACAAAACAGCTTTGGTCCCAAGTTATGTTTAGGAAAATCCCAACTTCTTAAAACCTCCAGACCAACTATTTTATCTTTCTCACCCCCTCTTTAGATAGGACATAAAACTCTACTCAACAAGGCCATAAAACCACCATATAGAAATAGATGCCCCAAGATAAACATGCCTGCAAATTAAAACGTATTCTAGTGACAGATTATTTATAACTACATTCTGATACGATTAAGGTTAATCCTTCAAAAATTGAATAGAGTATTATCTTCCATGGATTCAAGTCAAGTAAATCACGAGCCAACAACTGAGACGTCTATTTACCATTGTAAATTTTGACAAAACCTATTGTATCCATGATAGCTACATAATTTGCATCAACAAACTGATTAATGCCAATATAACAAAATAACAGGTTTAAAGTTGGAACTTAGAAACAACAATAAGTGGAGGGTCTCCAAACACTAGTAGAGTTATGATACAGAAAACTCAAGAATACATCTTCAAATTTCCAAATGGAAAACAAAAAATTCATGAATGAATTGATACTATGTATGTATGTATGTGGTCCTTTCCATACAATTACAAGATATTCTGATATTAAATTAAATAATTACATCAAGAATAATTACATTTTGTTTTGCTAGAAAATAATAGAAGAATGAAAAAATAAAGGGTAGAAAAATAATTTGGAGATTTGATTGGCAATTGAATTTTGAAAGAGGGAGTCAGGAGACAGATAAGATCAAAAAAATAAATAAATAAAAAGGCCTTTCTACTAATTACAGCCCCTCTCCACAACACCCAAAAATGAACACATGGGGAAAAATCCCACTCCTAATTTCTTCCCTAGGCAAACAAGAGAAAGAAGTTTATATATATATATATATATATATATAAGTAAAAGTATTTTATTGAATCCTTTTTCTTTTCTCATCTGCCCCATAATGATAAATCACAGGTCTGCTATAATTATTATAAATTTAGCCACTTTTTTCTTTTTTTAAATAGATAAACATAATTCACACCAATTGATACCATGACCATGCCCTCAACCTATAAATCCAACATTCCAAAATTGAGCAGTAAAATAAGCCCCCAGCCTCACTGCAGTTACAAGTATTGTGTACCTTTGGGTGTCTGACAACAGCCATGTAAAGCTGAGCCTTGTGTAAAAACATAATGCACAGAGTTTCTCATCTTCAAAGACAAGGACTTAACATAGGAACTGCCAGTAAGATGGTCTCGATACTTCCTGGTATGCATACCATACTTCATCAATGCAGCAAAAGTTTGAAAATAAGATTTTCAACTTTTTGTAACATATCTAACACTTCTAGGTTGCTCTTATTGAGTATTGAATACACCTTCAATGTTAGGATACGACCTTTTTCTAATAGAATGGTGTAATAATTATAAAGAGATACACATGAAGGGTTTATGACTTTTGCTTTTTTATTAACTTATAGATAAATGCTTGCATGATTATGCTACTACCAAAAAACTGTAGCATATGAAAATTGACTATATATAAAAATTTTATATTTTTGCTTATCAGCATATATCTCCACCATTATGTATATTACTTTTTTGAAATTGTCAAGTTGAGAAAGCTGCATTGGAACATACCCATAACCCATGCCCTATATCCATTCTACCTAAGACTTTTAATTTTCTTTGAATCACAAATAGAAATAGAAATCACACTACCATTATGCTTTTGAGACAACAAGGCATCAAAAATTAAAATAAGACAAAACAGACCAATATGGCAAATATGTCAATATCTTAAATGAACAACCTAACCTTCCGTTTCCGAAGCCTTTCATTTTCCTCTTCCAGACGTGAAACTTTGTTCTCTAGTTCATTTGTGTAAGCCTGTTATCAGATCATTGGAAAATCAAGAAAATAAACACTGAAATAAAAAAACAAAACAAAACCAACATTGCAATGGATTTGAAACAACCAACACAGTCGAAAGCCAACCTGCTTCCTCGCTCGTGAACGGGCAGCAGATTCACGGTTCTTGATCATCCTCTTCTGCCTCCTCTCAACTGTCTTCTCAATCATGTCCTCTGGGTTGCCTCTTTTCCTCCCAGGCATCTGTGTGTCTGACAATGCACCCATCAAAGGTGAAGATAATGCCATCTGATTGTCTGGATACGTAACATCCATCACAGCACCAGCCCCCATATGCAGTGCCTGTGGTATAGGCTGGCCAGGCATATAAACCCCCATCATACTTTGTTGTGGATGCTGATATTGCGGCTGTGGATACTGCATCCACTGACCTTGCTGTGGAAACTGCGGCACTACATTCTGATCAGCCCCAACAGGACCAGCACTTTTTTTATCCGAAGATATTTGAGCCACAACTCCTGCTTTCACCAAGAAATCCTCCAAAGTCATCTCACCCAAAGTAGGCTGTCGTTCCCGAGACTTCTTTTCCTCATTATTTTTGCCTTGCTGAATATCTCTCCAAACCTCATCAACCGTCTTCTTGCTCAATGCACTAGTTAACGACAGGCTAGCCTGACGCTGCAGGGCAGTTTGATTGGCCTGTACTGTGCCCTCAACGTCCATACCTGTGGACTGGTTAGCCTCGACAGTCCATACATTCTTTAGAAGCTCATCGAGGTTCATGCTGCTAAGTGGCTTCCCCAAGTCACCTAACTGATTTTGAACCTCATCAAGTGTAAGACTGTACATTGAATTTTGTCGTGTCAATGGCTGGAATTGCAACTGTTTGTTATTACTATCACCACCACCTTGAGACCCCATTGTCTCTATCCCCATTCACCAAACCTCAATTAATTTATTCATTCCAATCTCAAAATCGATTGTCTATAGCAACAGCCACAAAAACTCCAAAATTTAGCCCTAAAATCTGCTGAACCCAATCCTCAATTACATTTAAGTAATCAGAAACCTGAAAATCCCAGCAATTTATCAAAATCTTTGTCAGCTCAGATCATCTAAAATATCCTAAAATAAAGATATCATACACAAAATACACACTGCATATATTTATATACATATATTAAAAAGGTGAATGAGGGTCAGAAATCTTCAATCAAATTCTTTCTCTTTTCTTTTTATAAATAGAGATCACTATATATTTCGTGCAAAAGAGCTTGTAGGCAGGCACAGAGCAGAGCTACAACCTCCATTTACCAGATCCTCCTTAAAATCTATCTTCAAACTCACCCCAGAAACTATAAGCCATAGACAATGAGTCCACTGATGGAAAACAGCAACACTCATTTTAAGAACAAAATGTGACAAATCTCTTGCATGCACCAGGAAATGGCTTAGCTAATTAGCTATACCTCCCATTATCAAATTCCTTTAAAACCCAAAACCCACTACTCCAAACCCAAAAGAATAACCCACAGAATGTCCCCATTAAAATCCCAACTTCATATGCTTTGGATTAAACAAACCCAGAAGCCAATTTTACTAGAATATCCTAAAAATAATAAAATGAAACATGGAAAAACAAGATTACCCTTTTTTATCACAATAGGATTTATACAAAATGTGACCAATCTCTTGCATGCACCAGGAAATGGCATAACTATTTAGCTATAGCCTCCCATGCCAAATTCCTTTGAAACCCAAAACCACTACTCAAAACCCAAAAACTAACCCACAAAATGTCCCCATTAAAATTCCCAGCTTCATATGCTTTGGATTAAACAAACCCAGAAGCCAATTTTACTAGAACATCCTAAAATAATAGAATGAAACATGGGAAAACAAAATTAACTTCTTTTAATAACAAATTATACAAAACAACATCATAGCATTACATCACAAGAATCCCAAAAGGTAATTAAAATGAGAAAAGCTAAGAAAAGAATAGAAAGGGCATGCATGCAACAAAATCACTGTTCTCATTCAAACCAAACAAAAATTCTCCAAAATCCCAAAAATAAAAAGTGTAAAGAAAGAAGAAGGCAAAGATCAGAAACCTTTCATGTAAACCCAAATGTAAAACAGTGAGATATTAAGGAAATGAAGGAGAATCAAAGTGTAACTTACTTGATCTGAATCTTTCCTCTGATACTAAGAAAAAAAGACTTGTTTTTTATGTTTGCTTTTTGGGGGGTGTGAGATTTTGAATTACACTCATTGAAGTGGAAATCATCACAAGCATATGTACATGAGTATTTGTTTGCACAATGTCTTCGCTTGCAGAGGGACAATCCCAGGTGGGTATATCTGCGTATGTTTTGGTGTATAGGAGAGAGAGAGAAAGAGTGAAGAAATAAATAAAAACCAAGTGCCCAAAATTTATTTATAGGAGTAGAGAGAAACAAAGTTAATTGGCGCATTTTACTTTTGTTTATTGTTTCCAATATGAATAAAATAAGAAATGTTATCATGTGGGTGGCCTCATGTCTTAATAATGAGATCCCCCACTTATTTGGTTACTTAATGGCACATAAGACGATAAATATGTTTTGATTTGTTTTTTGTATTTTGTATTTTGTAAGCCCCAAACATAAAAAGAAAACAAAAACAAATAATTGATTGATTGGCCAATGCACTATTCAAAAATAGAGGAAGCCATGGTTTTGTGAATTGTGAAAGAGGATATAGTGTTCTTTTTTTCTTTCTTTTTAATTAATTTTTTTTACTAATTTTGTTTGTCTAATCTAATACATCCTGTTTTGAGTTTGAAATTATGATATATAGATATATGTGGGAATCATTTATTATTAATAAAAAAAATGTGAGGTGAGGTATGTCTAACCGTTGCATTCAATGTCTTCTTAGCATGGGAGTGGCTTTCACATTTATGGAGCCCACCCTTAAATGAAAGGATGTCGTATATAATATGTTATTTTGGGAGGCAATTTAAAACCCAAATTAAAAAAATATATAAAAAAAAATGTAGGAAACTGTACCATATATGCATTAAAATTTTGAATTGGTTTTTTGTTTATTTGTCAATTTGTTAAAAGTGGACAAAATTACAAGAGTAATTAAAAAATAAAAGAGTAACAAAATAAACATAAACTCCAAAGCAAAAAGACTAAACTAAACTTAATAGTTTTTTTTAATAAATTTCACTAAACACCCCTGAGGTTTAGCAAAACTAGACTCGTTGCACTCTATTTTCAACAAATGGCACTTCACTCCAAAATTCCAAAAATAATTCACACTTCGCTCCGAAAATTATTAAACTAATTAACACTCCGTCCCAAAAATATCAAATTAATTGATACTCCACCCTCAAAATTGGAGTAGAGTGTGAATTATTTTGGGAATTTTGAAGCGGAATGTCATTTATTGAAAATAAAATAGAACGAGCAAACCTAGTTTCGCCAAACTTAGGGATGTCGGTCTAATTTACCTTTTTTTCGATAGTTGGAAAATAAGATTTGAACCCTAGTAAAGAAAACAAATAATATCAATTGAATTACAAAACTCTAAACCAAACACATTAGTAATTAAAAATAAAGATAAAAGCGTAACAAATTAAACATAAACTCCAAAGCAAAAGGACTAAACTAAACTTAATTGTTTTTCATTTAATTTCGATAGTTATGAGAGAAGATTTAAACCTAATATAGAGAACAAGTAATATCAATTGAATTACAAAACTCTTAAACAAACCGATCATGAAGATAACGAGAATGTGAATTTTGAATACTACAAAGAGTATAATCACACTGTATTTTTGCCCAAGGTATAATCACACTGTATTCTTGCCCAAGGTAAGGTAAGGTAAGGAAGCGTTTGCGTGGAACCAAAACCTAACTGACGGGATTTTTGTCCGCTAGTGAGGTCTCTGCAAGTCGGATATGGATGGTAGGTGTGAGACTTTTTCAAAAATATAAAAAATTACTCTTTCTTTTTGCCCCCAAATTTTCACTTTATAGGAACTCATAACTAGATTAAAAAATTGTTCTGGAATGATGATCAGAGCCCACTTTAGATATTATTGTGGCTCAAGAATCTACCATTGGCAATATTACGGGTCACCTTGTTGACAAGTCTTCACGTATCTTCTTCTTCTTTTTTCTTTTTTTTTCCATTGTACTTCATACTTTATATAATATAAGTTCTGTTCTATAAGTTGTAATTACTATATTCTGTACAGCATGCTTTTAGCCAGTACTAAAAGTTAATTATATTAAAATTGTAAGATAAATACGTTTTTTTTTTTCTAAATAAATACGTTTTTTTTTTTTTTTTTTTTTAGCTAAATGAGTTTTACTTAAAAAAACACATTTATAAAAAAAAAAAAAAGTTTTTTTAAAAAAAAAACAACAAGACACTCAATCAGCTCTATCACTCAGCTATCATGTCTCTAAAACAGAAGGATTGTGTAGCTATGATTACAATATAAATAAAGATTGTGTAGAGAAGCAAACTTGGCCAAACAATGAGCCACATTGTTTGCTTCTCGTCTCACCCAACAAAAGGAACAAAAATTAAAAGCTAAACCTAACCATATGTTATTAATCTCTAACATTTACACAGTTATATATTTGATCCTTAATATTTGAAATGCGCGTAATAGGTTCTTAATGTTTCAAAATCATATAATATTTGATCATTTTGGTGATTTTTAGTCCCTACATGTAAAACAAATGAGTGTAATTGACCTCTAAAGTTTTAAAAGATGAGCATTGTTAATCCCTAAATTGTGCGATTTAGAGACTAATAACGCTCGTTTTTAGTTCCTGAAAGTTCAAAATTTGAGCGTTACTGTCCCTAGGAACCAACAGTGCACTTTTTTAAACGTTATGGACCAATTGTGTGCGTTTTAAATATTGAGTATCAAACGTGTAACATGTATAAACATTAGGAACCAATTAAAAATTTACTTTGCTATAAAATTGTAGTAATTGAGTTTTAATTGAAATGGTATTTAAAATTTTGGTGTAAATTACACCATCTTGAAATAATTAAATTTTATTTTTATTGTTTGCTTTTAATTATTGAAAAGCATTAAAAAAAATTATCATTTTTATTGAGGGAAAAGAATAGAGATTTTACTTATCTAAATCGTGAGTTGTTTATAATCAATTACTCAAATACTAGCTGGATAGTTAACAAAAAATGACTTTTTCACATAATATAGAAAGTTTATTGGGAAGTCCAACAAGTCATGCTTTAAAGAAAAGAAAAAATGAAAAAATGAAGACACATTATTTTTGATTGATTGAGAAGACACATCTATCTTATCAAAAAAAAGAGAAGACACATCTATTCCGAATAGCCACTTTTTACATGCATTCCGTGCATGTTCAAAAAACATTTTTAATTTTTAATTTCATTTTTTCCATTGTGCATATTGATTCTAAAACTAAATATAAAATATAAAAAATTACTGTCACTTATAAAGAATAGTTTTAGAATCCAACAAACAATTCTTCTACAATTAACGGCAGTGAAATGGAAATTCTTAAGTCTCGCAGCATGATTGTCTTGTTGAAAGTGTTAAAAATTATAATATCTGTGTGTGTTTTAATAAAATATTTGTCATATATTGTAAAATATATGTAGTTTGATAGTAAAGTTAATTTTATCACAAATATCACTAATTCTATCAAAATTCACACATTTTATTTTTTAATAATAAATATATATTTATCAATACGGACACAACATTTATCACAAAACACACAAATTTTATCAAAATCAACATCAATCCCTGTGGCGGGACCTAAGTGTTTCCCTAAACGACATCAAGACTCAATAGCCTTTTCAGTTGGTGAGAATTTTAAATATTACGAGTTATAATTCTTTATATTTTAAACTCGTGAGAATTCAAATTCCTGAAAATTGATATTTATGTTGTTTGGATATATTGTGAATTTTAAACTTATCTCATATAAAAAAAAAACACTATTTAAAAATAACAATCTTAATTTTATCATATTAAGTTTTTATAATTAGCCGCTTCATATAGCAATATTTTTTAAAATACTCATTTTGAATATACCTTTACATAAGTGGCTTGATGGTAATTGAGCATAAGTTTTTTTACTTTTTTTTGTATACCTTTACATATTGACAAAAAATATAGGAGAAAAAACAATTAAAAGATGTTTCAAAGTACAATTAATTTTGTTTTTTATGTGAACCAAAAAAAAGAAGAAGAAAAGAAAAGAAAAAAAGCAAGTCACAATGGGTTGAATTCATCCTTCAAAAACCAAATATGGTTAATAGAAATAGTAACAAATTTTAACATCTACCTAATTGGTAACCCATCGTCCGCTAATCAAAATTGTAGTTGGTGTCTTATGTTATTACAATAATATTACAGGCACAATAAATTTAATAACTTTTTTCACAATCAATTGAGGTGGCAAACTGTGATTAATGTAACATTGTGATCACCACCAACATCATCTTTATTATAAACTAATCATAATTTAACACCTCAATACTTATGAAAAATGATTTGAAAATTGTTGTATCATTAGAATTATTAATAAATTTATGGACACAAGGTTTTCACAATATTGTTTAGGTGACAAACTGTAAATAGTAGATAATAAAATGATATTTAATGATGGGTCCATGTGAAATCCAATAACAAATTTCACTTAGACAATGTTGTCAAGTAAAATCATTATATCTGTAACATTACTGTAAAATTGTTGGTCTTAATTAAGTGATTTTAGTCCATGTAGGAGTATAGAATCCGGATCTATTTTGTTGGTGGTTTTTTTTTTTTTTTTGGTAAAGGAAGATCATGACTTGGACGTGGGGCTTGGAATTGGGCTTATACCACAAATAGTCATTAGAACTTGGGCCCACTAGGACTTCTTTGGGCTGCAGTAAATGGTTTTATTTGCTCATACCATCGATATCTTTTCTTGGTTGTTTTTTTATTTGTTTTTTATTTTTATTAGGCCACTTCTTCAACAGCATACATTTTTTTTAAACGTTATAGATCAATTGTGCGCATTTCAAATACCAGGGATTAAATATGCAAATTGTGTAAATATTAGGGACCAAGAGTATATATAACCCAAAATATACATCATTTGCTAAAGCAATTAAAAAATATGAGGATAAATCCTTTAACCATACATTAAAGCGGCTGAGATCTCGTGCAATAGTTTTAAGTGATAGAGATTGAAAATTATTTTTTCAACTTAAAAAAAACAACTTTCAATTTTGGGCGTCTAAAACTATTGCACCAATTGAACAAGATCAATCTCAATCCACATCGAAATATACCATAGCATAAGTAATTAACATCCAAGCCAGTTTATTTCCTCATGTAGGCACAAAAACCAACCACAACCCATTGATGTGGTGTGTGTTGGTTGATGAAACATACAGGTTGATCCAACAATGGTCTTTAGTGAAAAGAGTGTTAGTCACTCATAATATGTTATGATTACAAAGTTGTGATCGTAGCATAACTCATTAGAGCCAAAAGAGTTGTTGAGCTACAACCTTGTTGCAATATTCTATTGAACTCGGTATAATCACACTCAATCACACCCATAGCATAATTCTCATATGACCATGAACTAAAGGAAGTCTCCAACTCTTACCAAAATTAAGATGTTCCGTGCATCTCTAATAACGATTCAAAGCCCGAAGCATCCCAAAATCTAAAGAAAGTAAATTGACCAATTAAGATTATAAAAGCCTTTTAAGGATGTGGGAGCCAAGCACCACCATTAGTAGGTTGTTCATGAACATTGACAGTGCTAGGGTGGGGAGGGAGACAAGGGTAGCCTTGGTGGCTCCGCCTCTATTCATTTTTTTTTTTTTTTCACATTTCTTTGACATCTATCTTTCTTCTTTGTATAGCTTCTATTGCTCTGTTTTGTTTTTATAAAATAAAATAAATTTTTATTTACAAACATGCTATTATCACCACGAAAGAATTATTTAAAGAAAATGATTGATAAAAAATAAATATAAATTTTAGAAAAACACTTCTTGTATTCAGTACCGCAAACAATTATGTGATTATATGTGAGGGTCCTTAATTAGTGGGAGTAGATTTGATGATTAGTTTAAAATTTTTCAATTTACTTTTATATCCTTAAGAGCATTCACATCCGCTTCTTTATAATTTTAGCTACTTTACCTCTTCAAAACCAACTTTATTTATTTTACCTCTCAACATTTATAACATACTCACATCCCACTCTTTATTTTACACTACATTATATTAAAATATTATTAAAAAAACTATTTTTTATTTTTTTCCCAAATTCCCCCTAACACCCACCCTCATCCATGGCAGAAACCAATTCCCCCAACACCCACCGCACCCATGGCAGCAACCAAGTACCCCAACACCCACCCTCACCCACGGCAGTAACCAAGTCCTTCGCCGCCCCAGCCACCACAAAACCACAACCACCAGCCCCTTTGCCGCCCCAACCACCACCACCAGCTCCTTCGCCGCCCCAGCCGCCACAAAACCTGCAGAAAAATCCAAACCCAAACCCATGACCACCTTCAAAACCAAGACAGCCGCCACAAAACCTGCAGAAAAATCCAAACCCAAACCCATGGACTTCTTGGAGAAGACAGTGGAGGAAAGCGACGACCGAGACTCGAACAAGAAGAAACGCCGACGAAGCTAACTGCGGCACAAGGTTGCCGCTTGCCAGAGTTCAGGATTTTCAGAGGAGAGAAGTTGTGAGGGAGAGAGAAATGGGTCCGAGAAGAAAGAATAAAAAACGAAAGAAAATAGATTTAGATGAGCAACAATAGATAGTCGGTGATCTTTACAGTAGTCGGTATCTTACCGACTACTGTAGCAACTTGTAAAAATTTGAGCAATAATACCTCACCGGATGCGGGTGTTATTTTAGCACATTTGATGAACAGTGTTATTTATTTTTGCTAAAAAACCTGTTTAACTATCGGGATGAGAATGCTCTAATTTGTTTTATTGCTAAATATATCTACTATCAATTAGGTAATAAAGTTATTTTCGGAAGTAGCAAAAGTATATATCAAAGAATTTTCTTTGATTATTAATTAACATTTTATTGTCACATTGGCCGATTGTGTCATTGCCTAAAAAGGACAAACCGACCCGACCCATTAGCAAAAGGGATAATGGAGCTGTCAAAAATTATTCCTTCGCCGCCCACTCAGACGCCACTTACTTTCTCTCTCTAGGTTTGATTTTTTTTTAAAATCAGAGAAGCGCTCGAAAGTTCTTGTGAGACGGTTTTATTTTTTGAATTCCCTCTTTCCCATTTCAATCTTTACACTTCTCTTTAAGTTCAAACCAATTTCTCTCTCTCTCTTTGTACTATATTGCAAAATTGAAATTTTAATAATAAAATGTCGGCTTCGACCGTATCTATAACGGCGAACCCGGCGGCTCGGCGCCGACCCGTGGTGGCGACCGAGAAGAAAGCCACCAGCATCGAATTGGTCGAAGCCACCGTGGATGATAAAGTCATCGCTGCCATTAGCAAGGATCTGAGTCACCACTCGATTCGCGGCGAAGCAACGCTCTCTAAGGATTTGGGGAAGAAATCATCATCTGTAGCGCCTAACAGTAACAACAACAACAACAATTCGAGCGTGCCTCTTCGTCGTGCTCGTAATAAGGTGGGACCTACTGGTACTACGACTACGAGACCGGACCACCAGCCACGGTGGATCACGATCTTTCGGGTGTTCGCGAAGAACTTTGTTCTTCTTGTTGTTCTTGCTGGATTGGCTCAGCTCGTTCGTAAACTTGCTTTGAAACCTGATTTCGATGGGAATGCTCATAACAAAGCCCTCGCGGGCACGCAAATGGAATTCGAGGGGAGGATTGCGGAAGTGGAGGCTTTTCTCAAGACCACTGCTAAGATGATCCAGGTTCAAGTCGAGGTCGTCGACCGCAAGATCGATAACGAGATCGGCGGGGTCAGGAGGGAAATCGCCAAGAAAATTGAGGATAGAAGCGTTGTTTTAGAGAACCAGTTGAAGGAATTGGAAGCCAAGAGCGAGGGATTGGAAAAATCCTTGGGAGAATTGAAATCAGTGGAATGGTTATCCAAGGAAGAATTCGAGAAGATATACGAAGATTTGAGGACAGCGAGGAGCAAGGAATACGGAGAGGACGACGGACAAGGGAGTTTGGATGAGATAAGAGCGTACGCGAGAGAAATGATCGAGAGGGAGATAGAGAAACACGCGGCGGATGGGCTAGGTCGCGTGGATTACGCGTTGGCCACCGGGGGTGCGGTGGTGGTGAAGCATTCGGAGCCATTTGCGGCCGGGAAAGGAAGTAATTGGTTCTTGATGGGTGGTAGAAGTATGGTTCATAACAATGCTGATAAGATGTTGAGACCGAGTTTTGGAGAGCCTGGGCAGTGCTTTGCGTTGAGTGGTACCAGTGGCTTTGTGCAGATTAAGCTGCGCACGGCTATTGTTCCTGAGGCTGTTACTTTGGAGCATGTTGCTAAGGTGATGCTTTTGCTTTTGATGTTATTGGTTTTGTTTTGTTTTGAATATGTGCATTTGCATTGTTTCGTTGAATTTGCCTGTGTTATGAGATATTGAATTGAGAATAGGAAGCTGGAGATTTGTTCTTTTATGTATATAGATTTTAATTGTGATTATATGAAAAACATTGTAATAGTAAGTGGTTGAATACGAAGTAAATAGATAGATTAAATTATGCTAGAATATGTGCATTCATCCTTGCATCTTTTATTGTGAACCATGTATGCCTGCAAGTAAGATCTTTGGTGGAACTTAAGCCTTGTGTCTGAAGTTACCGAAGTTGTTCTTGGGTTCTCTTTCTGCAAGATTAAAGATTTATCATTCATTAGGTAATAACAACGTCATGGTTAAGAAACCATGATAATAATAATACCAAGAGAGAAAAACTTCTGCAGACGACATGGTATTGGTTCCCTATATTTTAATTTGTTGTTCCTAAACTATCAAGAAGGGTGGAAGAGTGTGTTTAAACTATGAAATATGGAATCCTTTAAACCTCAAATTGATTTTCAGGAAGGATGTGTCCTCAATTTAGTGGGTGCGAGGTAAGCCCTTTTACTGGGAATCAGATTAGTAGTAACAATATCAACTTCAGGATTGGAGTGGAATTTTGGGTCTTCTATTATGACTTATACGTAAAGCAGGGTTGGAAGTGAAGACCTTCTTGTAAGCCTGAGATGAAGGTATCTTAGAGAGCAACAAAAAGTGGATGATTTGAAGTTCGTTTGTATGATTTTTTGTGGGGAAGTTATACTGTTTGTTTCCTTGGTGTTATTACTATGTTTTGTGGGTAAGAAACCAAGAAAGGTTGTGAATCTTCATTTCCTTGGTGGAGCATTTGGGTTGTAAGGTTAAAATGACCAAGAAAGGATTGTTTTTGGTTTTTGCAAGGACAATAGCATTGGGGAAAATAATGATGGTGGATAGCCTCCGAAAATGACATATCTTGATTATTAATTGGTGTTGCATGTGCAAAAATAGTGTGGAATCAGTTGAGCACTTGTTACTCCATTGTCCAACAGCTTTTGATATCTAGTCTTTTGTTGGATATTTTGTTTGATGCCCAAGACTATGATTGAGATGCTTGTGTGTTGGCAAGGAAGATTTCATTGTCATAGTATAGAAAATTTGGAAGGTTGTCCTTTTTGGGTGTTATGTGGAGAATTTGGCAAAGAGAGAAATAGTAGAACATTTGATGGAAATGAAATTTTAATGTTGTAATTGCATGGAAACTCAATGTAATGGTGGGAAGATGATATATTGGTTCAGATTTTGATGTGTGGATGATTTTTTAGATTGAGATGTTGCACATGTGGACTTTCTCCCCGCTCCCCTTTATTAAGTATGCACTCGTGAACTTTTATTTCCTGGAAATTTTTAGAATTTACCCAAAGGGGATGGTTTATCTGAAAGCAACTTTTTAGTTGATGTTTTTACATGGTTCTGTTTGATTTTGGTTGGGAAAGGCCAAGGGCTGGGATAAAGAACAATTTTGGGTTTGAGGTTCTTCTCGTGACTGATGACGCTTAGCACTTCTTAAAAACACACATGAACACGTCATTTAATTGTCACTAGTTGTATACTTAAATTTGGAGTTAATATTTACCTTTTGATCATGTGATCTAATGGTACATATGGTTTTGACAGTTGGTGGTTTATGAATTTGTAGTTAATCTATAGTAATTTAGTAAGGGAATGATTGAGTTGGTTTGTCCAAGTTGGTCTCTTCTCTACTCAGTTATGATGTAACAAATATAAACTTTTGGATTACATGACCATATAGGGAAAGACAAAAAATCTAAAAAATAGTAATTAGTTAAAATAATTGATACTAAAATTAAAATTTTGTGTCAATGGTTGACCTAAGAGAACCTCACCCAATGTGAGTGAATAGAAAATTGGAAAGTGGAGAGATATGAGGAGATCAGAGGGAAGAGAAGAGAAGAAGAAAAACATTTGAGAGGAGAACCTCACCCAATGTGAGTGGATAGAAAATTGGAAAGTGGAGAGACATCAGAGATGAGATGGGAGGGAGGAGAAGAGAAGAAGAAAAACAGGTGAGAGAAGAAGAGATTGAGCTTGAGAGGGTAGAGAGAGAAATGCATATATGAACTTTGAAAGAAAAAGAAAATTGTAGCCCTCGAACGTAGGTCAGAAGCCTTAATGGACTATGATACCAATTTTGATGTAGGATCTTTAGAAATTCATTTCTAAATTAGGTTTTTACTTTATGAGATCTTGAAGGGTTCTTGAATAAGGTTTGATGTTTAAGAGTTTAGGTAGGATTAAACAATCAAAAGAGTGGATCCTGAATGAATTTGGTGCCAAAACAGTAAATAGAATAAGAAATAAAGAAAGATAAACCCAGTAATTACACCTAGTTTCCCTAAGCAATCACACTTAGGTAGGAGAAGGCAATTGCACTCCCAAAGTTTAAAATAAACTTGCTGGTATTTTATTGAATTCAATCTCTCTCAATATATCTATTGTTTGACTACATAAAGGCCTTTATATAGGCTATTGCCAAACCCTTTCCTAGGAAGATTAGGGCTCCTAAATAAAATATTCCTAGAAAGAATAGAATTTCTAATAACAAAGAAAAGTAATCAAGAACTTCTAAACCAAATAAAAAAAGGACTCAAAATATAAAATAAGACTCATGGGCCTCTTGTACAGCCCATTCCAAAAATTAAGAAATTACCAAATTATCCCTATTTTCCTTGAAATCTTTACTGTTTGCATCACCTTCTCACATGTACATAGCATGAATTGAAGGATTTAATAAAATTAATTTACTTAAAAAAGTTGTTGTATTGGAGTACTAATTCGCGTAATAGGAGAAAATAGCATTAAAATGATTCTGAATGGTGTTGGAGGAATAGTTGATGGAATGGAAAACAGAGCTGAAGACAATTTCAAATAGTTGGGTTAAGGCTGTGTTAACTTTTGTTCATTGGTGGATTTGGCTTGAGCAGGACACTCAAACTTGTTAGGGTCATATTTCTTACTCGGTATTCATGTAAAGAAAACCTCAAATTATTGGTTTGGCTTTGATATCGGTATCATCAGGCTTTATAAGGTTTGTGTTAGTTTTAACATACCCCCCTCCCCCCCCTTCAAAAAAAAAAAGAAGAAAAAAAAGAAAAAGGAAAAAAAGAGCCACAGATACACAAACCTTTCCCTTTTGTTAATCATTGTAGGTGCTATTCTACAATTTATATTAAAGAACACCTTGATACATGATGAGGTTTAAGAAAAAGGATCGGCACCAATGTAGATCGTACAAAGTTTTACTAACGCCATTAGCTTCTTTTGCTGTATGGAGGTTCATGTCCTAAGGATTCTGCCATCAAAGTAGTAAATATGGATACTTTAAAAAGAAAAGAAAAGTGATACATGTATATAATTTTTAAGCATAAAAGTCTTTTGCTTCTTTATGAATGGGTTTGGTCATTGGGTTTTGCCTGGATCAAACTCAAACTCATGTTTACATGTATATTACTAGATTGGTTACATCATGCTCCACTTGATAGAAGACCTCTTCTACGAGGAAAACGCATTAATTGTGTGCAATATTGGGTATTTTCCTTTTTATGTTTTTGTTTCCTTTATAGTTTTAATGAGAGTTTAATCTTGAGTCAAAGCTGTCTGTAAGATTGCAACCAACGGGATAGATACATTTATTTTTAATTTTATTTATTTATGTTTTTGTGAATAGGTATGCCCCTGGTGTTGACAATACCTGGCCAACTTTTAATCAAGTGGTGTACTGAGTTTACACTTTACACGTTACATTATATGATTATTTTATCCTTTCTATTTTTCTGAATTAGAACTTTGTGATTTGAGTTACTATTTAAGTTACTACTCAGGAACCAGGAATTATATGTTATTATTTGTACCAGATAGGATGCTTTATGTCAATTTTTCATTTGATCATCTATTTTTCGGGTGGATAGTATGGATTGTTATTTTGTAAATAATAATTGCTAGTTTTGGAATCTTCATAGGTGTTTGGGAAACTTTGATTTTTCCAATTGGTTCTTCATTCCATTTAGCATTGATGATAGTGTATCAACATGATATATCTTCACAGCTTTGTTGCTGTCAACTGTTTAGTTATTTAACACTGGACTTTTGAACAATTTTAATTGCCAGCCTAATTTGGAGTATGTGAATTTGATTCCTTGAGATGTTTTAAGATGTCAAATGGGGATCTGCCTTTGGGCTTAGCATGGAGCACTAGTATTACATTGTAGTTTCCCTGACTAGAGGGATTTCTTTCCTTTCTTTCTTTCTGGCTGGACTGTTCCATTTTCTCAATTCTGAGTTTTTGTTGGATGCTTGTTGAGGGGTGGTTTTAGTATATATCCCTGGATCTTGGTTGAGTATGCTTTTTTTTTTGTTTTGTGCACCTCCTTAATCATTTATGCAACCATCTTGCTCACCTTAGATGTTAAGGTTTTGTTGCTGTTGATCTCCTTTGCTAGATTGCTTATTTATCTGGAGACAAGAGTTCTAATTTGTTGATGTAAGGGAGTGTGGCATGTTATAGAACTGGACCAGCTGTTTATGGTATAACTGATATGGAAAACTTTCAGTTTGGAAATTTTTTTTGGTTCAAAGAACTAGTTCTAAATTTGAAACTTTTCATTCAAATTAGAGCAGATATATTCCCAGAAAAAAGCGAGTTTCAACATTGGTTTTGTTTTTGAATGTACACTCCCACCTTAAAGAAGTTTTTAGATGTGGTTTTTTCACATGTTCTCACAAAAACTTTTTGACATGTCATATTCCTTCAATTTTTATTTTCCTAAGTTTTTCTGAAAAATTTTCTCTCCCATTTTTTTTTTTTTAGATTTTCAACCTTTTGAAAAGCACACTCTCTCCTTTCCCCCTTCCCCACAAAGTCAGGGATGTTCTTTCTTTCTGCTTCTCATTCCTTTTTTTGATGGTTTAGGATTTACCAAAATTAAATTGTGGGACTGAAAAAAGAAAAAATTGGAGGGCGGTAAGTAGTATTAATAAGTAACCGTACCCGTATTATACCCGATACCGTACTCAATTTGAGTTAGTAATATGCAATTTCTTGTGTGTTTGCTAAACACCATTAATATCTTCTAGTGTTGGTTCGACCAATTCATGGTCTTGTAAAATCAGCCTTTTATTCATTAACTAAATTATATCTGAATATTGTACTTTTGATTTGTCAATGAGCTTTCACTCAAATGACACCTTCAAGGTTATGCAAAATACACATCAAGGTTTGTATCTTTTATATTTTTTTGGACTGAACGTGTAAGAACATTTTTTCCAGTTTAGCAGAATTCTACAGAACATTCAGAATCTGTGCATTACTCATAAAAAAAAAAATTGGAATCTATGTATTTCATGGTATGATTTTGCCCCATCTAGATGAGTGGACATGTACATGAGGTATAGTTCTATCCTGTAGGTTGTATTTCTTAAACTGTTGTGTTGAGATTCATTTGACCCCTCGTTTTGTTTTGTTACTGACCTGCATGATCTATACTGAACCATTTTCCTTTTTGAATTTACATTCTAAATCTACACACCCAAGGAATTAAGATACGAGAGAAGTTAAAAGGTGCATCTACTATAATGAATCAAAGAAAAAAACAAAAAGCATCTGCTATTATGCCTGATTTAACTACTCACTGGAGTTTGTGCTCATTCATGTTTACCTACCTCTGGCTTATAACTTATGCAGATTAGAGGAATTAACTACCAAGATTTGCATATGTAATGGTTTGTTCCCATTACTGGTTCTTATTGGGCTTATACTTTCTGGATAACTGTATTGCTTCAGTAACTCTTATTACGAGGAAAGCCTCATCGCAAGGCTATTTCACTACTTGCCTGCCTTTCCTATTTGTTATTCTTTTGCATCCTCATTACTGTTAATAAATTGCAACATCATTTGTATTCATTTCTGTTCTCTCTCTTTCTCTTTGGCTTGCTCATTCCCCTTTTTCAAATTGTGCTGATAACTGATTTACTTGAATATTTATTTTCGAACAGAGCGTTGCATATGACAGATCCAGTGCGCCAAAGGACTGCAGGGTCTCTGGATGGCTGCAAGGGCATAATATGGACGTGGCAGTTGATGCTGAGCATATGTTTCTTTTAACTGAGTTTACTTATGACCTTGAGAAGAGCAATGCTCAAACCTTCAATCTGTTGGACTCAGCAGGCTCTGGCATTGTCGACACAATTAGGCTTGACTTCACATCCAACCATGGAAGTCCTTCCCATACATGCATTTATCGCTTCAGGGTGCATGGTCGGGAGCCTGACTCTGTTTCTATGATGGCAATGCAATCTTGATGCAGCGATGCCACTCTTCTTGTAATTGTTTCTACTTTCCATATTCTTTATTTAGATCTAGTGTTGAAACTTCTAACTTTCTAGTTACTAGATACAGACGTCTAATCACCTGTGTTTAAAGTTCACTATTCCCACATGTTAGTGTTCATCAATTAGATGTGTATTTCATTGTAAGCTTGTTTTGAGTTATGGAGGAGCGTAATTGACTTTACTATTAAGTTGAACTAAAACTCGTTTATTTGGATAGTGGACATCTAATTTGATTGTAGACGTGTAGGGTGTATTTAAGTTTGTTATATTTACCGTAGACATTTTCTCTCCCGTGTGCCCATATGATTGAGTAAATTTGCGCTCAATTTCTTGCTTCAGGCTGATAAAGGGAAAGAAAAAGAAAAACTGGTCACCTCCACTTCCTATGATAAGGGAATGAAAACTTCGATCCCATCGGTAGATTGTATGGCAGAGAAGGTTGGTTCTCAGAGAAAAGCTTTTTGGGAAGATTCAAGGCCAGATCATCATGAACTCTACTAGGGATATTGCCTTCTGTTATTTGGGGATAGCCATCTGCGATGAATAGAACATATCTTTCTGTTTTTGGACATAATTTTTCATAAGTTAAAGTTTTGTAAACTCAATTTGTTTTGGTTTTATCAGATTTAATAGTTTTGTAAAATTAGGGTTTATATTGAATCTAGTTTGGGGATTTTGATGTTTTGAATACAATTGGAGTTCTAGTATGTACTTAGAATAGAAATTGAAAATTGATAACCTCATTTGGTTTGAAAATGGATGAATTCCTGATAAATTTTGGCAGATTCCAAATTAATGCTTTGTTTAAATTAATGCTTCAAATGTCCTTTGGACTCTAAAATGGTGATTTATAAACAATAATTGATGCAATTGTATGATGATTTATAAACAATAGTTGATGCAAATTTTAATGCAATTCTTGATTCGAAGTTATGGTTTATGAAATGACAATTTGTGGGTTTTAAGTTTCTAGTAATAATTTGCTTAATTGGATGTTTCTAATATGTAGTTGACTATGTTAAAATGAAGGTTTATTACTTTCAATTATCTTAAATAAAAAGTATTTAATTATAAAAAAAAAAAAAGTATTTAATATTTTATTTGAGAGGTGGAGTTGCAGGGGTGGATCCACCTTGTGACCAGGGTGGGCAGGGCCCACCCTCAAATTAAAAAATATATATATTACTAGGTGTATATATATATATAAAAAATAGATTTTATGGAGTGCACCTTAATTTCGTTCTAAAAAAAATTTAGGTATATAAATATATCAAAATTACTAAACAACAAAAACCCCAAATAACAAAAAAAAAAAAAAAAAAAAGTTTACTTCCAACCAAGTTTGAAGAAATTCTTCTCCAACTCACTACGTGGTAAGTAAATAGACCATCCATATGTACTTTTAATCATATTACATTTTTAATGAGTCATGTGACTTTTTCAAATAATATATGTAGATAGTTTATTTAATTGACATGTAGTGGATTGAAAGATAATTCCTCCAAACCGGATTAGAGGTAAATTATGTAAAAAAGAAAAAGTCCAAAAAATGTCTATCCTAGATTGAATTTCTTGCTCCACCCTTAGGAGTTAGTGGATTAAATGGTGTAGTACAAAATTAAAGTCTATAACATAATTTTAAAATTTGAACCGTTCATAAACTTGGAAGAAAGAAAAAAAAAAAAAAAAAAAAAAAAAAAAAAAAAAAGTTTGAAGGTCAGACCGTCGTGGTTCCAACGAAGATTGAAGTTCAATTCAATCAACTTTGATGATATTTTTTACAATTTTATTACAAAAATATGGTACACATTCTACTGTTAGTTCATAAGAAAGAAGAAGGTTTTGTCGTTTTGTCCTGGAAAGATGGTAAAATGTGTATGGTCTAACATTATGCATGGATGACATGTGTTGGGAAATGTTATTTGTCATTATTCCTCGTCACAAAGTTTAATAAAGTTTTGCCTTGTAACTATTCCAATTTTCAGAAACCCCTCCATTCCTTTTCTTTCGGTTGAAGATTTTGATATGATCAGAAAAAACGATGTGATTTTGAGGCGTGATAACACCATCTTTAAGGTGATAATTGCTCCTACTTTAAAAGAGTTTTACTTCCGGATTAAAGCAATTCACCTCAATTTATAAACATTAATTGGCACTATTCCAGAACAATATAACTGATCTAGCACGTGCCAAGTTCGACACAAAGTCCGATCTTAATTACACACGCATGTGCCAAGTGTGACACAAAACGCCACACGCGTGTGTGCGAATAGTTTAGCCACATGTCCATAGGTCTAAAAATCGAACTCAGTGATTTTTATCGAGGTTCGGCTTCCCCGCCTACGTCCCCGCCTCAAGAACACTTCTTGAGGATTCCCAAATCCATTATTGAACAATCGTCTTTCGGGTGAAGATCAAACCGTTACAAATCTTCTGTTCAAAATAATAATTTCTATGGGTTATGACCCAGCACGTGCCAAGTGTGACACAAAGTCTGATCTTAATACACGCGCACGTGCCAAGTGCGACACAAAGCACCACACGCGTGTGTGCGAATAGTTTAGCCACATGTCCATAGGTCCACTTTATCCATTTAAAGTGTTGGTGTGTGTACCACCTTATAAACACCTTCAAGGCTTTGTATGTTTCCAATTTGGGACAAGTGCATAAGTCTCCACTTCTATATCAATATAAACAACCATTTTACAACACTTTCATCAGTCACATACTCTCTATCTCTATTTCTCTCACCCGCCTCTCCGAGACTCCGACCAAAACTAAAAATCAAGATCTAGGCATCTAGTGATGATGGAACTATTGGCGGCAAACAAAAGGGAGGGCTCCTTCCGTTTGGACATTTGGCAACGAAGAATGAGATACTGCTCGAGGTGGCGAACCAGTGAGTTATGGAGGCAAACTATCAAGGCGTTGCCTTTGTTTGAAAAACTTTGATGAGTTTTGATAAGATTACAGTCCTCATTATCCCACATCGATAGAATGTAAAACAATTATTTTATTCATAAGGTATTGCAAGAAGTATTCAAAGTGCCGAGCTTAGTAACTTATGCTTGTTACCAAGTGGGGTATTAAAGTGGTTGAATTTATATTGGAATTGCTTAGGTGGGATTTAGTTCGGTGGCTGGCTGGCTGGCTGTTGGTTTGTCCTTGGAGTGAGAAGTCACCCCCATCCATCATGGGTGGGTAGCCATCTCTTGTGAAATTGTGAATTTCATCTCCTCACAAATCCAACACACCAGCCATCTAAGCATGCCTACGTAGTGGCGGTTCCCCTCTAAAAACTACCACCTTTTTTTAATGTTGTTTTTGTAATTTTGTTTTTATTTTTTAACATGTAAAAACAGTGTCTCTATATGGTGGACATGGCAATTGATATGATTGAATGGGCACTAGCATTGTTGACACAATTAGGCTTGACTTCACATCCAGCCATGGAAGCCCTACCCATACATGCATTTATCGCTTCAGGGTGTATGGCTTAAAGCCTTAAATCCATTTGGCGATTTTTGAATCTTCAATAGTGTTTTGTTCAAATTGATGCTTCAAATATGTCCTTTGGACAATAAAATGATGATTTGTAAACAATAATTGAGGCAAATTTCAAGCTTGATTGATTTTAAAGAAATTTGAAGTTAGGGTTTATGAAATGAGAATTTGTGGGTTTTGAGTTTCTAATAATAGTTTTCTCAATTGGATGTTTCTAATATGTTTGTTAAAGCGAAGGTTTATCACTTTCAATGGGTAAAACGTAATATACAATCTTTTAGTAATGGCTATTTTCACTAAAACTCTAGAGACAAAAGCTCTTTGCACTACATTTTTATTTTGTTTTGCTATATATATAGAACATTGCTTTACAAACAATACAATTTCCTAGAAATTTTTATTTCGGTGGAGGTAATAATTTTTTGCGAGAGAGGATGCCATATTTGGGGATTTTTAAGCTTTATGTTTTTAAGTGGTTTTAATTTTTTTAAAGATTTTTTAAACAAATCTAACATTTAAATCTAGTGTTTAAATAGCTGATGCCGGATTATACTATATCAGTGTCACGTCAGTTTGTAAAGAATATGCACTAAAATTGGTAGTGACTATCATTGTTTTTTATGAAATGCTTGCTCTTTTTTATAAGCTAATATATTGAGCTCACCTACACACAAGGACATTCTAGGTTCAAATCTCCCCCTCTTCTATCGAATTATAAAAAAAAAAAAAACTAAACTTATCACAACTAATTAAAGATTTAAATTGTAAATTGTGATTAGTTTAATCTAGTGTTTTTTTTCTTCTTCTTTCTTTTCTTCCTTCCATCTGTATGGTTAGACTTAGGGTACCCAAATACAAAACAAAGCAAAACCCAAAACAAAACAAAACCCTCCCTACCCCTCTCGCACAGCGCTCCACCGCCGGCCCTCACCTAGCTGCTCCACCGAGCCCCAAGAGCTCAGCATCACCGCCCCTACTCTTCTTACTGTGATTGTATTGTAGTTGAGCTTGGTGAAATGGTTTTTAAATTACTACAAACACCGAATTTTACAAATTCAAAATATTGTTCATGTTAGATCCACGATTTAATTTTCATTCGTTATGCTCTGACCTTGATTACTTGCAAGGCGGTTCCTTCGTTCTCTTGAAATGTTCCTCTTATTTCGGGTAACTAAAATTGCTTCATGGGTTCAATCAGCGTAGTTGCGTAAAGGAATTCATCATTCACTATCATATCTACATGATAGTAGTGTACGCTTACAAACAAAAAAGAAAGGATGCTTCTAGCCAAAAAAAAAAAAAAGGATGTAGGAAATTTGTATAGACTATGTTGCGTATGTAATCAAATGATCACATCCAACAAATCTCACTTATTTGGGTATAGAGAAAAGAACTTGTTTTTGTGTAAATGATTGGTGTTTAGTCCTATTTGATACAGACAAAGTTGAGGTTAGTTTGTTTGCTCTTGTAGGTGCTCAATATGTTTGGCGATGGAGGCAAGATGGTGAGGGGCGGTGATGCTGAGCTCTTGGGGCCGGCGGTGGAGCGGCTAGGTGAGGGTCGGCGATAAAGCAGCTGTGCGAGAGGGGCAAGGAGGGTTTTGATGAGTCGGAATTTATTTTTATTTTTTATAATCTAAGTTGGTATGCCACATCACCATTTTTAATATTAAAAAAAAAAAAAAAAACATTAGCCACGTCGGTCTTTTCTATCCAATACTTAACGGCAATGATTATTTTGACACAATGTTGAAAGGTTGAGGGATGAGGACCAATTTGACTCAGTTAAAAGGTTAAGGACCAATTTGACATAAGAGCTAAAGGTTGAGGACCAAATACGTAATTAACCCATATTTTTATATCATTATAAGGGAAAAAAATCCCAATAGGGAAAAATATATATTTCACGGCTGAGCGGCCCTAGAGTTAAGGATCATGATGGTTCAAACCACGCCATCTCTCCTACCTTGGCTTGAATGCAAACGAATCCATCTCTCATACCTTGTTGAGTGGTCTCAATGCAAACCGATTGTTCTTTCTATATATTTTAAAAGTTTAAAATCAAATTATCATGAACCTTGTAGTTCAATGATTGTTTGATCTTCTTTATGAGAAAAACTATTGTTTAAATCTTTCCTACCCACTTATTGTAAATTATCATAAAAACTACACTATACAGCTTAAAGATAATATTTTCCCTAATTAAATAATTTTTAAAACAAAGACATTTACATTTATTATTTTAAAAATTATTATTAATGGAGTATAGATGAGTTAATTAGTAAATTATGAAATAAACAGTTTGGTGGTTAATATGTACTAAGAAAATAAAAATATAGATTGCCCGCCCAGGTGAAGATCAAAATTTTGTCTAGAATATAAAGAAGAAGACGAAAAATAAATCTAAACTCTCTTTAGGGGATCAAGGTCACCATATATCCTAAACAAGATGGAAGGCAAAAAAGCCCAACAAGGAGCCCATAAGCATTGAATACTAGAATACAACTATTGAATACTAGAATCACCCATAAGTAGAAGCAAAGAAATTTCCAAGTTAGTCAACTTCATGAGAAGTGCATTACGTATACCCAAAAGTTATAATAAAAATACGGGAAAAAAAAAAAAAAATCACTAATGAGACGGCCCTGGAGTTGAGGATCCTGATGGTCCAAACCCCACCTGGCTGGACCCTGGTGGTGCAGATCCTGATGTAGACCCTAGGTGAGCAGCAGATCCTGATGGTGCAAACCCCGCCATCTCTCCTACCCTTTGGAATGAAGGCAAAGTTGCAAACCAATCTATCTCTCCTACCATGTTGAGTGGCCTCAATGCAAACCGATCATTCTCTCTATATATTTTAGAAAATTAAACCAAAGACAAACATAAGAAACTCTTAAAGTTTTATCACAAAAAAAAAGAAGAAGAAGTAACTCTTAAAGTTATGCATCACATGCTCGTGTGCATAGATGTGCATATCTGTGAGTGCGCAAGTGCAGACATTTGTGCAAAGCATGCAAGTGATTTGTTGTAGGTTCTTTGGCATAGGGCAGAATAGGGAAGAGAGTACAAACTAATAAACTATTGGACACAAAGGTTGAATTCAGTCAATGACATTTAAAACATGCTAATGTGCACAGATGTACATCTAAGTGCCAAAGGCCTCTTGGCCTAGTGGTACCCCCAGCCCCCTCCCCCCTTTTAAAAAAAAAAAAGTGACTTCGGTTTGACCCCTCCTCCCCCCAATGGAATTGAGCTTGACATCTAAGTCTCCAAGTCTATGCATTTTATGTGCAAAGTAACCAAGTAAATTGTAGTAGATTTTGGGTACAGGGAAGATAGGAAATAGAGTAGAAAACTACATAACTATCATGTGCAAGATGGCAAACAAAATACAAGGATGACCACACAAAAGAGAAGGGGCAGGGGGGACACTTTTAACATTGCCTAGTTAAGATTATTTTAACCCTCTAATTCAAAGAAACTAAGCAACTAATCACCTCAACCAAACCCAATATGAGCTATATCTTTAAGTTCAGGATGGCCTTTGGTATCGTAGTAACAGAATCCAGCCCCCTTAGCAGGGAAGCAACCAAATCTATTAAGACCAAGCTCTTTCATCCTAACTGACAGAAGGTAGTATTTCATAAGCAATTATACTCCTAGCCTCAGGCAGGAGAGACAAACTGCAAACAATAAATATCATGGATACAAGATGACGCCATTATCTAGAACTTCCATGTAAAGAATAATGACGATTGACAAACTAATGCAAGTGTATGAGTTACCCACATGATCACAAAATGAATAGGCATAAATCGCTCATCTCCATTACATTTACGAAAAGCTTAGCATTCGCACCAATGACATTTTAGAATCAAACCATGTAGATACAAAGAGAGAGAGAGAGAGAGAGAGAGAGAGAGAGAGAGAGAGATATCAGCTTAAATATGCTTCATTTTGCTTAAAAAGGAAGAAATCATCAACCACTGTACATACCCATAGTGACAATAATCTGTACTTTTCAGCTGTAACTCCTTTACATATGTATATTTTTTAATAGAAGCGGTGCTGACCTGCATAAAGTAAAAGTAAAGGAATAAAAATAAGCACAAAAGAATGATAGAATCGAGAAAATGTGACAATTGCCATCTAAGCCAAAAACTATATATGCAAATTAAAACGCAAAACTAAACAATCAATTATGCAACTCTCATGAGAACTGTCAAAGAAATTTGCTCTATTTTCATCCTTCAACAATATAACTTGCTCGCCATGCAAAATGCAAATACAAGTGCATACGCATTTCAAAGCCAAATAAAATTAGAAATTCATCAAGTAGGATTACAGCTCCAAATGAAATGATAATAGGAATTAGAAAGAGATTGCTAATGGCTATGATACTCCATAATTCATCATTTTTTTGGCAATGTGCTACCTACTAAAAGTAATATTGTAAGTATGAGAAAAAACATACCTCAGGACGATGCTTGTCATCATTGGTATTGATCGACAGAGCAGACAAAGGAGTGTCTTGAAGCTGAACCGGCAAACGAAAACCGAGACCCAAAAGGCAAGCTTGGCAAGCATTTTTCAAACGACTGCATGTGGGGCAAATCTCAGTTTGATTCAATATAGCTTTATTACCAGGCCTCCACTTAAAAAATGTAAAGGGTAGTGTACAAAACTTGCATTCCTTATCAGAGTCCATATTTGTCTGCATTCAAAAAACAAAAAACAAGAAAAGTAAGAATTATGAAGCAGTTGTATGATAGATCATAGAGTTGCAAAGAAAAGAATGATATAGATGGTAAGAAAGACAACCTGATCCATGTTTGCTTACTTTTATATTTCCTAAACCCTCTTACAATATTTCTACGAGGTCATCACTATACATTCATCTTTTAGGATTCCCCATTGCATTATAAAATGGTATAGAATATAAATTAAGTTATATATAATACACTTTCCAGACCAATCTAACAATGAGAATTCCTTTTCACTACTATTAGTAGGTAACATGCAGAAAACTTCACATAACCCATCATTCGTCTATTTACGCAACAATTTCTCATTGATTATGGTCTGCCTTTTCGTCTCACTAGATTATGTTGTAAATTTCACAATATAATTAACAATAAAAAAAGAAATAACAAGCAAGAATTAAAAGCAAAGAAATATACCACGCGAACATGGATATTGTCACCGAAGCACCTCTCGCAGATAATATTGCCATCGGCCCTCAGATCTCTCAAATACCTATGCGCCATGAACCCTAAGCCTCTTCGCCGACTTTAGATTTTTACTCCTCAATTCTCAACGCTCAAAAAGGGATGGTTGTTGCGTCATGCGTGTGGGGTGGCCTCTATTTATCTATAAATTAGGATTCCTAGTCTGATAGGAAGAAGAGTCTATTGCGCGGGTCGGTCTCGACTTTTTGGGTTTTTTATCAAGTTTCTACGTCTCACATGGTTTGGGTTACATCTCTGGGTCTGGGTGGTGGGTTGGGTTTAATTGTTTCATATATTGTAAAAAAATTAAAAATTATAAACTTCTTTTTTGTTTCAAGCGTTGGGCTTTTTTTTTTGAGCCCATGTTTGTGAAATAGTTTAACAGCCCAACGACGTAAGGTCAAGGTCCAAGTCCAAGTCCAACGCTTAGATCCAAGTTTAAGAAATAATTTCATAATCCAAAATGATATTGGGTAAAGGTCCAAATCCAACACTTGGGCCCATACTTAAATAATGATTTAGAAATCCAAAATAACACATTGGAAAAAACATATAAATGCAATGTTTGGGCCCATTGAATGAAAGAACCTAAAAGTCCATAATAATGTAGGGAGAGCTATGTGCCAGTGTTTTAAGAGGGGAGGAGGGCTTTGATCATGTGCATATAGCAAAAAATACTTATTTAAAACTTTAATTAACAAAAAAGGTTGGTATAATATTTTCATGAGACAAAATTAGTTAGATCACAAATAAGTCGCCATCCTCTTTATTAATACTAGTCGCAAACCCGTGCAATGCACGTGAAAGCTACTGAATATAAGCTTTAAAAACTAAATTAAAAATAGGGTAAAATGTATTAAAGTTAAGAAAGTTTAAAAGAAATGCATTAGCTATGCGCATATTGATGTTATTAGATTTTGAAGAGCATATAACTGTTTTTTTTACCCTTGTATGCTAAAAGAAGAAATGGAGTACTTGTAGATTTGTACTGATTTATATAATTTTTAATGATTGCTTTAAACTCGTAGATATAAGAGTCTAGTTTGTTAAAGTCTAATTTTTTCGAGTTAAACAATTCTGGTTCTTATTTCAATAAAGTTATTATAACTTATAAAAAAAGTGTGTATGTAAAGTTTTTATTAATTACAAAATAATAATAATAATAATAGGTGTGTGCATGTATTTGATAAGTAAAAAACATAAAAACATTATACTAAAATGAAAAAGGGGTAACAAAACCGTACAAAAGGGCTAAAAAAGAAAAAGCATGAAAACCAGTTTGTCGAGCTTAACCCTTTCCCAAAAATCCAAAAAGGAAGATGTGGAAAAAAGATGAGACAAATTTTTAAGTAATTTAAAATTGAAAGTTTGATAGAGCTTAAATGAAGAAACGATCAGATTGAAGAGGCAAAGTAAGGGATGAAACAAACTATTATGATTCCACTATTGTTGATGGGTCATCATCCCCTTGGTTATTGAAATGAACATAGTTCATCTATTTGTTGTTTGTTCTACTTTTGTTTCTTTATTTTCTTGTTTTGCTATTTTTTTTTTTTTTAAAAGGTGGTACAATGTATATATTTGTTTTATGCATTGGAGTGTTATAAACTGCCTCTTTCGTTGGTGCTAAAAGAACAAATGACCATTTGCATTAAGTTTCAAGTATTACTATTATGATTCCTCTCAAGCCATTTGCTTAAACAGAAAATGTAAAGCAAATGTTTAGGCCTAATTCCACTATTATGATTTCCAAAAACAGATCCAAAGTATTACTATAATAAGTAAACCATTTAGCACAACATTCCACATAACACAATACTTTTTTAGGCATTTTATCAAACACACATTATGCATTATTGTTGCAAGCACTCCTTGCATGTAATATTATAATGTGATCAAAGAACTACCCACAAACACTTTCAACTCAATTTAATCATGCTAAATTCAACATTAACGTTAAATTCTTAAGTCACAATTACTAAACAATAAAAAAATTTGCCAAAATCCAATTGTTTACCTTCTTGAACTTCCATACCAACCAAGCAAAGGGGAAAAAAGTATGTTAACCCAAATTGCGTGTAAATATACATAGAAAATATGCTAACCCATAGTCAAAACCCACATGAAACATTGCAATCAAAAGCCAAACCCTACTCTTAACATTACAATCAAATTAAGCACTAAGCCAACTCTCCAATATAAATAAAAATTAAGCATTGGAAATTTGGAATCCAACTCAGACTTCTTCAATCTGTAGGGACCGACAACTCAACAAGCAACACTGATCTGACAAATCTGCTACTCTCTCTCCGTTAACGCCGAACTGAGACCATACATCACAGATCTGCTTCCAATCCGTTTCAATTCAGTATTGGGGGATTGTGAGAGAGAAGTAGGGGATTTGAGGAAGATTCAAAACTGAGAGATTATTGAGAGAGAACTATGTGAGGGAGAAGTGGGGAATTTGAGGAAGACCAGAACTGCGAGAGACGTAGAATTGAGGGAGAAGCAATAGTCGTTGAGAGAGAAGCAGTAGTAGTGTATGACCAAAACTGAGAGACGTACAGTTGAGAGAGAAGTAGTAGTTAGGACTCGGGAAGCAGTAGTCGGGTAGGATACAAATGTTATTGAAGGTTAAAAATTAATATAAAAAAAAGTTATAATGATGTGTAAAATTGTGAGGAGTGAAAAGCTGAAGTGTCCAATTTTTATGAAATCAATCAAAAGAAAAAGAAAAAGAAAAAAGTAAAAAAAGTTTGGGTTTTACATTATAGTATAGATATATATATTTAAAAAATTGGTATTGATTTGTTTGCACAATGAGATAGTTAATTAAATTAAAGAAAGTTGGTTGAAACCGTTGAAGCTAAATTCAAGAGTAATTTTGTGTTTACTTAATTCCACTATTGCAACCATAATTCATTCTATCACCCCATAATGTGTTCACTGTAATGCCCAGGAAAAGACAATCTTCCATCTTCTCTCTTCCTGCCCCTTTGCCAAATACATTTGGCTCACATCCCCTGCCCAATACGTTTTACTAATTTTAGCTACAAAGCTTGTTGTTTGACAGTGTCATATTGAAAAACAAAATTGAGTCTGGTAGTTTGCTTGTTTGTGGTGGTGGTGGTATCACAATTTCATTTTCTCATTTTGCTTATATCATTTGAATGTTGGTGTTATGAGACATCAAACAAAAAACAAACTTGTATAAATTCATGTAATTTTGTTCCTTTGTTAAATGTGATTTAAGTGTTAGCAATAAGATCATGAATGATTTGGAAATTATGTTTAGTGAAGTATACATCCTTTGAGAAGAACCTTAATCTACTTCATTTTTTTTTGTTTGTTTCCTCTTTATAGTTTATACTTGATTTTTGTCCATCGGTTTATCAAGTTTGGTCTGATATCGTATTTCATTATAAATTTCTTTCAAATATTTGCTTATTGTTTAGGGATAGTGAATAGTAAGGATTTTAATCTTTCCATTTCTCTATTTGATCATTGATCCATCAATCAATCATGATCAATGGATTTATGAGGGTTGAAAGACATCATATTGTTATCATTAAAGACGTGCTTGAAATCAATAAGTCTTGAAGTACAATAATTTTCACACAAAAAATTCACAGTTGCTGAAGTGTTTGTGTTGTGAATTGTATATAATAAAGTGATATTAGAGGTAGGTTTAGATTAGAACTAATTAAAAGTTGTCAATTCAGTTATCGTGAAAAATGTTGTGCATTAGCATTGTTCACTTGAAATGATGAGATAGGTTTTTATTTATTTTTATTTTATTTTATTTTTTTCTCTTTCATGCGAGTGTGACAAATCTTAGCATTTTAGAGCATTCGATACTTTAATCTACATCATGGCCCGAAATGAAAAACAAGGTGTAGATGCAGATAAGATGTGATATTGAAGTGATTTAGAAAAAGAAAAAAGAAAAAGAGAGAGTAACATCGAGGTGCTTTTAGAACGTTGAGAGACAAAATTCAAAGTCGGTGGTTTAAGAATGAAATTATAATTTTTTTTTTTTGGGATAAATTACATTGACATCTCTGAGTTTATAGTGAAATTACATTCATCAAACCTTATTTTTAAGAACAACACTTTGCCTAAAAAATAATCAAAATAATTGATACTTCACTCCAAAATAATTGATGCTCCAATCCAAAATAATAGGGTGTATCAAGTAACATTGGAGATGTCAGTATAATTTAGTTTTTATTTTTATCTTTAGGAAAAGGTAAGTAATATTAGGATTGGGATTCTATGCTAGTGGTGAAAACTAATTGCATGGCAATAGTTTTGATCTCGATCTTCCATTGAAAAGTGATTTTTGATCTTGGCCGTTTAATGAAAAAGTAGCTTTAAACATTTTTTAATATATTTAAACCGATAATCGAGATAAAAAATTACTTTACAACTCTTTATCTAAACCATTTAATCGAGATAGAAGTAACTATTGTATGAGATCTCAATCGATCAAATTATATTAAAAGCAACTATCAACTTATATTAAATCAAATTTTAAATAAGAAGATAAAAGGAGATCAACTATCAATTTATATTAAATTTTCACCAAAAAAATATAACTTTTTAAAAAAGATGTATGGCATTTTAAGGTAATAACAAGTAGTGTTTTAATGGTTTTTAAAACCGGATTGGACCGACGGTTCGACTGGGTAAACCATGAACCGGTTATGGGCCGGTCATATTTCCAAAACTACACCGTTTCCCTTTCTTTTTTCCCTAATCACTATTCACTATTCACTCTCTTCAAACTATTCACTATTCACTGTTTTTTTTTGGGGGTAAAATCCCTTTTCACCTCTTGCTCTCACAGCCGTCTCACCCTCGCGGTGAGACCGTCCGTCACGACGGTCTCACTGCCGTCTCGACCTCTCTGACTCTCACGGACTCACCTCCTCCGCCGTTTCGAACTCTCTCACATTCTCATTGTCACTCTCACGGTCTCACCGCAGTCTCGATCTCTCTCATTCTCACGGTCTCACCTCCTCCGCCGTCTCGATCGTCTTGATCTCTCTATGGAAGGGAGTGAGCAAGTTCCTGCTGCTATTGTAGCTTCTCCGGCTATCGAAGAAGCTCCAGAGCCGCATATTTTTATCACGGGACACCCCCTTTTCAACGAGTATGGACCTTTTTAGCATATTTTTTAGCATATTTTTAGCATATATATTTTTTTTTTTCTGTATGCTAGATAATGCACTTCTATGTTATGCTTATGATAAAAGTATGCTATATAAATTAGTGTGGAGAAAAAAAAATTTGTGGAAGAAAAATTAATATGGTGTAGGACTATGAATTCCATTTGCATGTCAGATTTGTGGTTTTTTTGTGTGGACCAGCACGTGTAAGGCAGATTTACCTGCAATTATTTTAGGGACTTTGGTGGACAATCCCCAATTAAAGAAACCTGAAAGACAAGCACATAATAAATAACAAACTAATTTAAATACATGGGGAAAAAGAATAGTGACAAAACATTTGAATTTTCAACATTTCATCACTCTTCTTTTAGTTAACAATAGAAAGCACCACTCTAGCTTCTCTATCTCAATACAGGATTCCAATAAAAATGATCTTTGCCCTCTCTCTCTCTCGACACGTGACTGAGGAACGCAAAGCGTCTCCCTTTTAGGAGGCCATCAGCTACTCCACCGGACCTCCCATTTCGCCAGGTTCATAGGGTGTTGGGGCAGTAGTTCTTTATCCGTGACATTCGAGATAACTTACGTTTTTTGAGATGGGTAGTAGATGGTGGTTTACCATTAAAGCAAAAACTTTTGAGTTTGCGTTAGAGGAGAATGGGGGATCACTTGGGTTGCACATCACAGAAAGGGGAAGACATAGTGTGAGTAGTATCACCATGGGTCTAAAAGGGACATAATGGCTTCGACAAAGGATGGTTGAAGTTCATGTTTTGCCACCAGACTAGGGGTTTGTTAGGACTCATCGGGATAATGGTAAAACAATTGTATTGCAAAAGAATCGAAAATGCCAAGGGTCAATACATATGGGTGATAGAATACGGGGGTTCAATGTCGACATGGCCCTCTGGTTATTCCGAAAGGTGATGAATTATGGGGGTGGCGTGACTTTAGCTTGGCCATCAGCGGAATTCTAGGGACAACTAAATTGGCGAAGGGTGGTCCGGGTACATCCACGGGTGGTTTTCTGGCAGTTCTGGCTAGCGTTGAGGCACGCAAGGCCCTAGAAGGAAATTGCTATAAATCCCCCATTTATCTATAAATTAGGATTCCTAGTCTGATAGGAAGAGTCTATTGCGCGGGTCGGTCTCGACTTTTTGGGTTTTTTTACTCCTTCTCAACTCTCAACTCTCAAGGTGATGGTTGTTGCTTGCGGGGTGGCCTCTATTTATATAAATTAACAGATTCCTAGGGACTCTTTTTTTTTTTTTTTTTTTTTTTTTTTTTTTTTTTTTTTAAATGGAAATTGAACTTATGGCTATTGCAATACCTAGGGACTCTATTGCGCACGTGAGAGCTTTCTATGCTTTTATTATATGGGGGTCGGTCTCGACTTTTTAGGTTTTTAATCAAGCTTCCACCACTCACATGGTTTGGGCTATATCTCTGAGTGGGTTGAGCTTAAATGTTTCATATTTGTGAAAAAAAGAAGAAGAAATTATAAACTATTTAAGTCTTTTTTTTATTTTATAAATTCATATAATATGCTTAAATTATATTTTAAAATATTAAATTCGTAAAAACTAATTATTAAAATACCATATAATTAAAATAAAATAAAATAAAATAAAATAAACTTATGTATATGTCAAATTAGATAAGTTAGAAAAACTATTAACCCGAACCCAATCCAACCTAAGGCGTTGGGTTGGGTTGGGTTGAGTCGATTTTCGTTGGATTGGTGGGTTGGCTATATGCTAGTTGCCAATTACTCTATCTATTTTTTTTTTAAGGAATATACTTTTTTTGGATAAGTGAAACAATAAGCTTGAAATTATATTTTATTTAAATTATAAAATATAATTAAATTTATACTATGATTTTATTTACACTAATTATTTCCAATGTCCTACACGAACTATATGAAAAGGACTCGTGTCATTCTGGATACTAATTTTTATTGATTTATTTAGTTTAAAAGACAAGTTTGACCAAAATATAACAGAATCTAGAAAAACTTAAATTTTTTTTAAATAAATGCATAAATTAAATAAATTTAATAAACTGAATAAAATAAATAAGATTAAGGATAAAATTTACTACATTTCTCGTTGTTATGACTTATGTGAAGACATCTAAGGTTGGAGGAGTTCCTATACTGAAGTCTAGTTTAGTTGTACTAGTTGAGGAGACAATTTACCTTCATTGTTTATTTATGCAATGTTCACCGCGACCCATGGATAGAAATACTGACAGATTGAGATTCATTGTCCCTTTACAAATATTTTTATCTTTCTTTTTAGCATTAAGGATTGTTGGGGGAGATCGCGAAGCGTTGTGACACTATTTCTCTGTTGCAGTTGTCCTCCACAAACAAAAGATTTTTCAACATGATCTGCAACAATGATCCGCTATGGATATGGAAATTTAGATTCTTCAAGTATCTTACTATACCATCTAGTTGACATTTACGTCTCTGTGTCTTTAGTATGTGTCTTTCCACATGTCGATTTGTTAGTTGACAATTTTACTCCTACCAACTCATTTATGCTCAAGGCGAGTTGGTTCTTTCATACTTTCTTTCTTTTTACTCCAAAGCTCTCCAACAGGGAAACTACTCTCATCCCCGCAATCAATTGCGGATCTTCTCAATCAAATTTTGTAGTTTGAGGAGTTTGACGGTTTCATGGTAAATAATTTCTATATCTTTTTAAAAGCTATCTTATTCTAAATTTTTATCATTCAATTAACAGCCTCATGTTTTCAAATATCTATTATATTCAATGCATTTTTTTATTTTTTATTTTTATATCCTAAGAAGAAGAATTGTCCTAGTAAGTTATTTTCATTGTTGAGTATAGTTCTTGAGATTAGTATTGCTTGTTTAATGTAGATACCGACACGCTCATATTAAAAGCGAGGAATATGGAGCTATATCTCTAAAATGATTTCAAGAAACAAATTGGATATTATCCTAGCAAAGGGGAAGTGACTGAATCATATGCCATGCATTGGTATGGGATGAAGTAACATGTAGGACCCTATAACATATTCTATCATTTTTCCATTTGTAAGAAAAAAAAAATTGCTAAAAGAGGGACAGTGAGCTGCAATCTGCCGTTATTTCTATTTATGAGGTCGCGGTAAATATTGTTAAAATACACCATTAAGGTAGTAGAAAGACCTCTATTTTTGTTTAAAACAAATATTAGTTAAGATATGTGCAAAACATACTTGCTAGATATCTTCATTGTCTATTTTTCACCGCGACTCCATAGATAGAATTACCAGAGCAGATTGCGGTTCAGTTTCCCTCTACCAACAATTTTTTTTTTTTAATATTTCTTTCTATTATCAATTTTTTTTATTAGATTTCTTTCTAGTATCGTAGGGGAGATCGCAATGCATTATTGCACTTTTTCTTTATTTCAATTCTCCTCCACGAACACAAGATTTTTCAACATGATTTGCAACGATTATCTGCTATGGATTTAGAGATTTAGATTCTTCAAAGATCTTAATTTACCATATGGTTGTTGCTAATTTCAATAGGTTCGACATTTACGTCTCTGTATCTAGTATGTGCTATTTTTTTTATTCATCTAAAGCTCTCTTGACAGGGAGATTGCTCTCACCCTTGCAATGAATTGCGGATCATCTCAATCAAATTTTGTAGGTTGGGGAGCCTGATGGTTTCATTGTAAAGAATGTGAAACACACTGTTTGGATTACTGATACTTCTATGTCTTTTCAAAAGCTATTATATGATAAATTTTTATCATTCAACTAAATGTCTCATGTTTTCAAATATCTATTATATTCAATGCCATTTTTTTTTTCTGAGAAGAAGAATTTAGTGGCTATGTGATTCTATAGATTTGTATTGTTTGTTTAATGGAGAAAGTACACCTTACCCACCTGTTGTAAATTTACAAGTTACTTACCCGTGGTTTAAAATTTTACACTTTACCTACTTGTGATCCTTCGCGTTTACTCTCGTTTGTCACTTCTCACTACTGTTAAAAATAAAGACAAAATTATAACAAAACAGTCGATTATCTCTCCTCTCACCGTGCTTGTATGTACAATTTCCTTTGTTTTTCAAAACTCAGTTGGATAAACATGTGCAATCAAAATTGCCAAATCTGCATTTCTGATTGCGTGCTAAACTTTGTTGTATTTTCACTATTCCCGCATGGATGACATTGAATGGCCTGCTATGATATGATCAGATTCAGATGCAAGATGTCAAGTGGCTTAAACGAATCCAATGGCTAGGATGAAATTTGATAATTCAAAATAAAGGGTTTAGATTGTTTGGAAGCTTGGGTGAATTATGGTAATTGGATTGAAGCAATTTGGAGGGTGCTGATTTGTCATGGGCAAGCAGCAAGTGTACAAAAACAAAAGTTTGGGTAATGTTTCTACATTCTATTATGAACCTGTCGTTCTTTTTCCGTGGTTATTTGTTTTGTTTGTTTTGTAAATCATCCAAACAGGCACACGTGGTGGTTCTTTGTCTAGTTTTTTGTACGCCTCTTAGTGCCTTTGGTAACTTTTTTTTTTTTGCTAACATGCCTTGTGTAACGCGTCCAAAAAGGCATGGGTAAACCAATCGGTGGGTTGTTCCGGTGAGAGGAGCATCGATTGGGTGGGTTGTTCTGGTGAGGAGATCACGTGAGAGAGAAGGAGAGATGATTAACTGTTTTGCTTTGTTTTGTTGTAATTTTGTATTTGTTTTTAACGATAGTGAGAAGTGGGTAACAGGAGTAAACGGGAAAGATCATAGGTGGACAAAGTGTCAATTTTTCAAACCATGGGTAGGCAATTTGTAAATGAGCCAAACCACACGCTCATATTAGAAGCGAGGGATATGGAGTATAGCTTTAAAATGATTTTAAAAACTTGTGTAAGGAACAAATTGGATATTATTCTAGCATATGAGAGCTACCTAGATCATCTACCTTTCGTTGGAATTAACGTATGTCAATTCTATTATCTTTCTGTTTGTGGAAAAAAACAAAAAAAAAAACTGCTAGTGGGTTATTTCTATCTATGGGGTCATTATGAACATTGTTGAAATGCACAATGAATATATCCTTGCATATAAGTTGACTGATATTTGTCTCTCTTGGAAAGAACTCTATTTTTGTTCACTCTCCCTCTACCAATAGGTTTTTTTTTTTTAATATCAAATAGTATATTATTCTCGTAAAGTGGAGATACCTAGAGCATCCGCCTTCCTTTGGAATTGGGATAAGAGTTTTGACTCAATGGCCTAATAAGCTTCAATTTTTTTATTTTGGTTTAAATACTGTTTTGGTCCTCAACCTTTGGCCTTTGTGTCAAAATGGTTCCTAACCTTTCAACTGTGTCAAATTGGTCCTCAACCTTTCAATTTTGTGTCAAAATGGTCTTTACCGTTAAGTGTTGGATGGAAAATGTTGACATGACAAACGGTTTATTTTTAATTTTAAAAATATCTGACGTGGAATGCTAACTCAAATTTTAATTAAAATAAATGCCCAAAAAAAAAAAATTATGAATACAATTTTTCCTTTCTTCCATCGTGATTTCAAAGGGACCCAATACTCAAATTTTTTTTCAAATCCCTAACCTTGTGTTGTCATCTTGTAAATCAACTTCAAAGGATTATAGACTTCTTTCTCAATGCTTCCTATATAACCCGCCGGCCTTTCCAACTCTTCTAAGGCATCTTTCCACTGATCCTCTAGCTTACTTCTCATAGCAACTCCCACGGTGATGATGGCCAGTGGCAATCCGCAACATTTTCTAGCAATTTTTTCTGCAAATGGTCTAATTTCTTCATCATGAAAAACTTTTGCCTTTTCACAAAACAATTGCAAAGCATCTTTATCACTTAAACCCTTCATTTTAACATTATCATCAAATTCCATGTCAGACTCCCATACTTCGAGATATAAATATGATCTTACAACCAGTATGAACTTCACGCCGTGGGACACCCAAAATGTGCAAATCAAATTTCTCCCAAACATCATCCAGAATGAGTAGAAATTTTTCCTCCTTCATAAGTCTCTCATGAAGTTTAACAGCCATTACCAGCACGCTTTCCGTCATCACCTCCAAATTCAATCTCTTAGTTAATTCAACGTAGTAATGGAAGGGGAGGTGAATGGCTTTGCGAGAGGAAGGGGCGGTAAAAGGCTGTGCAAGGGGTTTAGGGATTTGAAAAAAAAAATTGAGTATCGAGTCCTTAGAAATTATGATGGAAGAAAGGAAAAATTATATTCATAATTTTTTGAATTTGAGTTGGCATTTTTTATTGATTAAAATTTGAGTTGGCATGCCACGTCAGATATTTTTGAAATAAAAAATAAATTGTTAGCCATTTCAGCATTTTCTATCCAACATTTAACGGCGAGGACCATTTTGACACAAGGTTAAAAGATTGAGGACCAATTTGACACAGTTGAAAGAAAAAAACCAATCTGACACAAGGGCCAAAGGTTGAGGACCAAAACAGTATTTAAACCTTTTATTTATTTTTTATTTATAAAATGTTAGAGATTTCATTAATGATAATCAAATATTGAGTACATTATCAACTAAAAGAGCAGAAAAACAAAAAGGTAATACTTATAATCAACAAAAGTGTTAAAAAAAACTAAATGCAAGAGCTGTAATTTAGGCAACTCAGTTTCGTATCTTGGAAACCTTATAAAGTTCTCACTTCTGACAAAAATGTAATAAAAATTTCACTTCATGAATCAAAATGACCATGAGAGGTGGACATTGGAAAAATGCAACTCTCTAATGAATATACAGCTGAAAGAAAAAAGGTACTTAATAACAAAGAAGGTACTTAAATTTTATGAATTCCTAACAATAACATATTTGTCATTGACTATGGAACTCTATTATCTGTGTGAGCACACTTCGTGATCAATTAGATGGGAAATTAGTATTATGTGATGATGAAGAGTAAGCAGACGCAGCAAAAGTATTGGTGCCTCTGGCACTATATATAAAAGTGGCATAGAGGAACCTTACACAAGGAGCAATGGGAACTTTGGAGCATCCTAAAACATATGATAATTCAATAATTTTTTATTTTTTACTTTTTTATTTTTTTTTATTTTTTATTTTTTTTCTGTTTGAAAAAAAAAAAAAACTATTATTGCAGTGACAGTGAACTGCAATTTGCCGATATTTCTATCCATGGGTTGCGGTGAACATAGCTAAAATACATAATTAAGTTACATAGGAAGTAATTTTTTGTTGATTTTAATTCTTGAGATTAGTGTTTTTTGTTGATTATAATTCTTGAGATTATTGGCTTTGGGATACTATAGATTTGTAGTGGGATACTATAGATTTGTATTGTTTGTTTTGTGTAGATTTTGACACATTCATATTAGAAGCGAGGGATATGGAGCTGTAACTCTAAAATGATTTTGAAAACTTGTGTTACGGGAGTTACCTAGAAAAGCCTGTTTGGAACATCCATAGCTATACGTGCTATTACTCAATTTTTTTTTATTTGAATTTGATGAAGACACTTATCGAGCCTCCATTTATAGAGTGGTAGAGGAATCTCGCCATGCGTCACGAATTAGATGGCAGGCACAATTTTTACTAGTTCTCCGCACTACTTTTCTGCAGTTGAAGACTGTCATGCCTTTTTAATGAAAAACTGGCTGGCTCTGGCTACCTTGCAGAGTAAACAAAATCTCCCCAAATCACACTGCTTGTATGAACAAACAAACTTTGCACAACCATCTTACGTAGAAAAGATTCCATGCCAATAGACTTGTGACATCCATGTACTGAGTCGTCAAATGAGCCACCTTAATAAAGCCCAAGCTTATACGCATTGGCCCACATCCGCCTTCTTTTGGGATTGGGATGAAAGTGAAAATAACTTGGAGCACCCTAAAACATATGATAATTCTATAATTTTTTTTATTTGAAAATAAGAAAAAAACAAAACTGCTAGTAGAGAGATGGTGAACCGTAGTCTGTTGGTATTTCTATCCATGGGTCACGGTGAAAATTATTGAAATACATAATAAATGTACATAGCAAGTAATTTTTTTGTTAATTATAGTTCTTGAGATTAGTGGCTATGTGATATTATAGATTTGTATTGTTTGTTTTGTGTAAATTCCGACACGTTCATATTAGAAGCGAGGGATATGGAGCTGTACCTATAAAATAAGATTAGTGGCTAAGGGATACTATAGATTTGTATATATATATATATATATATTTTGTGTAGATTCCAACATGTTCATATTAGAATCGAGGGATATGGATCTGTACCTTTAAAATGATTTCGAAAACTTGTGTTATGACCAAATAGTATATTATACTCGCAGAGGGGAGGGGACAAAGTTTTCCTATAACCCGGTTTGGAGGGAATTCCTCCAAACCGGTTAGGTTTCACTTTTTTAGTGGACAATTTATCCCTGGCAATGTGAGAGTCTGACCAGGGTTAAGTGGTTAACTCCTCTCTCATTTCTCACTTTGTCTCTTCCAACTCCCCTCCCAAAAACCCATCAGACTCTCTCTCTCCCTCTGTTCTCTCTCCTCCGTTCCCATTGCCTCCAACTTTCTCTGTCCGTCATTTCCACCTCCACCCCTTTTGGGTTGTAGGAAAACTTTGTCCGAGGGGAGGTGCCTAGAGCAACCGTTTTCCTTTAAGATTGGGATGAAAGTGAAAGTAACTTGGAGCACCTAAAACATATTATAATTCTATAAATTTTTCGGTTTGAAAAAAAAAAAACTATGAGTGGTGAGATAGTGAACCGCAGTCTGCCGCTATTTCTATTCATGGTTCGCGGTGAAAATTGCTGAAATACATAATAAATGTACATAGCAAGTAATTTTTTTTTTGTTAATTATAGTTCTTGAGATTAGTGGCTATGGGATATTATAGATTTGTATTGTTTGTTTTGTGTAGTTTCAGACAAGTTCATATTGAAGCGAAGGATATGGAGCTGTACCTCTAAAATGAGATTGATGACTATGGGATACTATAGATTTGTTCTATTTGTTTTGTGTAGATTCCGACACGTTCATATTAGAAGCGAGAGATATTGAGTTGTACCTCTAAAATGATTTCGAAAACTTTTGTTATGTGTATATTATCTGCAGGTTTGCCCTCTCTGTCTCATCCCGGAGCAGTTCACGCTGCATAGACTGCACCATGGAGTAAGCACCATGCTGACTCTACCTAGTCCTCTCAGCACGTAATGACTCTAGTTCGGCTCGCGCATCCTCAAGCTCTCCCTCCAAGTCAATGATCCGTGATTGAGGTGACAATATGATTCAGTTTCTATCATTGTTATTGACTACAATTATTTTTTCTTAAACTTCATGTGATAAATTAGTATTATTTATTCTAATATAACGTGTCTTGCATTTTCTAAATCCTAATTTTATTTTTTTATTCAAAAAAAAAAAAAAATGTGTCTTGCATGTGCCACCAACACTAGTAATTATATATATAGTCTTAGAATGAGAGTTTTGGTGTTCAGTTTTCTAAAATACCACTATAATCTTGATACTTTTTTCCCATGGATAATACATTTTCTAAGAAAAAAAAAATGTATTATCTATACATTTTCAATGATCTAAAAAAAAAAAAATACATACATTTTCAATGTTTTTTTAATTGAATAACACCCCAACTCATCATGAGTGTTGGGTGACATGATATTCGTGTGAGATGAAATAACCCCTCAACTCATCATGAGTATTGAGTGAGACTGAGATTTGTGTGAAATGTAATTGAGGCTAAGGGTGTACATCAGTAGGTGCAAATTTTAAGGCTTATTGAATCTTCGGGTCATAGTTCTTACAATGACGACTTCACTAGGAATATTAGGTTCTACTCTAGATCAAGATACAATGACAAATAGTTCACCTTGTTTGATCTTGTTTGTTTACTATTTTCATAATTGTCATTTTGTGTATGAACATGCATGGCACGTGTGTGATTTGTATCTTATTGCATGATCAACCCCGAACTCTCGGTAGTGGTACCTTTGGATCGCGATCCCGAGATGCATGTACCCTCAGTGAACCTACTAACCCTATAAACATGCATGTACTCTTGGCCCTCCTTAGTAAACATATGACAAGACTAGCAATACCACTTGACCAACTGATGCCCCCTCACACGTGATTTCACAGAAGTTTAATGAGCTAATTCTAAAAAGCAACAGAGTTACAAGAGTTAGGAACACAAATGAATTCACAAAAGTTTAATGAGCTAATTCTAAAAAGCAACAGAGTTACAAGATTTAGGAACACAAATGAATTCACAAAAGTTTAAAAGCAGAAGCCACTCTCTTAGCCTCAGCAATGTAATTGGCCGATATAGTTTTGACGACTACAATTAAGTTCCACCTACACCTCCTATAATCTCCTCTCCAAACCCAAGACTAAGAGCTCTACAAGTTGCCACAAGTTGAGCTAGCACCATACAACTACCGGAACCCATTTTTTTCCGCTCCGAGTCACTATAAACAGTCACATACTCTCACTACAAAAAATTTAGCCTATTTCAACACATTTATTTCGAGGGTTCATTAAAAATGGTTGTAATAGCATATAATTTTCTTCGAAGGTTGTGAAGGCTGTTGAAACATGTTTTTCGACGGTGTTTCCATCGACGCCTTTCAACAGTCAAGATGGCCGTCGAAATAACGTTTTTCGAAGGTTTTTAATACTTATTTTGAACGTTTTGACCCTTGTAAAAAGTCATTTTTTTTTGTAGTGTCTCTATCTCTATTTCTCTCACCCGCCTCTCTGACAGTTATAATTATTTAATCCCATCCATCATGGATGGGTAGCCATCTCTTATGAAATTGTGAATTGTGAATTTGTTCTCCTCACAAATCCAACACACCAGCCATCTGAGCATGCCTACCTAGTGGTAGTTCCCCTATAATACTTACCACATTTTTAATGTCGTTTTTGTAATTTTGTTTTAATGATTTTATTTTTTTAACATATATTTTATTTTTTAACATGTAAAAGCAGTGTCTCTAGATGGGTAAAAGGGCATAATACGGTGGACATGGCATTTGATATGATTGAATGGGCACTAGCATTGTTGACACAATTAGGCTTGACTTCACATCCAACCGTGGAAGACCCTCCTATACATACATGCATTTATTGCTTCAGGGTGTATGGCTTAAAGCCTTAAATCCATTTGGCAATTTTTGAATCTTCAGTAGTGTTTTGTGCAAATTGATGCTTCAAATTTGTCCTTTGGACTCTAAAATGATGATTTATAAACAATAATTGAAGCAAATTTCATCTTGATCGATTTAAAAGAAACTTGAAGTTAGGGTTTATGAAATGAGAATTTTTGGGTTTTAAGTTTCTTGTAATAGTATTCTCAATTGGATGTTTCTAATATGTAGTTGAGTTTGTTAAAGTGAAGGTTTATCACTTTCAATGGGTCAAATGTAATATACAATCTTTTAGTAATGGCTTTTTTTCACTAAAACTCTAGAGACAAAAAGCTCTACTATCCACAGCAATCTCAAATTGAGTCTTAGCTTAGGGGACCTAGTGGATAATTTCACTACATTTTATTTTGTTTTGCTATATATATATATATATAGAACATTGCTTTACAAACAAGACAATTTCCTAGAAATTTTTATTTCGTGTTTGTAGTTTTGATTTTTGATTTTTAAATTAAATAATTATTAGTTGTTTTTGCTAAAATACATGGTTCATCCTGGAAATTTACACTTTGAGTATTTTTAGTCCATAATGTTTAAAATGAATGATTTTAATCTCTAATTTTTATTTTTATTTTTAAAAGGAGGTCTTTTGGTCCTTTTACCATGTTTTGTTAATTTCTTATATACTTGGTTACAGAGTAAAGATGTGACATTTTTAATAATGTGATATCTGTTTTATTGTTGTAATCTACAAAGTGGCATTTTCACAACACAGTTGAACAAGATGTGAACACAATTAGTTAATTTTGAGTCTCTTGATGCAACTCTCCCATGAGAGAGTATGGATAATATTGAAAAGCAGTGCCTGACATGGGATATTGTTAACATTGTTGCATACTTGCATTGAGAGAGACGAGTTGATAGAGCAGTACGAGGTTGCAGGCAAATGGATTATGGAGGGCAAGGTGAAGGAAGGAAATGGGTGCACTTTGTTTTAGGTGGGATGACAACAACTTGATTGTTGCTTAAGCATGGGGTGATATATACATTTCATTTCAGTTACTTGTATAACGTGTTTCTTGCTTCTTGTATTTGTAATATCGTGATTCGTGCATGTGAGGTAGAGATGCAAGCTGACGTATTTATCTTAGTTATAAATATTAAATAAAGACTTTGTTAATGTTATTTATACTATAATGTAAAATTTGAATTTTTTTTTTTTTTTTGGTTGATTGCATAAAAATTAGACACCTTTTGAAGCTTTACAATTTTCCACGGCAAACACTATTTTTTTAAATTTATTTTTTAACATTTTGTTTTCAGTATTCCTTCCCGATAATTTGTTCAGTTTTCTTTCTCCCAACTTCTCTTAAATCTGCTTCCATTCAGTCAGCGTCCGAGCAACAAACTCCGATGACAAACCCACCGCCAGGTTCGCTATCGTCAGTCAAGTAGTACCAGCCAACCAAATAGGGTGAGACTGTAAGCGGTTCCACATAAATCTTCTTGGAGATTGAGAGGCATCCTCCCACCCACATAAATCAAAAGAACTTCTGCATACAGCTAATGTCGTCTACTTTCGGAGACTGCATCCAAAGCAAAATTTACAAAACCCCTTTCCAAAACTACTGCAGAAAGCAGAAAGTTAAAACAAGCTAAGTGAATCAAGTTTCAATTTTTTGAGTTGGGTTTCCTAATTTCCCACATTTTCTCTACATATAAAACAAGTTATTGAAAGAGTCAAACTTGTACGGATTGATGTTAAAGAAGAAATTTTGACGGCATGGTCTTTGATGGGTGGGTTTGTCGCCGGAGTTGTTAAACTGAGTGCTGCCCCTTGATTTTCTTTAAAAAAAAAAAATTGGAACCTTTGAATTTGATGTGATTAGGTGCCATGTGTGGGGGCACTTTTGTTTATGCTATAATGGTGAGAAACTAATCTTTTTTTGTGAATGACAATCAATGGGCATGTCTTCGAAATTTTGAGATCAAGGATGGTGATCAGGTTTGTGGTTATTTTCTTTCTCATGTTTTGGGTAGTCTCCGGTGAATGCGGTGTTGGAGGCCTATGTCCCCAAAGTGTTCAAAGAAGTGCCGGAGCCAAACTCTTCATCACCATAATTAAATATACATCATAATAATTAGAAGTAACTATTAACTTACTCTTTTCAGGAATGTTTGAGTAATAGAAAATCAACTCTTAGTAATATATAATGTCAAAAAAAAAAAAAAAACTCTTAGTAATAAATAAGTCATCTTTTCTGAATTACCACACCTAAGTTTTTGTCATTTGCTAACATGAACTATAAATATCAAAGGTGATTTGATTTTTTTTTTCTTTTTGAGTCTCACCCAGCTGTGCTTTTTATGATTGAGATATTTTTATCTGGTGGATTGCATATGCAATTTTTAAGTCATTATACTCCCAATTCTTATCATTATTTAGGCTATTAGTATATGCAATGTCAAAATTGTATAGTTATGTGACCAGCTATTCAATATTGTGCTCTTTTAAGGTTCTTTTCTAGCATAATTACAATATATGTTGGACAATACTCTATTTTGGTATTTTGTTTTATTATATCATTATTCAATTTCTTTAATTTAAACAATATCTTGCAAAATGGTTACAATTAGTATATTATTAACTTCATTTACTCTTTCCAAGCATTTTACGCATTTAAGCAAAGTTTTCCTATTAAACTATAATGATATGATGATTGAAACAATTTCCAACTTAAGCCAACATCTCAAACTCCATTTTAAAAAAGACATGTTTAATAGAAGAAGAATAAGAAATTGAGTTTTTTTTTTAGATCTTATTTTCAATAGTTTGAAAAAAGGCTTCATTAATTCATTGACATAAGAAATTCATTAATTTAAACCATACGAAATTGATTGCCAAGAAGTTTGAGGAAAGAGGAATAAATTTGCTATTTTTCTTGAGTAGGGTAATATTTTTGTTTATGATTTAATTGGATTGTTTGGTGTCCAAGAAATTTGTAGGTCTATTTTTTATCTAACAGAGTATGTTGGCTTTCAATCCTTAATATTTATCTATAATCCAATTTCTTCTCCCTATCTAATCAGATGATATTTCTTTAATCTCATTTTCAATAGCTTTCCCGTGCATTGCACGGGTTTACGATTAGTTAAAAAGTGAATTGTTGAGCCAAGAGTATTGTCGCTCAAGTGGCATATTTTGGTGTTTTTAATCGGGACATCCAAGATTAAAATCTACACTTGACTTATAAAAAAAGAAACAATGAATTGCCAAGGATGATTACGGGATTGTTGTTGATGGTCCGATTAAGGTGGGCCACGAGGATGGTTACATCAAAACATAAGTTAATATTACATCTCCACCAAGAAGGACTTGAATCTTGGTTCTCCAAATAAAGAAGCTCGGATAATGTCATTGAACAATAAGAGTCATAATTTTTTTTTTTTATTCAACTTGTGAAATTCTTTTGAATATTCAAGCCAAAGAGAGCGGGAAAAACATGCATATGCATAAGTACATTATCTTGTACTTTATTTCCATTCCACTAGTAGGGATAATACTTGAATTATGGAGTAAGTTTTTAGTAATTCAGAAGTAATATTCCTTCTTACATAACAATGAGTCTCATTTATTAAATTCACAGTATGTTATACCATTCATGTTAAATTCACTGACCTCCCCCTTTATTTTAAACTATACACAAACCTCCTTTAAGGTTTATTGGATTACACTGACCTCCCCCTATGTTTTGAATTGTACACGAACCACTCTTACTTTTTAAAATGAACTACACTCATCTCCATTATAGAAATTGAAAAAAGAAAAACTATTTTTTGGCTCACTTCCCAAGCATAATTCTCATTTACCTCCATTAAAAAATTGCAAAATTTTATTTTTTCCTCTACATTTCAAATAAAATAAAGAACTCATGTGTTCTGCCGGATCTTACTCTAAAAAAATAAAAATAAAAAATAAAATAACCAATGTGTTTAAATCACATATGAAAGATGTCATTACAAAGAACCAAACTTTATATATATATATATATATATATATATATATATATATATATATATATATTCATTCAATCTCCATTGAAAAATTAAAATATTTTATTTTATCCTCTACAATTTAAACAAAGAAGCCGTGTGTTTAGATCTCATATTGATATATCATTGCAAAGAACAGAGCTAGGAAATCACAAAAAAGCAAAAAAAAAAAAAATGAAAAGCGTTTACAGCCAGACTTGCTAAGCTTCTTCAGCAATAGAATTAGTATATTAATTATATATGCTGGAGCTGGAGTTGGACTGCTTGTATTAGAGCAATTTGGATGAGTGGCTCCCAACTCCCAGTCGTCGGATCCCGTGTCCAATATTAATAATACCATACAAGGTGTTCCGCAAACAGAGCATATAATCAAGCTTTATCAGAATGGATTATAAGTTATAATCCAAGTATATACTTCTTTGAATTTCCAAAAGCTCTATGATCTTTCAAGAGAAAGAATAACATGATACATGTTGAAGAGTGCTTGACCAAATTAATGAATCCCAAACCGCTAATCGTCGACGAACCCATCAATCTTTACAGATCCAAGTTCTTAAATATTTTAGTTAATAATTTAATATTACATTCTTCGTTATCCCACATCGATTAAATACAAGACGATTATTTTATTCACAAATTGTTGTAATAAGAAGCATTCAAAGTGCTGAACTTATGACCAAGTAAGACATTAAAGTAGTTGAATTTAAGGTGGGATGTGGTTGAGTAACCCATGAAATTGTGAAATTGGTTTCAAAGCTCTTCTCACAAATCAACACCATCCATCAGCATGCCTACCTGGTTGTTCCCCCAAAAAACTTCCACCATTTTTAAGCTCGTTTTTGTACGAACTGCAACCTACAAACAAAAGAAAACTTGTTTGCAGACCCCAAATTAATTCATGGCACAACGAGACGAGACCATCATCTTCGATTGGATTGATGAATGCAAGAAAATTATTATTTCACATTGATAAAATGTAAGAAGATTATTTTATTCATAGGTTTTTGGAAGAAGATGAGCTTAGTAACATAAGCTTGTTACTAAGTAGGGCATTAAAGTGGTAACAATGTAACATACTTGTTGTCCCCTCCCTTAACTATTGAATTAGACAATGCAAGATAATTATTTTATTCATAGGTTTTTGCAAGAAACATTCAAAACACCGAGCTTAGTAACATAAGTTTGTTATCAAGTGAGGAATTAAAGTGGTAACAAGTTTGTTACCCCCTCTTCCAACTATTGAATTATAAAAAGTAAAAAAAAAAATGATAAAGAAAATTGGAGCATAAAGTGGTTGACTTTATCTTGGAATTTCTAGGTGGGATGTGGTCGGTTGTTGGTTGTCCAACCTGGCTTGCATTCTACCGCCACAAAATCCAAACCCATGATAGATGTGTCCCCATCGCCCAAAACCAAACCCACGTCATGATAGACACGTCCCCATTGCCCAAAGCCATGACGGCTAGATTGGCCACCGTAGACAATGTCCAATTCAGCGACCCACAGTGAGAGATGCGAGAGATAGAAAGAATTTATGATGAGAGAGAAGAGCAAGAGAGAGAGATAGAGAGTAGTAACTTTAATTTTTTTGAGCAAAAATAGAGGACCGAATGGGAGGCTTATTTATGTGATTTTTTTTTGCTACAATAGTAATTATTTTGGCAAAAAAGCCAGTTTACCTAACCGGTTTGAGAATCCTCTAAGGAGCAACTGATCGAGTCTATCACATTCAAAGCGTCACCTTTCAAGGTGAAATCTATAAACCCCCCATCTACCATACAAACAATTGCAAAGAGAATAACCTTAGCTTCAGTCCAGAAGGAATCGTCAGGGTCAATAGTCTTCGCTAGAGGAGCATTTTAGTAATGTTAACTTGTTAACATACTCATTGGAACACAACATCTTCCCTCAAACACACTGCTCATCAGAAATCCATCGGCCTAGAAACCACCTTCATGCACAAATGGCCCATAAAGGATCATTCGGATCTAAACCCTGAATAAGTCCAGCAACTCAAGTCTCAAGTGTGTAATTTCATTTATGTCAAATAGATAGATAGAAAGAAACAATTGTCATCATTTAAATTTCTTTCTGGATGATATTATTATTTTAATAAAAGTAGAACTTGTACCAAAATTAAGTATGAAAAATATAGCCAAAAGCAGCATATAAAACAATTCAATGTTAAGTTTAGTTTATGCTGATTTGGTCGGACAATTAAAGTCGCAAAAGTTGGTACTAGTAGGGGGACCATATGTGGATTCAAGCGCTAGCTATTCCTATAATTCCTTCTTTTTTCCACGGGTCCACTTTTGCACTGAAGTTTCATTCATGATCATGGTCAACTGCATTGCACGCACGGCTCAAAGTTTCACATAATTCTAGAGATAATCAAAAATAGCATCCTCACTATTGAGTTTTTCAAACTGAATAATGAATCTCTAATTTATACAGTTTCACAATCCGCGTGGTCATATGCATGGCCAGGCCAAGAATGTTCACAAATAAAAAAGGGACTAAGAGAGAGCATGTTGCAAATACAACGAGACCATCACCTTGATCGACTCAAAAGCTTTGAAAAGAGATCAACATGACAACATTGGAGTAGTTAAGAATGCTACAGTCTAATTAATGCATGATGGATTGCTCAAATATACTACTATTTCTTAAATCATCTTAGGCCTATCAGCCAAAGAGAGAGTTTTCTTGGTATGTGTCTTTATCAGCGTCACCAAAATTAATTAAACACAATGACTCATTGGGAGAGGCTAGTTGAAATGTGGGGACTGCTCCAAAGTTTGAAGCACAAAAAAAGGGGGTTATCCAGAACATGATGTCTTGTTTGCCAATTGAAAAAGGAACCATTCTTCACCTATTCTGGGAATTGTGCACTTTTCCAACAGGCATTATCCGACATTTGGTGTGTATCCCAGCTTCTTCGTGAAACCGAAAGAATACTTAAGAAACATTAATACTACTTACAATTCTTGGGACCATGAGACTTATTGGACCCTTTCATTTGATTCTACTACTACTCCTTTCCGCTGGGAATGGAAAAATACTTAACTTATACAGTGGGACTGGGTTACTTGCCTGACCCAGCTCATGACCAGGCTTTTGGGTCTAAGGATTTGAATTTTGACTAATCATGCACTTGGAACCTTTCCATGAATTGGGCAAGACTGGAAGAAAGCTCTTGAAAGTTAGATTTTTTTTTTTTTTTTTTTGTTTTTTTTTATTATTAGTACTATTTAAAATTTTTTATGTAATCATAGATTAGACTTTAGTATTAACACGTTTCATGCAGTAGATCAAAATGTATTCAATTCGAAATGATGACTCTGTATAATTCAACCAATTTTATTGGACTCCTAGCTAGGAGGTCCAAAAGTAATGTGAATAATTTGATAATAAAAGAGTTTATTAAAAATTATAACCTCATTAAAATGAGATAATCTAAAAACTTCATGTATTATACAATAGAATGATAGGTCTTGATTTTCTTTATGTATTATTCCTATGTATTACATCTTTGTTCTCATATAAAAGCGGAACTCCATGTGCTGGGGACTCATAAAAGACCTACACAGATCACACTGTAAAAGGTGGATATAATATACTAGTTGTATTGAATAATTTCACAAAAAGAAGAGAAAAATGAAAGATTCGAACGAGTGACATTTGTTTTATGAGTCATGGTTTCTAATTATCCCTTAGATAAATGAAATGGGAAAAAAATAATCTGTTTGACTTTCAATCTTAAGGTTAATATATATATTTTTGCTACTCCATCTTAAGGTTATTATGGTGCTGTTTCCAAGCAAAATTTAATGAATTTGACTTGATAAATCTAATTAATTATTCTTGCATGACCCATCTAAATATTTACATTTTATTATAAATTTATAATTACAGAGAAATATTAATGAATATGTCCCCACTACCCAAATAAATGTCTGGATTGAGATGGAAAAGCAAAATTAGAATCAAAGCTGGGTATTATTATAAACATAGAAAAAGGAATTAATAAAGGAAACCAATTAGCTGTTACATATGCATAGATGGACCGTAACGCATACTTGATGGGTGACCAAAAAAGGGTCTGCCTATACTAAAATAAACCCCAAACAGTAACAAATATGTATAGTGTCCAAAAACAAAAAACAGTTCCAGGAGGAAGCAGCAAAGCCCGAATCAAGTAACTCGACAAGGACAGTTTCCTATGATTTGTTTTGCAGTCACACGTGGCTCACTTTCCCTATACTCATTAGAATTCTATCTCTCTGACACAAACTGCTTCCTCTCTTTTTAAAGTACAAAAGTAACAAAACACAAAAACCCCCAAAAGGGTTAAAGAATAAGAATTAAACTTTTTCTGCAACATAATTGTATTGGCGTAGTATCACAGCGTTTCCTTCAAACTAAAAAAGAGTTTGGACTTTGACGGGACATGTAAGATTCTATTCCCACTTTTGACTGTTTCTTTTTCTTTTTCTTCTAAACAAAAATCCCAAGTCTCACAGTTTTAGGCCATTCCATTGCACTATTAGATAAGAGATAGAGAGAGTATAGACTCTCAGTTCTAGAAGAAGACTACATGTTGAACATCGAATATTCAGGTTTTTTTTTCTTTTCTTGTCTCCCTTCGTCTTATCTCAGTTTTCTATATATGTGTGCTTCCAAGAAACTAACATACATTACTATATATTATAATAATAAGGATAGGGAATTAGGAATTAGGAATTGCTTGCTTGGACAGTTGACTTTCTTGGGAAAACCCATTTGGGCTGTCAGCCTCTTTCGTGGCTTGCCACCCTCTTTCGTGGCTTGCCACCCTCTTTCTTATATGCTTTAGATTCTGCTCTTCATGAATGCCATAACGTGCATGTTCCTATTCGTATCTGGTAATTTCTGATTCTTTAGGCTTAGAGATATTATGCCTTATACAATTTTTTTTTTTTTAATCTGAATCTGAATTTTCATGTGCTTAATTTCCATAATATCTTCTATAGTTTTGAGCACATTGGTTTCTTTCTCTGTTACTTTGTCTTAATTCAACGGTTTTGGTTGTCTTTAATAAAGTTGGCATTCTCATTGGGGATCCAAGATATTGTTCTGATTGTTATTCTGCTGTATTTTTCAATTAACTTATCAATGGGGAATGAGTTTGTTTGTTTATTTATTTATTTATTTTTTGTAAGGAATGTGAGTCTAAACATTGAGTGGTTTTGGTGTATATTTTTGTTTCTGAAGGTTTATGATTTTGGGTCTCCTACATTGGGGCGGTTTTAAACATGACTCTGACAAATCAAGATGTGAAGAAGAAGGTTTTTGTTCTTGTTTTAATTTCTATGATTCTTATTTTTCAGACATTTTTTAATTTCTAAGTTAATTTTCTTCTCCATAATGGTTTTGAGGAAAGTGAATGGGCAGGTAACATTAAAAAGGATTTATGTACCATTTGTTACTAAAGTTGTACTCTTTTTTATTAATTGTTCTTGCTGTGATTTCAGTCTTTATTTTGGAATATGTTTGCAAGAAGGGACAGAAATGGAAGGGCTATAGTTAAAGGCTCATTTGATTCCCCTGGTGAGTGCTAAGACGCCTTCTCCAAGCATATCTTTTTATCTTCATGAATGTTAAACAGTTAAAGGGATCTCTATCTGATATGTAGGAATCACAATTGATACTATTTGTCTTACCATTATGGATAAGTATAACATATCAATTGCTTCATCTACAAACAAAATGTAATTACTGGTTCCTTTTAATGGAAAAGTCTTTTTCTTCTATTTCTTTCTTTGATAAGATATTTTCAAAGGATTCGAACAAACACTGTACAATTCCTAGAGTAGGAGCATCGTGCCAATTTGGTCTCAAATGGGGAATATATTCATGTTTGAACTTTAAGCTAGCGTAAGGTAGGAAGCAAGCATGGCACATTCTGTCTCTTTCTCTGAGTTTTGCATGAGTGACTTCTTATAAAAGTGGACCTTGAGGAGAGCATTGAATTCTCCGTTATACAATCAAACTTATAGAAAGAGTTCTTTCGCTTAAATTGCTTCAAGTATCCTAACTACTAGCTCTTTTAATTTTAATTATCCTTTGTTTTTCATCTGTAAAAGCTTGTTTCTACTTTCAGAAGCACAGTCTCTTCCAACCCTTGAGAGTCTTTTCTTGACCGGCGTAGAAAGTACGATGCCTCTTCATCAAGAAGTTCAGACCTTCAGGTACTCATAAGATGATCTTTTTCTTCCTTTCATCATTTTCTTTCTTTTATTCTGTAGAGATATTATATATATATATATATATATTCCTATATTAGATTATTTTAATCTGTAGCATTCCTTGTTCTTGTTTGTGTTGTTAGAGTGTTTGTAGCAACCTGGAATGTAGGTGGGAAATCTCCCCATAATGACCTTAACCTGGATGATATTCTTGAGTTTGATCAATCAGATATCTATGTCTTGGGGTATGCTCTCTCTCTCTCTCTTTCCTCACTTGAGTTTTGTCCACTTTATTTCTATGACTTCCAATTAAAATACTATATCATAATATTGTTACATTTTTTCTTTCTATGAACAAATTCCATCAGAATACTTCCCCCCTCACAAAAAAAAAAAAAAAAAAAAACCTGAATCTGTTTTATGAAATTTTCTGAGGTGTCTAACATGGTGATTTTAGTTCAAAATTACTGTAATATGGGTGCCAGTGCCCTATGTTTCAGTCTTGGGGTATGCACTCTTTTTGACCGACACAAAAAAGAACTAAAAAAAATAGGGCTGAAGTTTTGGACCTAATTTTCCTCCAAACCAGTTTGAAGGAAAGTTCCTCCAACCCATTAAGTGGCAACTAGAAAGACTAATCACGTGCAATTTTTTTCACATGATCTACTTAATAGTTATGTGATTTGTTTAATGATTTAATGAATTATATGATTTAATATACTTGGTCTTATAAATCTTCGTAATGGGTTGGAGGAAAACTTTGTTATGAAATTTTAGTCCCATCTCTAAGTGTTACTCGGTAGTTGTCAAAAATTTTCCACTATGAGCTATATTTGGGGGATTTTTTTGTTTGTCAGATATGAATTAAGTAATTCCAATAAGCATAATGTTCTTTCCTGTAGTGTAATTGTTTTTAAAATTATCAGTTTCCAGGAAATTGTCCCTTTAAATGCTGGAAATGTACTAGTTGTAGAAGATAATGAGCCTGCAGCAAAATGGCTATTAAAAGTCAATCAAGCACTGAACAAATCATCTGATGTGGCACAAAGAGGATTGAAACCCACAGTCTCCCGTGGTGGTTTCATAAAGCCTTCCCTTAAAAAGTTCAGTCAGATGTTCATGACAGAGAGTGGAAGGAGGTTGAAGAGTTGCAACTGCATTCCTGAATTAAACAGGAAGCTGAGCAAGGATTTCTGTCTCCCAGGCCAACAATTAAATACAAGTGAAGAAGAGTACCCTTCAGACGAGGAAGATGTACCCAATAGCTTTGAATTTGCCTCAAGAACCAACCAGATGAAGTACAGTCTTATAGCCTGTAAGCAAATGGTGGGAATTTTTCTAACTGTTTGGGTGAGGACGGAGCTTGTTCAGCATGTAAGCCACTTGAGAATCTCCTGCATCAGATGTGGAATTATGGGTTACCTCGGAAACAAGGTTTGTTGAAATTTGTGTTGTTGCAGACATATTTTCTTCCTATGCATACATAATTGCACGTATTAAAATCGTCATAATTTTGACTCTCTGATGGCAGGGATGTATTTCTGTGAGAATGTTATTCCATCAGACAAGCTTTTGCTTTGTCTGCAGTCACTTGGCATCGGGACAGAAGGAGGGGGATGAGCAAAGGAGAAATATAGATGTCATGGAGATACTTAAAAACACTCAGTTTCCAAAGATCTGCAAATCTAGGCTGCCAGAGAAAATTCTTGACCATGAGTGAGCATTTTTGAAACTAGGTGTCCATAGAGTTAGTGTTTTACTTTTCTATGAATTCTTTTAATAATTTTCCATATTTTGGTGTTTGATTCACCACTTGGAAAAATGGCTTCAGTCGGGTCATATGGTTAGGGGACTTGAATTACCGAATAGCTTTGAGCTACCATGAAGCAGAAAAGCTTGTGCAGAAGAAAGCTTGGGATGCTCTACTTGACAAAGATCAGGTAATTGACTTTACCATACAACAAGAAATTTTGATTTGGAGTTTGGACAACATATAGAAAGCTAAGTTTTCTTTCAGTGCATCTTGTAGAAACTGGATAGCCTCTTGTTGTTCATATTACTATTGGGTACAATCTATTACCATAAATAGAGCCATTATAGAAAATGGCCATAATCAGTACAACTTGTAAATTTCTGAGGTCATGGCATTTCATTATTATATGGGAAACTGAATTTCATCACTATTGATGATTATCTCATTTTTCTATTAGTGACAGCCATAATGGTGGATTTGTGCCTTCAAATGCTATGTTAAATGCAATTTTAAGAAAATGTATTGATGACACAAGCTTATCTTTCATTATCACTACAAAATTCAAATTAACATGAGTCATTTCTTCGAATATTGGAGAAGATACGTATACAAACTGTGATGGACTTTACTTTAAATATGAAAATCAGAATAGGATTTCATTTTTTTGATAAAAAAAGACATAACAAATTGATTTAGTTTTGTTGCTGAGGCACCCAAGCTTGGCAGTTTAATACGGCACTCTAATGTATAAACAATTGCCAGGCTTTTTTGACTGCCTCTGTTGTTTCATGCTGCTTTCCTTGTTGCTATATTTGGTCATTGTGGTGTACTCATTTAGGTTTATATGCTTTTATAGCTCAAAGTTGAAAAGGAAAAAGGAGTATTCAAGAGATGGGGAGAGGGAAAGATTCACTTTGCACCCACATACAAATACTCCTACAACTCAGACATATTTGCTGGAGAGGCAAAAAAATCAAGCAAGAATAAGAGAACTCCAGCTTGGTATGTATAGGGAATATATTTATTGGGCTCGATTAAACATTTCACATAAAAATCTGAGCAACTAGGAATTGCAGGTGTGACAGAATACTATGGCATGGAGATGGGATGGGACAACTTTATTACGAACGTCGGGAGTCTCAGTTTTCTGACCACCGGCCCGTTTGTGCAACATTTTTGGTGGATGTTGATGTTGTATCGGGTGGATTAAAGAAGAAATTATCTAGGAATATCCCCATTGCTTAATGTGTAAGTTCATGCACAAATTTTGATTACGATTTTGGTCTTGTTAAGTGACTAGGTACCACAATACCAGACCAAAAGCCTGAAGAGCCACTATATGGGGATAAATAAAATAAAAAGAGAAAGGTTTCTTGGCCTCTGAGTTTCTTTTATGGGCAACCATTGCTTCTAATCGTGGAGCCCAATGTGTGAGATTTAGAATATGTAGCATTGTTCAGTAACTTTTTTATATTTTAGTGTAATGAATATTGCTTGATTTTTTTATTTATTTGTTAATATCATCAGGTACTAATGCACCAACATAGTCATCACAAGTCTGAAGAAATATTCAAATTTTGCTGTTCATATGAGATTAAGTAGGAAGCTAAACATAAAGATTGGTGCAGAATCATTGTTAGTTGGGCAACCTGTAGACAGCATTTTGCAAGCGTACAAGTGTAAAAGCTATCCATGAGCAAAATGTTTCTTGAGAATTTAGCAAAAAAAAAAATGTTTCTTGAGAAATGTAATACAATATAATTTTGCCAGCATGTAAGATAATTTCCTTCTGGTCAATGTGTGTGGGTATTAGTGATTCTGCCCCTTAAAGAGGCAAATAATGCTAATGTGTCAGAGAAATTATATTTTATGCCTTGTGCGTTTGGTAGTGCTTATTTCTGCTAACTTATTTGCTTAAAGGTGAGATAGAAACTGGCTTTAAACAAATAAACTTGTTTATTTGCTTAAAATCACTTTTTGTCCCACAATTAAGCAAATGATTTTAAGCTAATAAGCTAGCCAAACAGACTCACGTGCCAGTCATGGAAGAAAAGCTTAAAGTAGGTATATGCCATTAGCATATCATTGCAGAAATAAGATAAAAGAAAAGGGTGCATATTATTGAGGCACAAATGCTTGACCTCACTTGGTTTGGTACTTTGGTTCTAGGTTGATAAGTAAACTGACTCAACCTGATCTTTATTGAGTCCTTATTCAATGTTATTGCATTGTTTTTTGGCCTGAGTAATGACTATCTCTGTTTAATTTGAAAGACAATGATGAAAGTGAGATAGTTCAAAGCAAATATGTCTATTCCTCAATTGAAGCTTAGGTAAAGGTAATTAGGTATGATGATTTTACCAATGAGAACATTCAATTTTAAACTTATCTTTGTAACATGCAAGTTGCACTAGTAATTATTATTATCTTTTTTGTTTCCAGTCAAATATTTTAGTTCTTCCTACGTCATTCACCATATTTTGGTATGTCATTTTGATGATTGTAAATTAGTTAGCAGGTAGAACTAGAATCCAAAGTTGCCATTCAACCATTTGTAATTAAATCACGTGCATAATCACATGATTGCTGTTCATAAGTAAAATTAGTCTTTGGGAATTTAGCTTTGGAACTTGGAAGCTTGGAATAGTCAAAGATTCATCACATGATATGCCTGGATCAAATCTCCATTTTTTAATATGAGTACCAAAAAACAAACAAATAATCTAAGGGAAGCTCTCTTTCTCTCTGTCTCTTCTTTCACACTCACATGCACATCATTAGCTATTATAAGTTGCATTAACTAATCATTAGCCCTATAGCATTGGCAAGAAGACATCCTCTGGTTCAGCAAAAACATGATGTCCTGCTGGAAATCATTGGTTGCAGTTGTCTTTGCTATTACATTGATGCTTTCACTTGCGGTTAACATGTCCCAAGCCAGAGTTCATCCATCTTCAATGTCTTCAACAATCTCTTCAGCTGCTCAAGACCTCAAACATTCACATTCAGATACGAAAAAGCCGAGTACAACCCGGCCACTGGTCACCAGCCTTCAAAGAATACCTCCTAGTGTTCCCAATCCAATTCAGAATAAGTGATCTTAAATACCTTTAGTAGTGTGCTCATGGCTTCCAATATATCTGAAAATTTACACCAAAGTCATGTTTTTTGTGCTAGGTGGCCCAAGTCAAAGCCTCGGATAGTTGCTGAAGTATTCAGTGGCATGGCACTGCCAAGTCTTAGATATTCTTTTGTGTTTTCTTTTGTCATAGCAACTTTCTAGCTTTTAGAAAACAATGTAGAAGTTAGCTCTCTGTGTATCTTATTTACTACTTTTATTAGGTGAAAGAAAAGATTAGAAATGACAGGAATGCATATGGTATAATCTTTAATGAGTGACAGTTTTGATGCTTGGAAGATACTGCTTTTCTACGGTGACTTGTCATACTCAATATAATTGTAATCAATTTGTAGTTTCTTTTTTGAATGAAATCAATTTGTAGTTTCTTAAAACTTCATCAAGAACTTCAACCTTTAAAACTTTTTCTTTACTAAAATAAATATGATTTTGTTCGTTGCCAAATGCAGAAACCTAAACCATTGGCAATGACAAATTAATCGTTTTCAAGGTTGTCCATAACTTTTGTGCCTATAATTTTTTGCAAAAGCACTTTTTCATTGCTGAAATCGGGTCTCAACAACAAATATTATAGCCAAAAGAAATGATTGCGCAACTGTTGAATACTTTGTTGTCAAACTTTCTAACATTTTGAACTTTTCAGCAACAATAATTGTCGTTAGAAGTGCAATTTGGCAACATCGCACTTGCAAAAGCATAAATTTTGGCTTTGTCAATTTTTTTTTGCCAGTAGTAAATATGATTGCTAAGAGAATTCACATCATTATGCAAATTTTTAATCAAGTCGTAGTTAAAAGTTAGATCTGGTAAATTATACCAAGCTCCTTTTAGATTTATTAAAATGACACTCTTCCAAACGTTTGTATAAATGACACACTCTTTTTAGGTTTGTATAAATACTACAATTAAGTCTCTATACTTTCGGTTGATGGACTTCTCGACATCGATTTGGTTTAAACAAGGTACTGCAGAAAGCTTGCAAACAAACTATTGTCAAAGTGCTACGAGCATGGGAACGAGGCACCAAGAACTAGTTTCGATCAATATTTCCCTTTTCGTATTTATGGAAAGGTTAAAGGAAATTTTGTTAAGTTTTTGGACCGTTTTCTCAACGTTTTAGTGATATTTCATAAGTTCCTAGTTCAACTTTAGCTTGAGAATAGTCCATTCAAAGGTTTTTCCATACTCTTTATGGTGGAGGTAAATTTTCTTCGATCAAATGGTTAGATTTTAAATAAAACTTGATCAAACTTTGGTTAAACTCGATTATCTTAGGGTTTGGCAATAAATTGAAAGAGTTTGTCATTTTTGTTCAAGCGAAAAAATGTGTGTTTAGACCCCAATCAAGCCTTGGTAAAACCCATTCAAAGTTGGGTAATTACAATGGGATTTAGATTTGAATGTATTTACCAATTGAGGGTTTTCTCTTTTATCTGATCCATGCAAATTGGTTTCCTATTCTAAAATATAGAGGGTGTTGGGTCATCTTTTTGTCGATCAGCCACGTGGCATAGCTTGGTTGGCTGTACTGTTGGACCTAGGTTCAAGGAATAGGGAGTCAAGCCTAGGACTCCTGATGGACTAGTTCAAAGCCCAACGACTCTCAGTGCAATAAGCCCAATCCCTGGTCATTGGAACCTTCTTTTGGTTGTACTTGGTCAAGCTAAGGATGGATCACACATCCAACTACATCATCTGATTGCAACATTGTTGTGAACAGTAAATTGTCACCTTCCCTTATTGTACTTGGTTCAGCTGAGGATGAATCACTTGTTCAGCTGCATCATTTGACTGCAACAATGTGGTGAGCAATAAATTGGCACATTCTCTTGTTGCACTTGGTTCAGCTGAGGAGGGATCACAAGTCCAGCTGCATCATTTGATAGTAACAAATGCTGTGAACAATAAACGCAATTAAAGGAAACAACAATAAACAGCTTGAAGAAGAGATTTGGATAGGGAGGGAGAGTGAGAAACCTGTGTATGTAATAGACTTAAGAGGTTTTGTTGTGAAAATTAACTGTTTGTACAAGATTAAAGAAGAGAGAAAGAGATCAAACACACAAATAAAGAACACAAGAATTTACGTGGTTCGACAATATGCCTACATCCACCGGTGGCGACAGGGAGAAAGCTTCACTAAGAAAATAAGGAGATTACAACAGTGGCACTAAGACTCTCTCAAGGAACCCAAACCCCAAATACACCCTAACCTCTCTCACACCTAGAATAAACCAAGAGAAACCCTTCTTTAATTATTCTATTATGCAGCTGCCTCTCTCAATTGATTTACCGCAACAACTAGCATATATATACTAGCTAATGTCGGCTAGTGTATTATGTTTAGGTTTGCCACATTAATGAATCACCTTCACAAGGTCGACTAATATACTCCTTTAGCAAATAGGACTTGGTCACTTATATTAACCAATTTAACCACCGACTCAACAAATCTCCACCTTGGCTTGAATTGGTCAAGCCTCACGAACAAAATCCTCTATCGCCGCCACCTTAGCCCCTAAGGGCTGTCACAAACTGCTAACATTGACCAAGTCCAAGCAATGCTTGAACTTGGTTGCGGTAACCGGCTTCGTCAACATATCAGCTGCATTCTCTGAAGTGTGCACTTTCTCCAGAACAATATCTCCTGTAACAATCAACTCTCTTATCTTGTGGAACCTAATATCGATGTGTTTCGTCCTGGCATGATAAACCTGATTCTTTGCCAAGTAAATGGCATTCTGACTGTCACAATGCATCTGAACTCCACCTTGATTCAAACCAAGCTCTTTGACTAGCCCCTTTAACCACAATGCTTTCTTTGCAGCTTCAGCTACAGCCATGTATTCAGCTTCTGTAGTGGACATGGCTACTATGGATTGTAATGTAGATTTCCAACAAATAGGTCCTCCTGATAGTGTAAAGACATAACCTGTAGTAGACCTCCTGTCATCCACCTCACCTGCGTAGTCTGCATCCACGTATCCTACAACTGAATTAGTCCCCGGTTGTCTTGAAAATAAGATCTCATGTTCCGCAATGCTTTTCAAGTATCTGAAAATCCACTTTACTGCATTCCAGTGCTCTCTCCCTGGGTTCGCCATGTACCTGCTAACAGTACTCACTGCATGAGCCAAATCTGGCCTGGTGCAAACCATTGCATACATTAAGCACCCCACTGCACTAGCATATGGAACTTTTGACATATTTTCAATTTCTTCCTCATTTTTTGGACACTGACTACCAGATAATCTGAAGTGATTCGCCAATGGTGTGCTCACAGGCTTAGCATCCAACATGATAAATTTTTCAAGCACCTTCCTGATTTAGTTTTTCTGAGATAACCACAGCTTTCTTGCCTCTCTGTCTCTGCGAATCTCCATACCTAGAATTTTCTTAGCAGCACCCAGGTCTTTCATTTCAAACTCTTTGTGTAGCAAAGATTTTAACCTGTTAACCTCACACATGCTCTTAGCAGCAATTAACATATCGTCCACATACAGTAGCAGAAAAATATAAGAACCGTCTTCAAGTATACGAACATATACGCAGCAATCATATTCACAACGGGTATAACCAATCTGGATCATATACGAATCAAACCTTTTGTACCACTGTCTAGGAGACTGCTTGAGCCCATAAAGGGACTTCTTCAATCTGCAGACAAGATTCTCTGTACCAGGTTGCTTGAACCCCTCTGGTTGTACCATGAAAATCTCTTCCTCCAAATTCCCATGAAGGAAAGCCGTCTTCACATCTAGTTGTTCCAATTCTAGATCCTGATCTGCTACCAAAGCCAATACCGCTCTAATAGATGTATGCCTGACTACAGGTGAAAATACCTCATTGTAGTCAATCCCATGTCTCTGTGAATATCCCTTTGCTACCAATCATGCCTTGAATCTTTCCCTTTCTTTTTCTGATACTGTTTCCTTCTTCTTGAACACCCACTTGCAACCTATAGGTTTCTTTCCTTTTGGAAGTTCCGTTAACTCCCAAGTTTTGTTCTTGCTCAAAGACTCATTCTCCTCCACCATAGCTTCCATCCACTTATCCTTTTCAGAGCTTTCAATTGCTTCCTGAAATATAGAAGGATCCTCGCTACTGGTAAATAGAGTATAAGAGACAAGATCCTCGAAACCATACCTGACCGGTGGTCTTTTGTTGCGTTTAGGCCTATCTGATCTAGTGCTATCCTGTTCTTGATCATTACTGTGAGGTTCCTCATCTGACTGAGACTCCAATTCATCAAGCTCCACCTGCACCGTTGATCTACCAATGTTATTACTGCTTTCCGCTGCTTGAGACTTCTCTTCCTTGAATGTTTTTGTCATTGACTTCTCATCAAACACTACATCCCTGCTGATCACCACCTTCTAGGCAACTGGATCCCAAAGCTTGTACCCTTTTACCTCTTTCTTAAAACCAAGAAAGATGCACTTTTTTTTATTTTGGATCAAGTTTTGACCTGTCTTCACCTGAAATATGAACATATGTGGGACACCCGGATATTCTCATGAAAGAGTAATCAACTTCTTGTCCTGTCCATACTTCTTCAGCGACTTTCCCATCAAGTGCAACTCTAGGTGATCGATTGATGATATAACAAGCCATATCCACTGCTCCTGCCCAAAAAATTTTAGGAAGCTCAGCATTCAACCTTAAACATCTACCTGTCTCTGTGATGGTCCTATTAAGTCTCTCAGCCACCCCATTTTGTTGAGGAGTTTTTCGTACTGTCTAGTGTCTCTTGATACCATGCTCTTCGCAGAACTTCAAGAAATCACCATCCCTGTACTCAGTGCCATTATCAGTCCTAAGGCACTTTATCTTCCTTCCAGTCTGATTTTCCACTTCTGCTTTCCAAATCTTAAATTTAGCAAAAGCCTCAGACTTGTTCTTCAAGAAATAAACCCAAGCTTTTCTGGAATAATCATCAATGAAGCTCATAAAATATTGAGCTCCTCCTTTCGAAGGAGTTCTCACTGGCCCCCAAATATCTGAATGCACGTAGTCCAATATACCCTTTGTCTTGTATGTGGCAGTTTTAAATCACACCCTACACTGCTTTCCCATAATACAGTATTTGCAGAAATCTAATATTCATGTCTTAATCCTAGTCAACTGATTTCTTTTGTGCAATTCCCTCATACCACGCTCACTCATATGCCCTAGCTGCATATGCCACAAGAGTGTATCATCATCCTCAGACTCAACTATTGCAGCAACTCCACCTAGAATGGTATTGCCTAGCAATTTATAAACATTGCTACTTATTTTCTGACCTGTCCTCACAACCATAGCACTCTTTGAAACTTTCATTATCTCATTCTCAGATTTATAACTATAGCCTTTTGAGTCTAGGGTTCCTAATGAAATCAAATTCTTTCTCATATCTGGGATATGTCTAACCTCTTCTAATGTTCTCACCACACCATCGGACATCTTAATTTTAATTGTTCTCATTCCAATAATTGTGCATGTAGCATCATTACCCATTCGAACAGAACCACAATTAATAGACCTATAAGTGTCGAACCAGTTCCTGTGGGGAGTCACGTGAAAAGAACATGCAGAATCCAGAAGCCAAGAATTGTTCAAACCGTCAGTGCTTAATGAAACAGAAAGCATGTCGCCATCAGATTCCGAGTCTGCTACTACGTTGACAGATGTAAAGGACTCTTCCTTCCCCTTATTCCATTCTGGACAGTCTCGCTTCATATGCCCATTCTTTTGGCATTTGTAGCACTTTACTGTTTTGCTCTTGGATTTAGATCTTCCCCTAGCAGATTTGTCATCTTTGTCTTTCTTCCTTCCACGATCTTGATAACCCTTTACTACTAGCCCTTCACCAGAACTCTCAGCTGAATCCTTATGTTTCCGTTGGTAGTGATCCAACAGGGCTCCTGAAACTTCTTCTAATTCCAGAGTTTCTTTTCCGTAAAGTAGGGTCGTCACCAGGTGTTCGTAGGAAGCCGGGAGGGAGGTTAGGAGCATCATCGCCTTATCTTCATCCTCGAATTTTATATCAATTCGCAACATATCACTAATGATTTGTTTGAAGGTATTGATGTGCTGCCTCAGGTCCGCACCCTCTGTCATCTTAAGCCCATACAACTTTTGCTTTAGATGCAGTTTGTTCGTGAGGGATTTGGACATATATCTTTTCTCTAGATTCAACCAAATCCCTGCAGTTGAGTTCTCCTCCATGACATCGTACATGACTTCGTCTGCCAGTAATAGCCGAATTGTACTCACCGCCTTCATGTCTAGTTCTTCCCATTCATCGTCTGTCATCTTCTCTAGGTTTCTTTGTCTTCCCGTACAAAGCCTTCACCAAACCTTGCTGCATTAACATATCCTTCACCCTTCTTTGCCATAGCCCAAAGTTACCAGTCCCGTCGAACTTAACTAGGCCTACCGTCGCAATAGAAGCATTAATTGCCATTGTTTCGACCAACAGCTCTGATACCAATTGTTGTGAAAATTAACTGTTTGCGCAAGATTAAAGAAGAGAGAAAGAGATCAAACACACAAATAAAGAACACAAGAATTTACGTGGTTCGGCAATATGCCTACATCCACCGGCGGCGACAGGGAGAAAGCTTCACTAAGAAAATAAGGAGATTACAATAGTGGCATTAGGACTCTCTCAAAGAACCCAAACCCCAAGTACACCCTAACCTCTCTCACACCTAGAATAAACCAAGAGAAACCCTTCTCTAATTATTCTATTATGCAGCTGCCTCTCTCAATTGATTTGCCGCAACAACTAGCATATATATACTAGCTAATGTCGGCTAGTGTATTATGTTTAGGTTTGCCACATTAATGAATCACCTTCATAAGGTCGGCTAATATACTCCTTTAGCAAATAGGACTTGGTCACTTATATTGACCAATTTAACCACCGACTCAACAGGTTTCTAAAGAAAACTCAAATCAAAGAGATGGGAGTTAAGTTTGAAGTTTTCTAGATCTGAAAACTTTTATAAGAAGTAGCTATGGCTATTTTATGAAGAATGCATGTATACTATGGCTATAGGATTTTTGTGATGCTATTGTGATGATCGTTGTTGCTCTTTCCCCCTATATTTATAGCCCAAATTCTCTTAACTCATAAAGAACCCTAGATCCCCTTTGCTATATTCAGTCAACATCATACCCAATGCTTTGGGCAGTACCATGGTTGTATTTCTAGGGACAACAACTCCCTTTCATGGATATGGTAGAGTTATTTGATTGTTTGGTTTAGTTTTGCCCCAAGATGAAGGAGGTTGATGTTTAGTTTGTGGGTTTTTCTATGAAAGTTGCCTTGAGTCAACAGTGTTGCAGATGGAGCATTTAATGGCCATACCTGTTTCGACTAAGGAAAAAAAATGGGGAAAGAAAGAGTTTTCAACCATGCCTATTACACACACCAGTTGGCACGCCTCCTCCTTGGCCAAAGCATCCCTAAGTTGGCATTTGCCAAGGAGGGAAGGGTGTACTAGCCATGAAATTTCTCACAATCCCCAACCATCCAAACCTTACCTCCTTCAAAAAACATCTGCATCAATGCGTGGTTGTGCTTAGGAGAAAACTTGGTTGAAGGTGCCAAGCTCAGTGAGGCAGCAAGCACGTTCAGTTGAGCCATTGACAAATACTTTTATGTTTTGGTATTGCCAAGATCAATGCGAAGTCCTTTTTATAATCAGAGCATTGGATGTTGTGATGATTATATTGGGTTTTAGTGAAGAATAGATGGAATGAGATGACCTGTTATTGTTGAACCCAACAAATTGAGCCTTTGGTTAAGGTTCCGCATGGCCCATTTGTTGACGTGAAGCGGGTTGGACCTGTTGGCCTTAGTTGTGGCCTTCAAAACCCATTTTTCTTGTGGTACGCCTTTGGTGCGTTGTGAGCCTTCTGATAGCTGTTCGACCCATTGGGCTTGGACCTTTTGTGCGGTTTTTTAGTTTAGTGGATGGGGCTTTTGGGCCTAAGATGTGACCTTTTTGTTGGTGTCCATGTAAAAAAATAGGGTTCTAGGCCTTGTTGGAAATTTTGGAAAAAAATGTTTTCAAATGTCTCGGATTTTACTAAAAAATCTTAAGCGTTAAAATGGGTGATAACTGTTGTTTTGATCTTACTCATTTTTGTATTTTAGTGAGTTTGAGCGGCTTGTGGGAGTTCTACACTTAGAACCCTAATCAAAGCCAATTTCATTCTTTTTCCAATAGTTCCCAGTTTGGGTTAATTTTGATGTCGTTTAAAGCCAAATTAAAGTCAAGCTTTTTGATACTTAGCAAAGAATTGCTAAATGTTTGAGTTATTTTCCCTTTCCTTAATATTGCAATGTTTGAAATACTCAATCCAATAGTAAGAGCATTCCCATCCCATTTTGTAAAAAATCTCTACTTTACCTCTCCAAAATGCTATTTTTTTACTTTAACTATCCACTTTTACAAAACACCTCACAACTCACTCTCTATTCTTTTACCACTCTATTTATTATATTTTTTTTATTCTTTATTGGGTAAAATGCATGTACACCCCCTGAACTATCAGAGGGTTGCACTTTGACCCCCTATACTTTGAACTTAGCCAACTTACTACTTAAACTTTTACTATGCGCCAAATAACCCCTTCTATCAAACATCCATCCAACATCCGTTAAATCTCGCACGTGTCACTTAAAAATACACAATACACCAAGTCATGTTCACCCTTTAGATCTCCATAACCAATCTCCAAGCTTCTCACCACCACTGGACCCAAACCCTCACTCTTCCTTTCAACCTTATCTCTTTCTCCTATCACTCGGTTTTCTCTCTCCTCCCACCTCCCTCTCCCTTCACCACCACCAGATTGTGATCCACGGTACATAACAGAAATTGACGAAGCAAATGCAAATAATTATCATTTTTGTTGAGTCTAGAACCATGAAATCAACATAGAGAAAATTCTAGCGAGTTCCCAAGTCCCAACCCCCCTTACCATATAAATCTTGTCTCATAATTTATAGATAAAGTACATTGTTTTTGGGGTTAGCTTCATATATATGCTATAAACTTGCATACCCATCATCCAAAATCATCTTAATTGAGTTTCTGTAGCCATTTATTTTGAGCATCTGTTTGTATAATATTTTTTTTCTGAATATATGAGCTTGCTGTTGAGTGGTGGATTTCTTGGATAGACTGGTAGTGTTTGTGGCCATATGGGTTTGTTTGTTGATGGTGGTTGGGGCTGGGTGGGTCTCTGCCATGATTAATGAAGGTTGACAATTTTGGTTTTTTTCTTTTGCTGACAAAGTTGTTATGTATGGTTGCTTAAGCAAAAGAAAAAAAGATAAAATTATTGTTTATCAAAGAAAAAAAGGATTAAAATAGAGGTAGATAGTTTTACCTTCTGGAATGGTTTCATATGTTTGCCAACGGCACAGTCCACGAATTACTGCTCTATCAAGAGTAATCCGGAAGAGGTTTGAGAAATAGCAAAGTTTGAACAGAGCCTAAGATGATTCGAAGACTTTTACTGTTTTGTGTGTTTCTTAGGGATTTAACAGTTGTTGGATGGACGTGTGATACAAGGGGTTATTTGGCACATAGTGAAAGTTTAAGTAGTAAATTGGCTAAGTTCAAAGTATAGAGGGTCTAAGTGCAACCCTCTGATAGTTCAGGGGCTGTACATGCATTTTACCCTTATTTATTTAATCTTTAACAAAACTTTCTCTCTATCTACACTTGCTGTAAACACAAGTACCATCACTAGTAAACACCCATGGCAAAAAAATTTGCTAAACAAAAGCCACACCCAATACAAGCCACGGCAACCACCCGTGGTTGAATAAACAAAAGAGTGAAAGAAGAGAAATGTATAAAATGGTGAGAAAAATAAAAGAAGGGAAATTTGGTTGAATTTTCAAAGAGAAGGTGTGTGTAAACTTCAGTGACCTTTTTGATGAACTGTTGTGGCGATTGTGTTGCTTATGTTAGGCCAGATCGTGCATTTGTGAATTTGTGATTTGATTTTGCCTAAAATGATTTGGAAAGGTGATTTGGTTGTTTGTGATGATTTGTAGATGTGATTTGTTCTTTGTGATGATTTTGGGAAAGCTTGGGAGAGAGAAACTGGGTGCTGTGATGAAACCGAGAAAAGAATAAAAAAAATTATTAATTTTGGAGAGAGAAAATATAATATAAAAATAATGTGGAGAATTAAATAGAGGGAAATAGTTTTCCTCCAATCCGGTTTGGAAGAATCCTCCTCCAACCTACTACGTGGTAAGTAAATAGACTATTCACATGTACTTTTAGTCACATAACCTTTTTAATGAGTCATATGTCTTTTTTAAATAATATATGTGGATAGTCTATTTAATTAACATGTAGTGGGTTGAAGGAGAATTCCTCCAAACTGGGTTAGAGGAAAACTATGTCCTAAATAGAGAGTCTAATGTAGTGAATGTGAGTAATAAGTTTACTTAAATAGAAAAAGTAAGTGTTTTATAGCCAATTTGATGAAAATAATGGTAAGGCTAATGAGAATACTCTCATAACCCTCAAAATAAAGCCTTTTTCATGTTTTTTCCAAAAGTGCCCGGTTTGTGTTAATTTCGATGTCGTTTGAAGCCAAATTAAAGACAAACTTTTTGATACTTATTAGCAAAGAATTGCTAAATGTTTGAGCTATTTTCCCTTTCATCAATGTTGCAATGTTTGAAGTCATCAATCCAATAGTAATTCCCATAAAAGTAAAAAATTTGAAGTTTTTTTTTTTTTTTTGTATTATTTTATTGCTTTTTTACTTTTTTTTTTTTTTTTTTTTTTTTTTATTATTATTTTTTTATTTAAACGATAGCTTTACTTTTGGTTTGGTGCAGCCAGGCGGTTGCTTGAGTGAATTTCAAATATTTTTACTTACAGCCTGTGTTGGTGGGCCCAGAAGTGTTGGTGGCATGACATGTGGAAGTGTGTGAATTTTTGGATGTAAAAAAAGTAGTTTATAGAGCACCACACCATCAAAGCAACACATGTACAAACATGAACCAATGGACATGATATTTATGTACATATAAGATTATTTAATTACGTATCATATCATCATATGCCTCGGAATACACATGAACAGAGGAAAAAGAGAAGAAAAAAGAAGTGAAAGGTCGTTGATAATGACAAAACTGTAATAATTAAATGAGACAGCTTAAAACTACTCCTAGTCTGGGCCTCTGCCCATGTCTTTCCTTGCCTCTTCCTACCATATATCGTAACTGCATTAATTTTCCATCTCTAACTCCTCAAACCGACACCCCACACCACACCACACCACAGTGACCAAACCCCATATCATTATTATTTTCACGCGTATTTATGTTTCTCTTCCCCCAATATAAATGCAAACTAATTGCTCTGCATGCACAATTGCAGACTGCAGTCTATCTCTCTCTCTCTCTCTCTCTCTCTCCCCCACAAGCTCACATCCACAGAGTCAATCACCAAAATTAGAAATTCACAATGCCAAAGCCCCCATTCTTTTTCGTCCTTTCTTTTCTCATGCTTTTCTTAGCTGTTTCTACCTCAGCTCAGTCGTCCTCATCACCACAATCGCCTTCAGCGGCATGTCGTTCTACACTCTACCCAAAACTCTGCCGTTCGATCTTTTCCAGCATCCGGTTCTCACCATCCGATCCTTACAGCTACGGCAAGTTCTCAGTGAAGCAATCTCTGAAGCAAGCACGTAAAATGTCCAACGCGATCAGCAACTACCTCACCCACAACAAGCGACGCTCTTATATGAGCCAAGCTGAGGTTGGTGCACTCGATGATTGCCACCAGCTCTCACAGCTCAACGTGGACTACTTGGAGTCCATTTCGGCCGAGCTCAAACTCGCTGAGTCGTTGAATGACCTGCTTGTGGAGCGAGTCCAGACGCTGCTGAGTGCAATAGTGACAAACCAGCAGACGTGTTACGATGGGCTTGAGGACTCCAAGAGCAGCATTGTGAACGCATTGTCTGAGCCACTGAAGAATACGACACAGTTGTATAGTGTGTCACTCGGCTTGGTGACTCATTCGTTGGATCGAAATCTCAAACATAAAAAGAAGAAAAAGGGGTCTAAAGGCAGAAATCCCACCAAGGGGAGCCAGGTCCGTGAGCCACTTGAAAACCTCATCAAGGTAATCAATCTTTTTTTTTTTTTTTTTAGTGCTTGTTACCTTTTTTTTGCTTAGCTTATTTTCCTGCATAGTACAAATGAATAAGTTCAGGGGTACAACATTAACATATTACATATTAACATGTTATTGGTCGGGGTCAGTAATAGTGTTCCAATTACAAAACTTAATAAATTGTGAAAAAAAAAAGTAGTGTTCTTTTTTTTTGATAATAACAAAAGTAGTGTTCTTAATATTCCTGGGTCAAAATATGACATATTACAGGTTGAGCTTGGTGGTCCAAGTGGGTAAAATTTATAGATTTCATAACTGGGGCTTAGCTGGCATTGATCATGTAACCTACTCTGAACTCTATCTGGCCACCATGTATTGACTATTGTGTATATGAAAGGTTTAATAAATCTTGATTACTGTTATATATAGGAGTCCTTGAACAGGTATAGCCTCTTTCCAGTTTCCACCCTTAAATTCCCAATTCAAAATAGATAATATCAATTACTAGTAATAGACTATATCAGCTATATTACAATTTTCGAAATGTGAACATAATAGGGTCAATCTAAGGAGTATTAATATATAAACAAACGAATTATTCAAAATATAACAAAATATTAAAATTTTGCTTCTAAAGCGTTTTTCTGGTATATAATTTAGTTTTCTGTTTCTATAATGTGTTAAATATTGTTCTATAAGGGTATGATTGATTAGGTCTTCGCATCCCTTTTTAATTTAGTACATGGATGTTTTGACTTTTGAGAATATTACAAAACATAAACCTAGATTCAATGCCAGATCCTGTCCTTCCCATTACCACCTAAGTTACTTGGTGTGATATCTAAGTTTGTTCATACTAGATTATTGTCATGCCAATTGAGTATAATAAAATTATGATATTTTATAATGGTTTCTTGTTAAATGAGTATAGTAAGTGTTATAAGCTGTACAATATGATTTTGGTACATGATTTTAGTAATATTAAAATTATTAACATAGCTTTAAATGAAACTTTATTACCAAAGATTCAAAACTCAATTCTCAAAAACTTCAAGAAATTTAAAATGAGTTCCGTTATTTATTTTAAATTATAAAACTGTTTTATAATTTATTGTAATAATGATTTTTGATAAATATATATATATATATATATTGGTTTGATATGATGTGTATTCCCTAAGTAGTTTAAAGTAATATATATATATATATATATATATTTTATTTTATGATCTATTTTATCAATTAAATTTTCAATTATCTATTATCTATTAAAAAAAGTGTTCAATTATAAGCTGTAATAGGCTTAATCAATGATAAATGCATACAACTTAATTTTATTTTTTCAGAACAGTAAAAACACCATTTAATAGAATTTTAATTTCACTTAAATTTATAAAAGAATCATATTTAAAATAATTTTATAATTTCATTTATAATAATGGTAGCAAGTTGATTCTTGTACCCCATTTATATAATTGGACCAAGAGAAAAATCGGGATGGTTCTCTTGGTCAGAGATTACGTAATTCTACAGGGTATTGTGTATCGAAGCCTCGAAGGTCGAGTTAATATTCAAGAACCCAAGATGAACTTTGGAGTGCCTTCAAAATTGGCACTTACAGTGTAGTCAAATGACTTTGTCCTATCTTCCTGAATGAGTTATCCAGAAATAACTAATCAATGGGCCGGCTGAAAGTCAATGTTATGAGATCCAATTTTTTGTCCACTTGCTAGAAAGTTCAAGGTTCACCAAACACGGCACTTGATATCACATGGGTTTTGCATGTTAAGCCACTTGGGAGTTGGGACCACGTGCGGTTTAGAGGCTCAATAAAATTCAATTGAAATTATGAATAATAGATAATAAAATGGTGTCAGAAGTACAGGTCAAGTACATTAGGTTTTTAGTTGAATTCAAATACATTGAATTTAAATATTCTTGAAAAAGATAATATTGTTTGTGTTTTATTATTTAATGCAATCATGTGTTTGAATTCAATTGAGGAATCTAATATACCTAACCTAAGGAATTGTACCTAAGTTTTATCCTATATGAAAACTAAAGTTATTTTTGTTGCTAGCAACAGGTGCTCAGCTCGAGCGAGGTGCATACGAATGATTGGTTGTTAGCTCGGCTAAGTTTTTTTTTTCATTAAACTTATCTTTTGTTAGTTTATTTGCTTAAAAGTGAGATAACAATTGTTTTAAGTAAATATTTAGTTTTTGTTTTTCAAATAAGTCAACTTAATTACTTAAAGTCATTTTTTGTTTCACCTTTAAATAAATATAAGCTAGTCACGAATGAAGTTTATAGGCTTCATTTAACGAAAATTAAAAAAAAAATTATTTACTAGTCTTAATACTCCATACCGTAAGTTAGGACAGCCATGCCTATAAATTAATAGGTGGAAGATTTCCCTAAAAGGAAGGGAATTTGATTATCCTCGTGTGACTTTTGAGTTAGTAACATAGTCATCAAAATCCTACTGAGGGTATAAACTTTCTAATAATTATAGAAACTCATTTGTGAATGATGTCAAACACACATAATGAGACCATACCATTTTAAAAATTATATAAAACAAGCTTGAAACCACCTGTATACTTGCACAAGTCCATTTATGGTTTTCCATTCCTTAGCCGAAAAGATATGTGGCCACGAAATAGGGATTAAGCAGAACAGAATTGATTGGGTGATAGAGTCATGGAAATATCTCTTTTTTCCATATTTTAGACTTTAGCTCCGTGGAACAATATACTTACTACTGCTGAAACACGGAAGAATAATCACAATTAAATATACGTGAAATCTTCTTACCTAAATCCAATATTGTTGATGTTTATAGAAAGTGATTTATCATTTCGAGTTGATGATAAGTTGTGATAAAAAATAAACATAAATTTGGGACTAGTTTCAAGTAACTTCATTTAAATTGGAGAGACACATCACATGGTATAAATTTAAAGTAACTTTAAAATATAATTTGTAACACTAGCGACAAAATTAGAATGGATTAGTTTAATCTTTTACTGAGGTTTCACTAAATTAGAATGGATTAGTATGGTGGTTAAAGGCCAACGCATTACTCATCCCAAATAAAAAATAAAACAATAAAACAAAGGTTTAAACAATCTAAGTATGTAAAATGGATTTAGGTAATAATGTCAGAAACAATGAGTAGTACTTTGAATGAGAAATAACAGTGATCTATATTGGAAAATTCCAATGTATCGGATTAAGGTTTCTTTTGGATGTACTGTAAAAGTCATTGTAAACTTTTTAGTTTCTAATAGTGAAGATCTTGGTCACTTGCTCTTGTGGATGTAAGCATATTGTTGAATTACGTAAATCTCTGTTATGATTTTTTTTTATCTTTCTATTTTCACTAATGTTACTAATTAATTAAGATTCATACTTTACAACATATTTATTTGAGGAGCTTATAAATTGAAGAGGTATTAAATTGCTGTAGGTTCTACGGAAATCCTCTTGCAAAAACTCAACACATTGTCCCGGTAGGGAACGGATTCTCGATGGATTGGAGGGCAGTGGAATTCTTTTAAACGAAACTGTGATTGTCAGCCCATATGGTACTGACAACTTCACATCCATCACTGAGGCCATTGCATTTGCTCCCAATAATTCAATGCCTGAAGATGGATATTACCTAATCTATGCTAGAGAAGGGTATTATGAAGAGTACATTGTGGTGCCCAAGTATAAGAAGAATATAATGTTGCTTGGAGATGGGATCAACAGGACTGTGATAACAGGAAACCATAGTGTGTTTGATGGGCGCTGGACAACTTTTAATTCTTCAACCTTCGGTAAGTGCTAACCATTCCCAACACTTCATCTTTCAGAAATTTCTTTCATGTTTATATGTGTACATTTACCAAAACATTAGAGGCAAGGATTGGAGCTCACCCTGCTACTACTAATTTTTCTTTCATTTGAATCAATCCATGGTTTTCTTTTCACCTCATGTGAAATAAATGTGTTTAAATATACTTTTGGTCCTTACATTTTTTTATTTTTAATTTATAGCTGATATGGCAATCCTTTGCATACTAACATTTTAATGTGTTAGAGATTATTAAATCTCACATTAGAAAGAGTTGGAGTATATAATGAATATATAGACTATTAACTTAAGCTTTTGAATTGCATGCTTTAACATAACGTATGCGTTTTCATAATTTCTTAAGAGTTAAAACTTTTGGGATAAATAGTAGTTTATAATACACATGAAGCCTAAAGGCTTTAGTAGGAGGTGTGGATTAATGGATGCTGCTATATATAATACTTGACTCATATCAAACATCATAAAACATGGAAATATATTTAATTTGTGCTGACTCCAAAACCAATTTGTATGGTGATTGCAGCTGTTTCTGGAGACCGGTTTTTAGCAATAGACATTACGTTCAGGAACACGGCTGGTCCTGAGAATCACCAAGCAGTGGCTCTAAGGAACAATGCTGACCTCTCCACATTCTATCGGTGTAGTTTTGAAGGCTACCAGGACACACTTTATGTTCACTCTCTCAGACAATTCTACAGAGAATGTGACATATATGGAACTGTAGATTTCATTTTTGGTAACGCTGCTGCTGTGTTTCAGAGCTGCAATATATATGCTCGGAAGCCAATGGCTATCCAAAAGAATGTAGTCACAGCCCAAGGCCGGACTGACCCAAATCAGAACACTGGTATATCTATTCACAATTGCACAATAGCAGCTGCACCGGATTTGGCTTTGAATTTGAATTCCACATTAACTTATCTAGGCAGGCCTTGGAAGGAGTACTCTAGGACTGTGTATATGCAATCATATATTGGTAATTTGATCAATCCAGAGGGATGGTTGGAGTGGAATGGTACGGTTGGATTAGACACACTCTATTATGGCGAGTTTAAGAATTATGGACCCGGTGCAAATACCAGTATGAGAGTACAATGGCCTGGTTATAGTCTGATGAATGCTTCACAGGCTTTGAATTTTACTGTTTATAATTTCACAATGGGGTATACTTGGTTGCCTGATACTGATATACCCTTCTCTGCAGGACTACTAGACTAGAGATCTAAAACTAGATAGAACTTTCATTCAAGTTTTTGGAGCTTTAATGAACTTACTGTGTACAATTATACAATGGGGTATATACTTGGTGCTGTATGCCTGTAACTGTAACTTTCTAATGATTTATTTTGGAGCTTTATGGCTTCTAGAAAAAATGAAGGCTTTGTATGTTCTTTCCTTCAAAGTTGCTAGTGTTGTGAAAGATGTACCAATTTCTTCTAAAAAAAAACAACACAAAATAGCAAGCATCATAATACATAAAATTTAACATGGTTGGGTAAATTTTATGCCTATACCCTCCAGCACTGTCAATTAAAATCTACTATCAATAATAGGAATTACAATCATGCATACACTCTCAAAACTCACAAGTATAAACTAACCCAAAACCCCAATACATACCGAAAGGTGTCCACACACTATTATATTAAACAAAGCTTAGTCTCTAACTCTCTCAGTAAGCAAACTTTTGTCTTCTAACTCTCACATGCTTCAAAGCCTATACCACCACTTTATATATTTATAGGGAATATTTTGACCTCCTTAATTACTTCTTTTCTGATCAACATGGGACTAGCAATCGAGTTTAATTCCACAATGGTTAATTTAGTTCCTACTTATTTATCCTAGGTGTGATCAATATCTTTGGTACCACACTATACATGCTTTCTAGAGTAGCTTGTCTTTCCTAGTGTTTGTAACATGTGCGGTCTTGTTGGTATGTATGTGTGTGTTCCAAACACTTGGCATTTCTTTGAGTCCCACATTGGTTAAGAGGGCGCTCCTATTTGACTTTATATATCTTTGTGGACCACACACGCTCACAATGTAGGCCTTATCATTGTCCACACATGTGCGCCCCATTTCTTTCCATTTTGTCTTGCTTGCATGAATCTGATTAAGTTTTGCTTCGGCCCATTTACTGTTTGCTTTTGGGTTGCACCTTTGTGGGCCTAATTAGCCCTCTATGACCGTTTGGAGCCTTTTGCCTATTGGGATTAAGCTTACTTTGTAAACTACCTATTATTTATTTATTTAGTTGATCAATTCTGAGACTTTTAGAACACATTGTTAAACCACTTTACTCTTTAGCTTCTCGTGTACATGTTTTTTGCTCTCTCTCCCCCACAGAGCAAAGCCAACTCAGCCTCTAGTTGGTTTCTATGGGGGTTTCCAATGATGGACCATTATGAAGCATGGTTGGGTTATCTCGTGTGAGCCCATCTTGCATATGAGTTTGAGAGTATGTTCAAGCCTCGTTAAGACACAGCAAATGAGTCGTCACTCGGTTTAGTGTGGACCAAGAACCACTTTGGTAGTATTGACACAAAAACAAGAAAATTGAGGTTCTAAGACTTTCTATTCAAAGTGGCATACGTCAATTAGTACTTTTAATGCTCAGTTGACTGGTCACTCGGTCAATCACTACTACAATTCGATGCTCAACGTACTTGCATAATGAAATTAGGGCATTACACCAAAGATAGTCTCCCTCTCTTAAGATTTCTTCTTACCTCCTTGGGAAACCAGCTAAAAAATGGGTATGAACGATGATAGATGAGTATAAGTGATTTTTAATCACTTGTAGAAAATTCTAGATGGGTGTAGATGGTCTTCTTCTATAGGGCAAGATGTGGTAAAACGGTTGTTCAACAATTCTGATTGATTAGCTGGTTAGAATCAATCAAAGTCTGAAAATATAGTGCTTTTAAGGTTTTTATCAATAAGTGGCTTACACCAGCATGGGAGTAACGTATGCCAATTTGGGCATAAACCTTAGGTGAGTGGTTTTTTGCCTGATATCGAGCCGCCTTCATTTTGATAGTTGATACTTTTCGTCTTTGGGACCGCAAACTCTAAATATTAGTCGATAGAAAATGGAGTGTCTATAGTTTCTTTGGCGCTTTGAAAAAAGAACAAAAATTTCCTTCTTTATCTTGTTGTGGTAAGCAAAGGCTTTATCGAAGGTTGTTCTTGAACCTTAATGAGTGGAACTGCAACCAACATGAGGGTAGACCCAGAAGTCTAATCTCAAGAGTTGTTCAGCCAATAAATCATTTCGTATTGCGTCTTACTTCAAGATGACACAGATTAACCTTTAAGGATAACGTTTTTGTGTGATTTTATAACTTAGAGAGATTGTTCCTAAACTTTAATTTTGTATTCTTATTGTTAATTTTTCAAATTAAACTTGTTTCTTTGCTAAAGAATTTGGTACATTTTTAGAAAATATTTTGAACAGAAAATCTTTCAACACGGACTCCATTCTATCAAAAAGCAAGAGGCACTAATTATCTCATAATATTTTCACGTTCCACTTGTTTGATCGTGCTTTTATTCCAAGCATCTTTCAATCTGTTAGAATATGTATATACCGCTGTTATTATACTAGTATACTATACCGGTTTCCTAAGGTTTACTATGTATTTACTATACTGTATCCTAGTCTAGGCCTATATATATTCTCTTACTTGTACATGCTTATTCAGAATACACAATATACAATTTATTCTCCCTGTCTCTCTATACTTCACTCTCTAAAGTTAACATGGTATCAGAGCCAAATTAATCTTTTGGCATTGTGATTCTTAAAACCACCCGTAGCAATATCTGAAAACAATTTTTCTCTCCAAAAACAGTCGTGCCTCTCTTCTCCTGCCATTGCTTCCAGAGACCTCCGTTCATCATGTGCTGCCTACTGTTCTGATCGTCAGAACTCAATATACAAAACCCGAAAATTTCATCGCCAGAAAATTCCCCACGCGCCGCCACGTGCCTCGTTTGTCTCCGGCAAACCCGCCGGTTTCTCTCTCCGCCGCCGCCGTTAGGCTGCTTCATCTATCTTATGCAAGCCACCAATTGCTTCGTCTCTTTAAGATGAATCTCCACCCAAAATTTCACCGCTAGAAAACCTCCCACGCACCAGTGAAGCTTCCGGTGAGTTTTTTTTGTTCTCAGCTCCACGCGACCCGATCCACGATCCACGACCCGCGACCCGCACTCACAGCTGACGTCAGCCCTAGTTACAAAAAAAAAAAAAAAAAAAGAGTAAAAGAAAGAAAATCTTACCCATTATTTGTTTTCTCTAATTTGTTCTTTTTAGGTATTTTCCGATGGATAAAAGTGAATTTCCCAAGACTGTTACCACCATTCTCAATGGGCACTACTACGTTCTGTGGTCCCAAGACATGCGCAGCTTCCTCAAAGGCCATCGTTTATGGCGCTATGTCACAGGTGAAATCCAAGCTCCTGTTCGTTCTAAGGATGAAGACGACACGAAGTTCGCTAATCGTCTTGAAGACTGGGATTGCAAGAATCACCAAATCATCACTTGGTTTCACCACTCTACTGTATCTTCCATTCATCAGCAATTTGGTCGCTATGAAAATGCTAAGGATGTTTGGAATCTTCTGAGTCGTCATTATACCATTGCTAGCCTCTCTTAAGAGTATCAACTTTGGGGTTTTTTTGTCAATATGAAGCAAGCGCCTCGACAACCGATCAATGAGTTCCTTTCTGGTATGCAGTCTATTTGGGATCAGTTGGAGCAGTCTACCCATATTGTCAAGGATCATGCAGATGCAACAATCTTAGTTACTAAACGAGATCAGTTTCATCTTATCTAATTCCTGATGGCCTTGACATCTGAGTTTGAACCAGTCCGTGCTGCTTTGCTTCTGCAGGTCCCTCTCCCTACTCTGGAATTTGCTATAAGTCAGCTTCTCTCTCATGAGACCCGTCTTTGCACTCTTCAACCCCATCACCCTGATGCGGTCATTGCTACTGCTGCACGTCCTTCAAGCTCTTCCTCATCTAGGAATGGTCCGAAAATACTGCAAGAACTGTCATAAGCAAGGACATCTTTTGTCTGAATGCCCAACCATCCAATGTCGGTATTGTCACAAGATTGGTCACATTGTCTACAACTGCTCTACCAAGCCTCCCAAGCCAGGTCAATCAGGCATTTTTCCAAGGCCTGTTAATCACTTTGTTGCTGTTGCTGCGGAAGACTCACCCTCTGATCTCTCTCTCTTATCTGTCCCGGTTAGTGAGTTAGGACCATTGGTCTTTACCATGGTCAAACAATTTCTGTCCTCCTCTGATAAGGTTTCCTCTGCTGTCTCAAGTAACACTTGGTATTTTGATTCTGCCTGTTGTAATCATATGTCTACCGATTCTCAGTTATTTTCTTTTGTTATTCCTTCTACTCATGCTCCTCTTATTCAAACTGCTAATGGCTCGCACATTGCTGCCAGTCATACTGGTTCTATTTCCACCTCTACACTATCTCTATCTGACACATATCTTATTCCCAACCTCACTCTTAATCTCATCTCTGTTGATCAATTATGTGAACTTGGTTTTGACTTACGGTTTGGTTCTTCTGGTTGTCGTGTGCAGGATCCTCGGACGAATCTGGTTCTTAAGACAGGCCGTAGAGTGGGACGGATGTTCGAGCTCACTTCACCTACCTTCCACACCGACACCCCCTTCGTCTCATGTTGCTCATATTGCTTCTGTTTTTCCTTTGAGTCTTTGGCATTTACGTTTAAGTCATGTGTCAGTTCAAAAATTTCGCTCTTTAATTTCTAGTGGTTTCTTGAGTCAAGTCAAACATGATTCAGTTGATTGTGTATCCTATCAGTTGGCCAAACAACCAGCTTTATCTTTTAATAATAGTGACTCTTTTTCTCATGCCTCTTTTGACTTGATTCACTCTGATATTTGGGGACCTAGCCCCACTGCTACTATAGGTGGATCTAAATACTTTGTCATATTTGTTGATGATTTCTCTCGATATACATGGATCTACCTTATGCACAATCGCTCTGAATTAGCTCAAATCTATCGCACCTTTGCCTAAATGATCTCCACACAGTTTTCAAAAACCATTAAAATCTTCCGCACTGATAATGCCATGGAATATAGAGACTCTCAATTCCTTGATTTTATTCACACACAAGATACCATTATTCAGCGTTCCTGTACAGGAACATCTCAACAAAATGGTAGGGCTGAACGCAAACACCGCCACATACTTGACTCTATTAGGGCTTTCCTCATTACTACTTCATGTCCTGAACGTTTTTTTTTTGGGAAGCCGCCCTCACTACTGTCTACACCATCAATCGTCTTCCATCCTCAGCTCTCCAAAATGTGACTCCCTTTGAACATCTCTATGGTACTCCAGCTTCATATTCTTCTCTTCGCGTCTTTCGTTGTGCATGCTTTGTTTTACTTCAGCCACACGAACATTTCAAATTAGAACCTCGATCTCGTCTATGTTGTTTTCTTAGGTAGTTGATTGAACACAAAGGTTATCGTTGTTGGGACCCTATCTCTCAACATCTTCACATTTCTCGTTATGTTGTTTTCTGGGAACATACCATGTTTAATTCTCTTTCCAAGTTTAAAACTTGTTCCACCTCTTCCTTTTTTACTAATCTATCACTGCCTTTATTTCCTCACGCTACCTCTCTAGACCCTTCTACCATTCTTCCTATATCTCCTGCTGATTCTCTGGTTTCTCCTCTAGCACCTCCACTAGTTGTGGATCATGTCCTTGATCATACTCCTGACCTCCCTCTTGCTGCTCCTCCTGCTGACTCTCCGACATCGCCCCAAGAACCTACACCACCCGTGGATCCTGTCATTGATCAGACTCCTCTCCCCCCCTTTCGTCGCTCTGACCGGGTAAGAGCACCTCCTACTCATTTGCGTGATTATTCTTGTTTTTCAACTGTACTTTCCCTTCATGAGCCTCACACCTATCGTGAGGCATGTACTAATCCTCTTTGGCAACAAGCAATGACAGAGGAACTTCAGGCTTTGGAGAAAACACACACTTGGGATTTGATTGATTTGCCTCGTGGTAAATCTGCCATTGGTTGCAAATGGGTCTACAAGATCAAGACCAAATCTGATGGCACTATTGAACGGTATAAGGCTCGTCTTGTCGCCAAAGGATATGCTCAGGAATATGGGATTGACTATGAGGAGATTGTTGCCCATGTTGCTTGTATTACCTTTGTTCGCAGTCTTCTTGCAATTGCTGCAGTTCATCAGTGGCCTCTCTTTCAGATGGATGTTAAGAATGCCTTTTTAAATGGTGATCTCACTGAAGAAGTCTATATACAAGCACCTCCAGGTTATTCAGACTATCCTAACAAAGTTTGCCTTCTTCGTCGTACTCTTTATGGTCTTAAGCAAGCTCCTCGAGCTTGGTTTGCCAAGTTTAGCAATACTGTGCATCAGTTTGGCTTCTCCTCCAGTCCCCATTATACAATATTGTTTATCCGCCGATTTGATCAGGGTATGATTCTTCTTTTACTATATGTTGATGACATGATCATTACTGGGGATGATTACTCTGGGATTTCTGATTTCAAGCAATTTCTCCACCAACAATTTGAGATGAAGGATCTTGGTCATCTGGGTTACTTTCTAGGCCTTGAGGTCTCTTTGGATTCCACTGGCTATTATCTCTCTCAGGCCAAGTATGTCTCTGACTTGTTATCTCGTGTTGGCCTAACTGACACTAAAGTGGTTTCTACACCACTTGAGATGAATGCTCACCTTACTCCCTTGGATGGCACACCTCTCAATGATGCCACTCTCTATCGTCAGCTTGTTGGCAGCTTAGTCTATCTCACTGTAACCTGCCTTGATATTGCTCATGTTGTCCATTTGGTGAGTCAATTCTTGGCTACTCCCACTCTACCCACTATGCTGCAGTGCTTCACATTCTCCGCTACATCAAGAGTACAATGTTTCATGGTCTTCACTTCTCTACTCACTCCACCCTTGACCTCTGTGCTTACTCTGATGCTGATTGGGCCGGGGATCCTACTGACCGCCACTCTACTACTGGCTTTTGTTTCTTTTTATGGGACTTTCTTATTTCTTGGCGCAGTAAGAAACAACATATTGTGTCTCGCTCCAGCACTGAGGTAGAGTACCGTGCTCTAGCTGATACTACCTCTGAACTTCTCGCTCTTCGCTGGCTGTTGGAAGATATGGGTCTTACACATTCTTCACCGATTGTCATACATTGTGACAATTGTAGTGCTATTCAGATTGCGCATAATAATGTTTCCCATGAGCGCACCAAGCATACTGAGATTGATTGTCATCTTATGCATCATCATCTGTCTGCTGGCATCTTGCGTCTTCTTCTAGTTAACTCATCTGATCAGACTGCTAATATCTTTACTAAGACCTTTCCTCCTGGTCGTTTTCGTGATCTTGTTTCCAAACTCAAGATGGCTTCAGTCAGACCACCTTGAGTTTGAGGGGGGATGTTAGAATATGTATATACCGCTGTTATTATATACTGCTGTTATTATACTAGTATAGGGTTTCCTAGGGTTTATTATGTATTTACTATACCGTATCCTAATCTAAGCCTATATATATTCTCTTACTTGTACATGCTTATTCAGAATACACAATACATAGTTTATTCTCTCTGTCTCTCTGTGCTTCCCTCTCTAAAGTTAACACAATCAATGAACCACGTATATTGTATGAAGTCAAAGAAAAAAAATATTTAAAATTGAAAGAAAAAAAAACTATGCAAAAAAGAATTGTAAAACAATGAAGAGGGGAGACAAAAACCAAACATCTCTGTCAATGAAAGACTCCATAGAACTTATCACGATGATCAGAGGCCAGATTGGTAGGGTACACATGAGGCCGATATCCACTTGTTCCCTTGGATGAATGGATTCACTGTAAATTTGTTGGCTACTTGAACATTAATGGTTTTCACCCCCTTCCATTTGACTCTATTCTTTGTGGAAGAACCCGGACCAGAATTCTGATATTCAGAGTAAAATATGGTGCTTGGTGCTGATGTGCCTACCCATGGTAACCATCCATTGGGGTTAATTAAGCTCCCTAGATTGCTTCGAAAGTATATGGTTGTTGAGTAATTCTTCCATGGACGTCCAAGGTATGTCTGGATAGAACTCAAGTCCCCATAAGGAGAAATGGTGCAATCATGAATTGAGATTCCAGTATTTTGATTTGGGTCGAACTTGCCCTGAGCTGTGATGGTGTTCTGTTGGCCTTTTATTGGAACCTTGGGAAATATGTTACACTTTTGAAGCACAACTGCAGAATTCCCAAATATGAAATCAACTGTTCCAAATATGTTGCATTCACGGTAGAATTGACGGTTGGAATGTGCATAGAGGGTGTCTTGAAATGCATCTATGTGACACCGGTAGAAGATCGATAGGTCTGAGTTTGACATTAGGGCCACTGCCTGTTGCTTGATTGCACCTGCAGTGTTACGAAATCCCATATTTTGTGCAACGAAGCCCTTGCCATATACAGCTGCACAATAAGAAATTTAATTGTTAGTGAATTTGGTAATATGTTACATTTTCACCTTATCATCTTTTACATTGTCTATTTCACTATTAAAATTTTGTTTTATAGATCTAATGGTGTACAAATTGTTAAATCATTTAATTTTAAATAACGTATTTGTCTATACATTGTTAGATCTAAAATATTTAATTTAAACTATGAAATCACATACACATTACCCCCAACTGTGGTATGATTACCCGATATCCGGAGCTATTAAATGACGTAGCTGTCTATACACTATTAGATTAAAATATTTAATTTAAACTTTGAAATGACATACATGGATTTAACAATGTGGCAGACATAGGCATGTTGGTCAAAGAAATAAACACAATTGGCATGCCAAGTCTTACCAAATGTTGCAGTTGCAAACGTTGGAGTCCCGTCCACAAAATTTAGACTACCAGACACAATTGTTGCAGTCATTCCATCACCAACCATCACAACGTTCCACATGTCCTTGTCCACCAACACATTTTCGTAATAAACCCCTTTCTTCACGTAGATCACAAACCTCTTGTCGCTTTTTTTGGGAACTTTCTTGAGTGCATCAGAAATTGATTTGTATTTACAAGATGCATCTTTCCCCACAACTATGTTGGCCTTTTTCCTCAAATCCGAACTTTGAAGTAGCTTCCTATCTTTTGAATGCAACCACTTTGGCTCTTCATTGTCCTCGGGGAAACTCATGAGTCGCCTTAGCTTCAAAGATCCCAAGATGTCTGAAAGCCATGTGGTGATAGCAAGGCTGTTGCTAGTTAACTCAGTAGAATTCTTCAGGTGATTGGCAATATCACTCTTTAATGTTCCATTGGCATTCTCAAGGCCATCTATGCAAGTCTGTTGGTAAGTACCAGCAGAACTCAGCCACGTTTTGAGATCATCCATGACTTGAAGCAATGAGGCAGAACCTGAAGACAATGTGTCATTGAGATGATCCAAAGCAAGACTCAAAAGTTCACGACAATTGTCCAAAGCTACCGTGGTCATGTTGTCGTTGATGCCATTGAGAATGCCTGCAGGCTCAGATAAATATTGAGCAGCATTTGACAATTCATTCATTGCCACTTTGATTACCAACTTGAAGACCTCCGTAGGCTGAATCTCCGTGGAGTTTGATAAAGGAGCAAGGCTACTATAGCATGAACCCGGATACAAAGTTACATCGCAAATTGCTTTTACAGAAGTGGCAAGAGGTTTGACACCATCACTACTATTTTTGGCACCAGAACTATTAGTAGTTCCAAGTACAGCACCAACTACAATGGCAACAAGGATTATTGATGATAAGCTAATGATGGTGATTCTCTTCCGGGTCTTCCTACGAGCTTCGAGCCTTGCTTGTTCAGCTTCATCCAGTTTGCCATAGGCTTTCAAGGAAGACATGATTGTTATTTTGCTGCTTGTTCTTCAGGTATTGGAATAAGGGTGGTGATTGGGTTTGCTCATTTATATATGAAAGCATGAATAGCATATTGTTAGTTGTTAGTGTAACGCGGTTCTACGTGCAAGGCACTAGCCCAATGGTAAGCAAGACTTTTTGAAGGCTTATTTGTTATTTGGAGTGTGCTTATCATGTTATAGAGCATGATAGAATGTAAGTACATATGCTTCTGGTGAAGTGATTAATCATACCGGAAAAGAGTATGTATCATGAATTAAATATAGACATTGCCAACTCTGGGAAAATTATAATGTCTAATTGTTAAACAGGAGACTCAGCAACAGAAAAAAGTGTGGTGTGAGAGGCACTATCAAGAATTTCTTTTTTTGGTAAGTTATATGCTTTCCAATTTTCAAAATTTTATAATAATAGTCCACAGTTGACCCCCGAAATAATTGATATCTAAGGTAGGAATTAAATATATTAATTAATAGGAGCATTTAATCAAAAAAAATAATAATAATATATAGGAGCATCACTTATAAGCAAATATTATTTAACAAGTCAAAAAATAGATTTCCCTTCACTCTTATATAACATTTCCATTACAAAAGTTAGCTCATGTAAAAATCTAACATTCAAAGAGGAAGATCTAGATGCCTTTTTATTACCCCTCCAAAAAAAAAGTAGCAAAAAAACCAATCTAAGTATACCATTTTATTACCAACCCTGAGAGGTAACTTAACTAGTTCGGCCTTGAATGTATTCTCCCCAATGATCACTAGTTCAAGTCCCCTCAACAAATTATTGCCACTATCGTGGTACACATGCTAGTCGGATGTTGTGTGTACTCTTGGGAATAGTTGAGATGCTGTGTGTACTCTTGGGAATAGTCGAGATGCGCGTATCTACGAAACTCTAGCTCAACACCTAAGGTTATATAATAAATAAATAAAGTATACCATTTTATTACCAAAAAATATTCTAATGGTAATTTAAGGTCTAAATTTTGGTAATACCTATAAACAAATGAGCTTTAGATCTTGTTGAGCTTTTTCTTGCAGTATTTCTCTATTTGTTACTATATCATCTCTCTTTCATTTAATGAAAATCTTAATAAAAATACTTTGATCTCTTTCTTTAGACTATTATAATAGATATAAGGATGGTATGAATCTGTCATTACTCTTATACAATATACATTCTGAAATGATATTTTCTCCTCAAATATGGTGTGACATGTTTGGATGCTTGGATTGCGTGACCTGAGTATTGGCCACTACTTTGTAGAAGACCCATTTTATTGGGCAAAGTGGGTGCTTAAAGCCTTCCCAATTAATATGTAACTTAGCCTCTGATCTTAGATCAATGGTTGTAGATTAGGTCTTTCCATGAAAAGTTCATTTGTTAGAATGTAACTAGGAAATCAAGCTTGGTAATTTCTTAGATTATCTAGTACCATAGTACCAAAGCAATGTAATTTGTTATTATGTTTGAGAAAAATGTAAATTATTCTCTTTTTAATAAAAGGATGCAAATTCCTATTTATCAATGGTGTAAAAAGGTTTTCTCATTTTTACATTCTAATAAACTGAGTGGCAACTCCAAATGTTAAAACCATCGATCTAGCGAGTTAAGAAATTGTCAGTTGGATCATCGCCTTGAGGCCCATTAGGCCTTAGCATATCCACAGGTCATGGTTCTCACAATTAAAAAAACTTATTATCTTGCTAAAATCTAACAAGCATTAAAAATTAAAATAAAAGTTTAGTTTGTTCTAACATTTGCAATATATATATTTGCACAAAAAAAAAATATATATATATATATATAATATATATATATATATATATATATATATATATATATATATATATATATAATATATATATAAATATTTTATATATATTATATATATATATATATATATATATATATATTATATATATATGTGTGTGTGTGGGGTCACCTTAGCTAGCATGCGTTTGGATTTTTTAATTTTTTTCTTTTTCTTTTTTTTTTAATATTTTCTCTTTGCCTAAATAGTTTATTTATTTTTAAATTTTTAACGCCTCACCTTTAAAGACACAAGTGTACTTTTGTCCACTTTTACTAAATTAACAAAAATTTAAACCAAGCACATTTCTAGAACAATATTATATTTTTTTTTTTTTAAAGATCACTAATAGCTAGGGGCAGAAATATTTGATACGACCCGCGGACACGACACATTTTTTTGCATGTTACTGTTTACTGTGAATGGATTGGTATGTAAATGATATTTCATGCCATAAAGAAAAGTTTTCCAAAAATAAATGAATAAATCTAAGAGGATATGCATTAATTATAACCTATCGAACAAAGTTGGTTGCTGAAAAAATAATGAAACATTTGGAACTATTGATACTTTTAGAATATGAAATATCGGGGGAATATTGTTCGTATTTTGACTTTTCTAAGTATATAAACAACTTTCCCAATTCTACTTTTAATAGATTTTAGAAAGAATTTGTTAACAACTTCTAGAATTTTTATGGGAATAAAATATTCAACTTTGAAATATTATTCTGGTTAAAATAATTGCCACCGTATTATGAATAATAAATATTTGAATCTGATCCTTTTGATATAAATGTAGTACACTTTAAAGTTTGTCTTTATTTGACTCTAAACCTAAATAAGAAAATGACCAAAAAAGCTGGATTGAGAAAAGCCACACGTATAGCTTGTTGTGATATGCAACCAACCACTTCTTGGATAATGACCATCTACATGTCCTTATGAAATTAATAATGGTCATGGTGAAGATTTGAAGTAAGTATGTAACAAATCTATTCTATATATTTAAGAAAAAAAAAAGTATGTAACAAATCTAAAAGTGTGCCTACATGATCATCAAGACACAGTTAATTTGGCTACACACATCTTGGTACAACCTATTACTTGGCAATTCATAAGACTATCCATATATACTTTTAGTCACATGACTTATTTAATGAGTTATATGATTTGTTATAATAATTAATTAATCATATGACTTATTAAATAACACATGTGGATTGTAACAAGATAGCTACAAACTAATTTGTAATAAAATTCTGTTTTTTTTTTTTTCTGTGGATTGTAACAAGATAGCTACAAAGTAATTTGTAATCAAATTCTGTTTTTATTATTATTATTATTATTGTTTATCGTCATTGTCAACAACATCAATGTCACGTAGATTATTCTTATAGTCATATTGTTACTTAAAAAGAAACCCTACATGCATTATCTTATGCATGTTGTGATATTAAAACTCCTATTACATCAGGGACACTATTAGTCATATTATAATATCCATCCATCACTGAAATTAGTGTTCAGATAATCATACAAGTAAGCAGGTTAATCTTAAATTAAGATGTTGACCTCATAATGCTTGTAGTTTACGGTGCATATATACTGCGAATGCTTTTATTTATGGTGAATTTTCGCTCATTAGTATGTTAATTTAGAACTAATTTTGATAGTGAGGTGGGCATTACAAATTAATATATTGATCGCATTCTTGTAAATTTATAGTACGCATTTCAAATGCTCCCATCTTTTAAGCCAAATAGTACTAATTAATTTACCTTTTAAAAAATTGTTGGATAATATCAATTTTTTCATAGCTATCCATTCTTTTATATATATATATATATATATCAAAATAATAAATATAAATTTATGGTGAATTTTGCTCATTAGTATGTTAATTTAGAACTAATTTTGATAGTGAGATGGGCGGAAAAGGATCCCCTCCTATTACATCATCCAATTTCCTCTAATTTTTAGCTAGAATTATAACATGTGACACTTATTTGATTTTGAGTGATTTCCATGAGTGTTTTAAGACCGTTGGATTTTTTTAAGTGCCACATGTCATAATTCTAACTAAAAATTGGAGGGAATGGGAGGATCTCAATGGGAGGGGATCCTCTCTCAAGGTGGGCATTACAAATTAATATATTGATTGCATTTTTTAAAATTTATAGTACAAATTGAAAATATCCCCATATTTTAAGGCAAATAGTATTAATTAATTTACCTTTAAAAAAAAATTGGATAATATTGTTCAACAATTTTTTCAACAATTTTTTCATTCTTTTTTATATATATCCATTCTTTTTTATATATACATATCAAAATAATAAATAAAAATTTACTTGTTTTTAGTTTGTTAATTCTTTTGTTAAAAAAAATTCAAAATTGGACTAGATATATTCCCACATAAAACCCAATTTTGAGCTATAATTCTTTCAAATACATTCAATCCATTTTTTAGTGTTCTTCCATACATATTTCCACCAAACACTAGTTCTGACATTCTAGAAAAATTAACTATATTGTATATTGTTAAAGATATTATTGTCCAAGAGGTCCAAACTTAATAGTTACTTCATGTATTTGTAAAACAAGTAAATTACCTTAGGATTATCTAGTATTATCTAGTATTCAACCCTAGTCCAGAGCTAACATAGGATTATTTAGTATTCAATCCTCTATTCAATTCATTGTAATCAAACGTTTAATAACAAAGATGTTAAAATCGGATTCAGATCCTCTAAAGTTCCTAGAGAGTAGAGTTCTTTAAATCTTAACTTTTCATTTATAATAAAGAGTCAAGAAATTGCCACATCATCAATCCACTACTAAAAACTTAAATTAGTATTTTCAAATGCATTAAAACACTTCTTAACTGCTAACGTTTATAATTTTTTTTTTTTTTGCTGTTGTTTAGAACGCTAATGTTTATCAAACATTCGCATCTATTTTGTTTTTCCATTTCTCTTTTTTCTTTGTAGCAGACATCAACACAACAACACATCCTGCCATTTTCATCCCTCAAATCTAAAAGACTCTCGTCAAACTTCATTGCCAGAGAAGAAACTTTTATTTCTTTTATGTATTTTTTTTTCTCTGTTTACAACTCTCTCCATTCTCTTTATTCATAAATTTCTCAATCTTTTTATCCCCAAATGGTAGATCTATTAAAGTTAAGCTCTAAAAATCACCCATGGATAACCATTGAAAGGCTAATGGAGGCAAGGTATGTTTGCTCCATTTGTGAGTTAAAAAAAAAAACTGAAAATTTTAAGAATGAGAAGGAATGCTTGGATTGATGATTTTATGGAAGAGAATGGCATGATTTTTGTTGTGTTGATGTGAGAAACGGCAAAACAAAAGAGTAAAGGGAAATAGAGTTTGGTAAATGTTAACAGTTGAGAAACGTTTTAATACATTTGAAATACTAAATTAGGTTTTTAGTAGTGGATTGATGATGTGTCAATGCCTTGACCTTTTATTTTAAAATGAAAGATTGTGATTTAAAGAACTCTATCTTGTAGAGTACCCTAGAAACTCTAAAGGATCTTAATTCGTTAAAATCGTACTTTCGCTTTCTTTTTTCCCTCTTCAATTACTCAACAATTCCACAGAGAAAAAAAAATAAAGACAATCCATTTTTGAATCAATTTTATTTTTGATAAAGCTTGTATCAAAACCAAATCAAGTCTATAGTTTACCAAACTCTACTGAACTTAAGTGACATAATCAATAATGTCAGTCATAGGACATGTGTGGAGGCAGCTACAAATCTTATTTTTTAAATGAAATAAATCAATGAAAATTAACTCATTTAACCACAATCTAAGAAATCGGTTACTCTTTTTTAACTGAAATTCATACATAAGTTTGTAAGGACTATTATCCATGATAAAGAAAGTATACATCGTGGATTGAAATAATGGTTCCAAAATTTTGTGTTACAAACAAATAGCTTACGTTAACACGTTTGAAGCATCCAAGGTGTCAAACTTTCACTCTCTAGGCGTGCACAAAAAGGACAAAAGTGTTTTCCCATCACAAATGAGAAATGGCCAAGCATAATTTAGATCCATATCATTTGTAACATTTTTCTTGTTTGTAGCTAGATCCAAAATATCGTCCATGTCCATTGTCTCTTTGAGTTTGAATGGATAACTGGATAATGATGCCCATCACTGCCTCTTTTACTCTGGACTCTGGTTGTGGACGGGTCCACCACAATTACTGAATTACGACAATGTGGGACCCAGTATTGAACACGCGGCAAGTTAATAGAGGCGTTTAAATTGACCGCACCCGCACATGGGGGGGGACTCGATAGCTCCACCATTGCGGCGGCTAACTCCAACGAAAGGCCAACATTAAAAAAGACAAAACACAAAAGAGAAGGACAATAACACTACCCATACTTTTCTTAACTTTATCATGTGTACTAAATTTTACACAGTTTAGATTTGTTTGATACTTTGATTCTTAAAAATTGATACTTTGATTCTTAATAAAACATAAAAAATAAAAACGTTTTCTGTAATTTCAATCATTATATCAATAAAAACTTTAGAAGCCTCAATTGGGAAATCAAACCCCAAATATGGATTCTATACATAAAATTAAGTGGGGAAGCAACTAGTTTGGGAAAAAATAATATAATTTTCGAAAAAGTTTAAAACCGGTCAATGCCGATCAATGAGTGGTTTACAGAGAGAAAGAAAAAGGGCGAAAAATGAGAAGTTATTATTAGGAATTTTTGTGGTGTGAGGTTTATTTTGTAAGGTAAAACTTAAGTACAATTCCTTAGGTTAAATACATTAGGTTTTTAGTTGAATTCAAATACATTAAATTTAAATATTCTTGAAAAAGATAACATTGTTTGTGTTTCATTGGTTAATACAACCATATGTTTGAATTTAGTTAGGAAAACTAATATATCTAACCTAAGTAACTGTACCTAAGTTTTATATGTTGAATATGTAACATCCTAAGAAATGGTCTCTTATAAAATAGAAATGATTTTCTATTCTGTTAGGCTTGTTTTCTATTAATCATAAAACTTTTTATGTTGATTTGTGTCTAAAAAATGCTTTCCACTTAAACAAACATAATCGTATTGCTCTAAACGTCACCTTTTTCCATAAAGATGGAGTGACATGAAATTCTAAGATTTTTACGTAATTTTTTTTTTCTTTGATAAGTCTACCAAAGTAGTACACCAATAGGTCATTCAAAAAGATCCCTCTTAAAGACATAATGTAAAACACTATTAAAAATTTGTCTTCATGTTTTGTATAAACAATTACAAGTAATAAATATATTTGCATTATTACCAACATTTTCAAAGGTCATTCATATATTGTATGCACTTGCACATATACTACTGCAATCAAACCGAGTAAAAACAAAAAGTATTAAAATTTCGTGATTAGTTCATTTAATTGTAGTTTGAGCAGAAGTCTGAGTCCAAGTTTACCATCAAACTACATTATATGTTTAAGCTTAATTGTCTTGTTTTTCTTTTGGAACAAGATGGAGATTTTTGAATGCTCACGCATCAAAATGGGATAAGATATCATAAAATCAAGGGATCAGTACAATACTTAGTCCTTTCAAGTGTTGGAAAAGTGTGATGTTAACCGTGCTCAAACGTACACATGGCAGACAAATGCTACAAGTTCTGTACCGTACGTGTACATGAACTTAATTACGTACATCATGATTTCTTCTGCCCCCACAGTGTCTTGGCATGACAGTAGTACCTGTTCTTCATTAGTAATGGTAAGATATATGTAGACGTGTCAAATAAATGTTGGATATGTTAAAGAAAATTCACCGTAAACGTCAAAATTCACATTTACTTTCACAATTTATTGAAACGGCAAGTAATGATTAATAGACAAATTCACAAAACCCGGATAATATTAGCAGTAGACTCCGGTGATAATGATATTTCACTACTTTTAACTTATCACTTCAATATATTAAATTTTGGTATGTGTGTGAGGGGTTATTTTTCTTATAAAGACTCATTCAGAATACAGAAGATAACGAGTACTTAGTGGAAATAAGACCAATTCAGAATACAGAAGACAACGGGAATTTAGTAACAATGAGACCAACACTAGAGTCTGTACTGACAAACGCAGATATAACAGAAATTGGTGCACAAGCGACTCTCTTAGTGTTCAACATTGAAGTTGGTTTCTCTAGAACTAACATTAATTTCCTTTTTCGCATTGAAAGACCTGTTGAGAGGGGCCAAAGGCATTAAGGCTTCATTGGAGAAAAAGGAAAGGTCATCAAAGAAGAAAGGGAAATACCAAGGTTTCACCAAATCAACAGCATCAGAGACCGGTCAGTTTGTGTTATACGGACACCGAGTGTCTTAGGATAAACAGATGACATCTCCCTCCTTCCGTGAACGGGCGGATATCCAAAGGCGGAGAGCGGATGATTGCGTCGTCCAAGGTGCATTAAATAGGGTGGTTGGGGCATTAATAATCCCTGCTGAGCACAGACCTCGAGATGCCTGTCCCGTGATAGTCCAACCGAAATTCATTGAATACGCAAGGAGATAGCCGCTGCTGCGCCCTGAGCCAATGTCAAATCAGTTTTTCAAAGGTTGTCACAAGTCACATCATCCTCCGAGTGAGTGCCTCACAGCTGATGAATACCAAGTGGGGGTAAAACTCTCTATAAATAGAACAACAATGAGAAATAAAGAGGTACGTGCATGTTCAATAGAGAGATATAAACTGTTATTTCCCTAACAAGTATCTAACTTAATTTTCGGAGGGTGATCGGCGAATACCGCCACCACCTATAAAGAGCATTTTATCTTTTTTACAGGTAGATCCTTAACTATCATTTATACAAGTCAGATATCTCCTGATGACGTTCTTAGGTCCTTTATACTATCAAAAAAATTACGTAACAGAGTATGAATTTGGAAACACATAAACACGTTGATGTGCAAATGATCATGCATGCGCATGTTAAGTTACCGACAGTAGAACTTATCAAAAAAGTTACCGACAGTAGAATTTATCAAAGAAAAAAAAAAGTTACCGACAGTAGTGGCCCTTCACCCGTGCTGCCTTGTCAAATGCAATCTGCTTTTGTCTTTTTAGGGTAAAAATACTGCAGTGTTCAAGTGAGGTTGTGGCAGTGGCACCCGCAGAATGCTATGTGGCCACTTTCAATCAACCAAATTACAATAGGGAATGCTTGATTTACTATTTCGTTGGAGTCTAAATTCTTCTTGTTTTTGCTTTTTGAAATCCATGTTGGTGCCGGCTGAAAATTAAAGGAGATGATATCCATTTATTAAAGATTTTGCAAAAGTCAATACATATTGATTTATATTGGTGAGGAATGGGGAGAGAATATGAACTCCATGTACTTTACGAAGTGGCAAATAAAAAATGATTTTAGAGTTTTTTGTGGCCCTTTATAGCTGGTTACAAAAATCCGTTGAAGTGTAAATTCCAAAAACAAATTAAAGAGAGAAACAAAAGTTGATGTGAACTGAAATTACCAGAGAGAAACAAATTTTTCTATTAAATGTTTTATTAAGATAGTTGTAGAGAAAATATTGATGCTCTAAAAACCAAACTAAAATCCTATTGCTTTCTAAGAGCTCTTTTAAATTTGAGAGAGAGAGAGAGAGAGAGAGAGAGAGAGAGAGAGATGCATAAGCGCATATGTCATATAAAGTCAAATGTATGGAAATAAAGTTGCTAGGCACTTTTGTGTAGTGTTGGACCTGTTGGTCCATTATCATATTCTTTCCCATGTACTAAGTTATGCGTTGAAGCAATTATCAATTATCAGAAAAAAATGCATCAAAGGCTCAAAAGCGATAAAAAGGGGATGCTAATACCCACGTGCGTAAAACAATTAGGTAAAGGGAAGTATTCTCTTCACAAAAATGGAAAATAGGTAATAAATAAAACTTCAAATTATAATGGCGAATCATTTTCATATTCAGTTATCATTTTAATACAAATTAATATTATTTTAAATGACCAATTGACAAGGTGTGTTTGTTTGGGTGGAAAAGAGGGAAGAAAAAAAGAAGGAAAGAGAAAAGAGAATAAAAAGAAAAACACGAGTTTCCCACTGTTTGGTTAAACAAAAAAGAGTGGGGAAATAAGCAGCAGGGGAGTGGTGGGGTCCGGGAGTTTTTATATATATATATATAACAGAACAATTTTATTTTGAGGAAATATTGCAGAACAATATTGATATATATATGTCAATTGATGATACTTATATGAGCCTAATATCTAAAGTATAATTGTTGACAATCACGTATGGTAAAGAGTTTTGTAGTCCATCATGTCTTAAAAAAAAAAAAAAAAAAAAACAACTTTTAAGCCTTAGCAAAACAAATTTCAAATCCCTAACATTTATTTTTCTATATATTATTGTGTTAATAAATTATTAACTATAATTTTGTTGTGGTTTGTGAGGCCGTGAGACATTTTTTAGTTAGAAAACTAATTAATTTTTTTTTTTTAATTAAAAGACTATTGGACTTATGATAAGATAAATAATATAATTTTTCTTTGATTTGTGATAATGAGAAAGTTAACTACAATTTTGGACTTATTCAAAAGAAAAAATACGAAAAATTTAAAAAACCAATACTGATGAAATATCGTTGTCAACCTCTAGTGTTGATATCTCAATTTATGAAAATATCCAACTAAGGGGGAGTGGACTTTTTTATTTATTTATGTTTTAGGCCCTCATCAAATTCAAATCTTAGTTCCGTTCCTGCATGGAATCCTATCCAACCACTCAACACAGGACCGACTCACAGCCTCACAGTCGATTTTATAGGTTTTGTTGATCAACAACCGGTTTCATGCCATGAAACCCAAACCTCGTTGGGCGGATATTGGGTGGAGAGGTGGTTAACAAAAAATCAACCAATCGACCGAAGATATATGATTTGTTGGAAATTCTTTGTCGCCAGAAAAACAAATTTCGTCGCAAGAAGCCACGATTTTCATCGAAAAATCTAGATTTAGTTATAGAGGTCATGATCTTCATTGATGATTGTCGCCTCTCTCCCTCCTTTGTTGTCAACCACTTGTGCCTGTCATCAACGCACCAAACCCGCAAGGCCTACCATATTTGGCTTATCGTTGGAAGGGCGTTGCTTGGTTGAATACCCGAACTTGTGGGCAGCCTTAGCCTTGACGGATGCCTTTTTGTCCTTCAATGATATGTTTGGTTTCTTCAAATATCATTTATTTATCTTACTTTCTTTTCTAAAATCTCATTAATGTGGAGAATGCGGATTGTTAAGAGATATTTAATGTAGCATTAACGGATGTCTTTATGTAAATATGAGGTAATTTTAATTTTGGTCCTTAATGATTTTTTTTATTTTTTTTCTTCAATTTTAATCCCTAATGCTTAAGATCATATTCATTGTCATCATTTTGGTCATTCCATGCCTCGTGTACCAACTAATTCAATTAAAACATGTCATGTAAATTAAAATGTGTTTAGGTCAATTAAATAGAAAAATAATTAAAATAATCCTCTAAAAAAAATATGTTACAATTTAAATTCAAAGTTAAATTGCATATATGGTTCTCAATGTTTGAACTTTATATCAAAATCGTTCTCCTTTAGAAAATAATAGGAAGTGCCAATCACTTGAAAGTGCAAGACTTTTGGTTTAACATGATGATGATTCATAAACAATAATAACCCCCAATTAGTATTTTTAATTTATTTTAATTATATTACTAATCATCTCCATATCACTTGCACTCGAAAAATTGGAGACTTGAGACTTGAACTAGGATCTTGAGTAGCGTACAACGCATAATAACACTAAATTGTGAAAATTATTAACAAATGTGATGTGAAAATAAATGGTTGTCAATTTTCCTATTCCTGCAAGCACTCAAACTAAAAAAAAAAAAACCTGAAAAAAACTTTTTCTTGACTGTCTTGATTTAAGTCACGAGGGCTCAAACTCTCCCGTGATTAGGACAATAAATGTAAGTAACTCCCATCCAATAGTTCTGTCCTGTCCCTCAGGGTCTCATTCTCAGTCTTTCACGACTTCACAAACTGCCAAACTTGATTGATGTATATCCAACAATATTTGGGATTAGATTGGAAAGAAACTTAGGAATTGAATAGTCTAGTTAGAAGGGTATTTCAGGAAACTCCAATTCCTATAACCAATAAAATAACCTTAATTGACCACCTGCCACGAAGCTAGGCATCCATTCAGGTGCTCCTTTCCTCAATTGCTCTTTTGCACGTTCCAACGCTGTCTGCCCTCCCCAGCAATTCTTGTACACAAACGCACATACCATTTTCAATTTTTACACTACACACGTCTCCTTGATAATCCTATGCTATTTTCTTAATCTAAGGGTTGGTATTTATCTAAGTGCTCTTTGATATAACTTAGTTTCATTGGTTTATTTGTAACTAAACAATAGTAAAGTTTTAATAACTTATATGTACATATGTCAATTAAGCTTAATAAACCTAAAATGAAAAACCCTATACCAAAATAGGCTCTTATTCTAAAAACTAATAATAATAATAATGCATTACACACATTATACAAAGCTGTAATCCTTTTGACATGTTCACATGTCTTTTAATAAGAGATTTTCTCTTTATTTTCTCATATCAATTCAAGTAGTTTTACAAATATAAAGGTGTATATAGCTTACTATATTTTCAATATATTGATGATGTGATTATATATGAAAAATGTAAGTATAACATACGATATTCTCTAAATACATTTTTTTCACACTAAAAAGTAATTATAAATAAAAGATGATATCATGTAATTTGTGAGATAAATAGACAATACCTTAGTAAATCGAGCATTTTTGTAATTAGAGTAAAATAAAACTTATAGTATTACTATCGATTTTGACAATAAGTAGTCTAAAAATATATATTAAAGAAATATTAATGTTCAATTATGAGCTGCGGTATAGGTTTTTAGCAAAAGAAAAGTAATTAGATTTGTCTGTATTTAGTGACAAATCATATACAAATCGAGTTTCCATCTATGCATAAGTACCAAATAAGAGGTATTGTCATTAAAGTTTTTGTTTACCTTATAAGCTAAAAAGAAGAAATTTAAAGTGAATTATGTTCAATTTTTAGGTAAATTCAAATCTTTTCCTATTTTTATAAATGACTCTTATTTGTTGAGAAAATAAAATAAAAAATAAAGACCCTCAAGAGGTTAAGTGACAATGAGTAGTGTAATTAACCTTTAATTTTATAGGATGACATAAAAGTTAAGGACATTAAAAGTTTGTCTAGCAAATGGAATACAAAACCTTTTGTCTTCCTTTTTTAACCAAAATAAAACGTGCATGGTTTACAACATTGATGGTGATGGTGACCAAGGATTGGTTGCCACGTGTGGGTCTTAAGAACAATTATATGAGAATGAGTTTATGAAGACAGAACAGACGAGAATCCCAAAACAGTAAATAAAACTGCCCCCCCCAATAAAATAATAATAAATAAAAGAAAATCCCAACGCTAGCCCACGGCTTCACCACGGTTAAAACGTAACCTAACCAGGGTTAAATGTGACACCTCAAAACAAAAGTTACTGTTGCTCTCTCAAACTCTCTCATTTCTCAGACCCACCACCCTTTCTCTCTCTCTCTCTAAAAGAGAAACCTCAAAACCCAACACCTTCTCTCTCTCTTTCCTTCTCTCTCTTTCTCTGTGAAAGACAGAGTGGTTTCAAACTATGTACGAGGAACTTCGTGAGGCTCAGACACCATTCGGTAACATTTCAGAGTCTTTATTCTCACTTCTGCTGTTTGGTTTTTACTTTACTGTATGTGAACACGCAGAGAAATAGTAAAAGAAAGTACTTTTTATCATTCTGTGTTCCCGTACATGAATTTCATAAAGTTTTGATTTTTATGCATGAAATTCATTTGTTGTCATGTGTTGGCCGTAGGTTGCCGTTTCATGTGGTGAGCTACTCTCGTTTTTTTTTTTTTTTATTTGTAGTATTATTTGTTCTTTGATGGAAAGAGATGGCTGAGCCTCTGGATCTATATGTGAAAAAGATTAATTTTTTATTTATTTATAAAAATAAAATAAAAAAGGCGGCTAGTGATATCTGAACCTTTCGTGTGCTCAAAACCCAGAATTTTGGAACCATCTATTATTCAGATTTTTGTTGATTATGATATCAATTTTGTAATAATAAAAAATGGGAAAAGTGGCATTTTTTTTGCTTGGGTATGAGAGAATTGGCTGGAAGTTTGTTTTAAAAGCTAAAACAGATTGTATGTGGCGTTGTTTAGACGGAGAAATCTGAGTGTTTGTGTTAAGAGATATTTGCTTTTGAAACCAATGACATGGCATCATAGTTGCGTGGATCTGAGATTTGTTTGTTGTTTATTATTTATTTGTTTTGGATTTTGTTATACACTGTAGCTTTCAGGGGATTTCATTGAAATGGTTTTTTAAGGAAATTACATAATTGGGATATGAACAAATTTTGCATCTAGTTTGTAGCTTAATTTGTTTCCATAATTGTGAAATCTTATAAATTAAGATATAATTTGTTTTCTCTAAACTAGTTCGGAGGAAAGCACGTGGCAATTCAAATGATGATCGGCGTGTATTTTTAATTACATGACATATTTAATGGTTATTTGACTTGTTTAAATCAGTTGATGAGATCGTCATCTAATTGTAATGTAATTGATTAGATGAGATTGATATAAAACGGTTCGGAGGAAAAGTTTGTCCCTGAGGTCAGCCTCTTTAACACCGCCTCTCCCAAAGAAAAAAGAAAAAGAACTTTGGTGTGTTTGTGTCGGTGCTTATCGGTTACTCTTCGTATTTGTTTTCATGCTATTTAAGTCTGTATTTTGATAATCTAAATTGTTTCTCATTTACTCCTACTATTTATTTTCTGTTCTCTTTTTTTCTTTTTTTGCTTTACATTTAATTACAGTTATTACCAATTCAGTGAACCTGATGTGTATGAGATTATATTTTGGTTCCAACTGACTGGTTTGTTATTGGATTTAGGCAATTTACAAAGATTTTGATCAGATTTCATCATTTACTGGGTTCGATATTGGAAAGCCAGAGCATTTCAAGTGATATTCTGCAAAGTTCAGATATTGATTTGAGATCCAGAGGGTCTAGTCAATTTCAATTGGGTTGATTTTGTTGCGTGGATCGGAATGGGAATCTTTGAAGAAATGGGTCTTTGTGGCAATCTTGAATTTCTTTCGGGTTCTCTCGGGGAAGAAGAAGAGGGAGCTCCTGAGCATGAACAAGGGGCGGCAGCTGAGGAAGATTATAGTGATGAAGAGATGGATGTTGATGAGCTTGAGAGGAGGATGTGGAGAGATCGAATGCTATTGAGACGACTCAAAGAACAGACTAAGGAAAAGGAAGGAGCTGACAATGCTAAGCAGCGTCAATCCCAGGAGCAAGCCCGAAGGAAGAAGATGTCTCGGGCACAAGATGCTATACTGAAGTATATGCTGAAAATGATGGAAGTTTGTAAAGCTCAAGGTTTTGTTTATGGGATTATTCCTGAAAAGGGCAAGCCAGTGAGTGGAGCCTCTGACAATCTGAGGGCATGGTGGAAGGAAAAAGTCAGGTTTGATCGAAATGGTCCTGCTGCAATTGCAAAGTATCAGGCAGATCATTCAATCCCGGTGAAGAATGAAGACTGCAGTGCAGTGGCATCCACCCCTCACACCTTGCAGGAGCTCCAGGACACAACTCTTGGATCACTTTTGTCTGCTCTGATGCAGCACTGTGATCCGCCCCAGAGGCGTTTCCCATTGGAGAAGGGTGTTGCCCCACCATGGTGGCCAACCGGAAATGAGGAGTGGTGGCCTCAATTGGGTTTGCCTAAAGATCAGGGGCCTCCCCCATACAAGAAGCCTCATGACCTGAAGAAGGCTTGGAAGGTGAGTGTTCTCACAGCTGTGATCAAGCACATGTCCCCTGACATTGCCAAGATCCGCAAGCTTGTTCGTCAGTCAAAATGCTTGCAGGACAAGATGACTGCCAAGGAGAGTGCCACTTGGCTGGCCATTATACACCAGGAAGAGGTGCTTGCCCGGAAGTTGTACCCTGATAGATGTCCTCCCGTGTCAGCTGGTGGAGGTGGCTTTTTGGCCATCAGTGATTCTAGCGATTATGATGTTGAAGGACTAGGTGATGAGCCAAATGTTGAAGTAGAGGATTGCAAGCCCCATGATGTCAATCCCTTCAATATGGGTGCTGCTGGACCGAAAGACAGGCTTATGATGCCTCCTGTGGATCCTCAAATTAAGGGAGAGCTCATTGAAATTAACTCAGATTTCATTCCAAAGAGGAAGCAGCTGGCTACTGAGCAACATTCGTTGATGGACCAAAATATATATACTTGTGAGTTCCCTCGATGCCCATATAATGACTACCGCCTTGGTTTTCTCGACAGGAATGCTAGAAACAATCACCAGATGAATTGTCCATACCGAAGTAATTCTTCTCAAGTATTTGGAATGTCAAACTTTCAAATCAACGGTGACAAGCCAGCAGTCTTCTCTCTACCCTTTGCTCAACCTAAGCCAGTTACTCCACCTGCAGTGAACCAAAGTCCTAGTATTAATGTTTCAGGACTAGGACTTCCGGAAGATGGGCAGAAAATGATATCTGAGCTTATGTCATTCTATGATACCAATCTTCCTCATGACAAAAGCATGTGTCCTGGGAACCTCAATGCTACAGAAGACCACAACCAGCAGCTACAGCAGCAGCAGCAAAAGTTTCAACTTCAGATGGATAATAACTATTACAGCCAGGGGGTTGTTATGGGAGGCAACATGTGTGAAGAAACTACCATTCCCATGCATCACAATGTGTTTCCAACAACTGAAATGCAGTTTGCTCAGTGCAAGGCATTTGATCCTCCATTTGATAGTCATCTCAATGATACTATCTCTGAATTCAGATTCAGCTCTCCGTTTAACCTGCCATCCGTTGATTATACAGTGGATTCGTTGCCAAAGCAAGATGTCTCCCTTTGGTACCTTTGATGAAGAGGCAGAACTTGTATCTTCGATTGACAGCGCTAATATTTGATGCAGGCTGTTGGAAGTGCGGAAACTCATCTGTACAAAGATTGGCGTTGGATGGATGAAGCTTCTTCCTTTGTGAATCTAGTTACTTATTATATAAGCTTGTTTTATTAGATGTTTAAATCCACATGAACTTGGGTCTTGGGTTAATTCTACAAGTTTAAGGCGTCTAGGATGCTTTGAGTAGCGGCAGTATTGAAGAAGGGCCAATAAAGAAGTGGGAAGGACCAACCCGATATTCAGTACTGCTTTTAAAATGCTTAGAAGCATAAGCATCTTCTTGTTGCATAAAGCTGAGATTGCCATGTTATATAGTTTATATATATACACATACATCTTTATAAATGTCGTTAGTTGTTACATTTGTTAACCTACATTTTGCTTGTTTTTGGGCACTGCACATGTATTGTTTTGTTGTACTCTAAACTGTTGTTCCCTATATATTCCAGATATAGTACAATAATTGTTCGAGTTATTAGTAGATAATAAAGTGATGAGTTATTAGTAGATAATAAAGTGATGTGAATGATTATTTTAAACGAGAACTAATAAAACTTTCTAACTAAACAATCTTGAAAATGTTTAACTACCTTACTTTTTTACTACTTCTAGTAAAGAAGAAATGACCTTTATTCTAATTTGGTCTACTTGCTTAAACATGTTCATAATAAGCAGTGTTCAGCATGGGAAAGAGAGACAAAGTCAGAATAGGCTGTAGAAATTTCTTGCAACTTCAAAGAAGTCTTTGTATTTAGCACCCCACATGTAGTTTGGAGTTTGGGCACATTAATTTGTCGTTCATGAAAGGTCCAAGAACTGAATTGCCTTTTTCTATCGCCATCAAAATTTAACATTGAAGGTGACAAGGACACACATCCCTAAGCCCCTCACCGCCATTGGAAAGGTTTCTCGAGACTAGAATTTTCAATTTTCCTCACTTGCCTCCTGAACTGGTGGTGGAAACAGTACTTAAATATGACTCTCCAAAATGAGTGGTAAAGTGTAAGATCCTAGAATGAAAATTTAGTTTTTTTTCTTCCTACAATTACCAAAATAGGTTAAATGGTTTTAAATTACAGGAATAACTAAAAATTTCAATTTTTTATTAAAGGATCTGAAGCTAGATCTTTAGCTCCAAAAGCTAAATGAAATATGAATGTATTTTGGCATAGCCTTATTACTGTTTTTTTTTATTCCTTTTCGTTCTATAAAATTAATTCAATACTTTAATTTTAACCCAAAATAAAAATAAAAAATCAGTTTACTTAATTACAAGAAAATTCATAACTTCTGAAGTAAAATCCTCAAATGATGTATTACTTAAATTGAGTTTATTCTTTTTTAAGATTTGTATTAGGCAGCAAGTCTCCCAATCTGAATGCAGTCAAAAGAGTGTCAAACAAGCGCTTAGGAATCCTTTTAACTTTTCAAGGTTTAGTGGATTGCAGCAATTATGGATCTTTTGGGGCCATTCTGATTGGTACTAGATTTTCGAAGTGGTACCCACGTTTGGCATGAGAGAAAATTTGGCAAATGGTGTTGAATAACTTATAAAAGTTAAAAAGAAAACGACAATGGTAAAAAAGTGGTCAAAACTTTTAGATCAGATTTGGTTGAAGTTCGGCAAAGCTTTGAAAGCAATTTCTCATTGTGTACTCCGGTCTTTCCACTTTCTTCTTTATACTATAACAATTTTCAGTATTTACACTAAAAATAGTGTGTTCACATTGGACCAAATGGTTTCCCTGATGAAGAGCTTGAAGAAGATTTCATCATTGAACAAGTACAAATATGTTGTCATATGCAATAATATGTTTGTGACCTTTAAATTCGAAATTCCATATAAAACATTTGAATTTCTATTGATGGGGATTGGGGGGTTGGTAAGTTACACACTTATTGAGTGGGTCCTAAATCCATGACCTTACCCTCCATCTAACACTTATAAAAGAAAGAGGAGCAATTAAACTAGAGCTCATTGGAGATTCATAAATTATTCTTTATCTTCAATTATTTGTAACTTCATGATTATTTCGAATTTTTTTTTTTAGAAATAACAAAATAAAATGAACAAGAAATTAATTCATGATACTATCAATACTAATCCAGGACTGAGACTGACCTCTTGGTAAGATGAACACATTATATGGAGTCACAACCGATTAATGGCTTTCAATGTGTGATTAATGACTTATGTCTAATTAAATTGGTTAAAATACAGTTTAACCTGTCCAATTTGGAGTAATTATCCAGTACTCTCAGAGTACAATGAATTAATATACGAGTGATTATTTAGTAGTCCATGACTACAAATAAATGTGTAATCCCCTCCTCACATAAATGGTAGTCCCAACACATAAATGATGGGTCCCACAAATTAAATCCATGGTAGGACCCACCATTTTGTGAGAAGGGGGACTACTCATTTATTTGTAGTCCGGGACTAATGAATAATTTTCCTTAATATACTAACTTATCTCACATGAATGATTGATCATACTAATTAAATTTATTGTGAAACCTATCATTAATGGGAGAGAAGCAAGTACCATGTTGATATACTTCGAGAATACTGGGTAATTATATAACTAAAAATAAGAAAATTAGTCAATAGTCGTGGAGTAAAAATAAATACGTACTCTTTTCTCTCACAGAATAGTGAGTCCCAAAAATTAATTTAATTAATGGGACCCACCGTTTATGTTAGAGGAGCGAGTACACATTTATTATAGTTCAGAACTACTGAATAATCACTCATGGAAAATATGAAAAATTATTCAGTAGTTTCGGAGTAAAAATTAATGCATACTTCCCCCTTTTCACAGAGCGATGGGGTCTCACCATGATTTAATTAGTGAGACTCACTTATTCATGTGAGAGGAGTAAGTACGTTTTTATTTATACTATAGGACTATTGAATAATCACTAGGAAAATATTCAGTAGTCCTAGAATACAAATAAATACATACTCCATCCTTTCACAGAATGGTGAGTCCCATCATAAATTTAATTAGTGGGACCCACCATTCATGTGAGAAGAAGAAGTACGTATTTATTTGTACTCTAGGACTACTAAATAACCACTAAGACAGAATACTACTAGAGTACATTAAATATGTACTCCTTTCTCTTACATAAATAGTAGGTCTCAATGATTAGATTCATTGTGGGACCTACTATTTATGTAAGAGGATAGAGTAAGCATTTAATGTACTCCTGAAGTATTCTATCGGAGTGATTATAGAATACTCCCGAATATTTTATAATTTTCCAAGAATATTGAATAATAATGAATTTTCCTCTATTTTGGGTGTTGTTATTTTGGTCTCTCAAATTTTTGAAACTTATAATTAACGTCCTAAACTTTTGAGCTGTTGTCAATACGACAATACCCCTTCAGGTTTCAATAATTGCTAACTATTAACTATGCTTGAAAAAATGCTCTGTTTGAAATGGCACGTTTGTTACACTGTAATAGGTTATGTAATGTAATAGCTATTCCTAAGGAATAACAATTCAGTTGTTTGGTTACACTTTCATTATAGGGAATAGCTATTCCTTATGAATGAATATTCTTTAAAATGAGGAATAGCTATTCCTTATCAATATGACAGTAATAGCTATTTCTTAGATCACGTAATAGCTAAAAAAAAATTTTAAATTCAAAAAACCATAATTGACTACAACTTTTTTTAAATCTCTCTCTCTCTCTCTCTCTCTCTCTCTCTCTCTCTCTCTCTCTCTCTCTCTCTCTCTCTCTCTATATATATATATATATATATATAACAATCAAAACCCAAGTCTCCATTTTTTTAAAAAAATTTGCTCTCTCTCTCTCTCTCTCTCTCTCTCTCTCTCTATATATATATATATATATATATATATATAATATAAATGTTTTAAAATTATTAATACTCATATATTAATCATGTTGTAGTAAAATATAGATTACAAATTTATGGTTCTATTCATATGTTGTCACCAAATAGATAAATAGTAATAGTTATTATATTACAGCTTCTTTTATTCCTTGTAATATAGATTTCTATTACAGTGTAATAACCATTACAGCGTACCAAACGTGCCCTTAAGGAAAGAATTTAAACATAATAATTTCCTTCAGGAGTAACTAATGGTCAACAATTGTTGGATTCGAATTATCCCAACTCGTAAAATCTCTTGTCATCATAAAAGGAAAGAGCAATCATCATGGAACAAACGTCATGAAACGGACGTCATAGGTTCAAAATTTATCGCACCTATGAATAAAAAAAAAAAAATGTCAACAATTAATGGAACCTGACAGAAGGGCCACATTAATATAAATTTAAAAATTTAAGGGGATTTATTATAAGTTTTGAAATTAGAAAACCAAGATCACAATGACACAAAAATGGAATTATTTTATTATTGGTATAGGGTAAGAAGGTTTTGAATTTTTCTCATTTTGTTTTAGCCAAACCCATAATTTACATCTAATGGAATTTAAAATGATGGCTTTATCCAAATTCTGGTACAAATGCCGCATCCACAAACACACCATAAAGGATTGGAATAAGTGGAAAACATGTCGAATGGAATATACATGTCGAATTAGCAGCATTTTGGTATCCCATGTTGATGGCTACAAAGGGAATATTATATGCAACTCTCTATCATTGTTAGATAGAACTGGTTCTGATAGCATACTTATGCAGAACATTGAGACCACTACAAGTGAGCGAAGTTGCAGTCAAAAGGTTAAGACTGTTTTTCAGTACATATGGGCCAAAAAATAAGCAAAGGAAATAAAGAGCAGAAAATATTTAATTTCTCACACCTTTCGGATCAACTTTCTAGAAGATTCAAAAACCCCAATCCAAGTATACAGAATGAACTAGAAAAATTGAGAATCATGATACTACAGCAACATTGATGATTTATCACATCCACTTATCCCTAAGAGGGAGACCTCATTTTGCATATTGGACGAAGATAGCTTGTTCATGAAGGAGGCGGGGAAGGCACTTTACTCCTCATTTTTAACTCTCTTCTTTGACTTATGAGAACGCTCTACAGACCCTGATGAAGTAACCACACTATGACCTCGTCCTGAATCTTGAGCAGAATGCTCCATAGACCCAGTGGATTCACGAACATGTTTTCCTTTTGGAGGCTTTGACGGCTCCCCAACTTCAGATAAGGAACTTCTCTGTCGGCTACTATGTGTGGAAGCCGGACGTCCACTATGTGTGGACGTTGGACGACTACTTGTTGTTTGTGAGTTTCTCAGAATACTACTTTGTATAGAAAATTGACGGGAAGAATTTATCAATGAACTTCCTCTAGATTTCTCATAGATTTGTCTCAAGTTGTTGGAATTCTGTTTTTGAATTTCATCAGGCTCTGATAATGGACAAGGGAAACTAGCCGTGAAATCTTCCCAACTGCCAACATAGATTATTGTATCATAAGAGTGCATGAAAGCTTGTAACTAGTAACAATATCAACAATAACAACGTTAGTGATAAAAATGGCAATAATAACAAAGACAACCTATATAAAAGATCATGTTAGATTAACATAATGGTTCTCATTTCATTAGGGGTAAAACCGATGGATGATGGTGTACCAAATGAAAGACCTAAAACTAGACCTTGGTGATGGAATTTCAACGAATCCAACACCAAAAACAATAGTTCAAAGTGAGAAGCATAGACAAATTGATTGTATATATTCATAAACAAACTTCAGATACAAAATCAGAGTCTAAGTATGAACTGGGCTTAGAATCAGCCTTATGAACAGAGGTTTCAGCACGGCACAAATGATTTGATGAGTTACTAGGCTAAAAAATAAAAAATTAACAGATTATATGTGTATTTATTTGCTAGGTATAAATATTGTGGAGGACAAAATAAAAAGGAAACGTAAATGGCAGAACAAAGACTTCAAGATTTGAAATAGGCATCAAACAAACTAGAGTAGGATATCCCTCTCTGGAACTTTCTTTTCTCTTCTATGACCTTAACACTTACATAAGCTGTCAAGCAGAAGGAAGCTAGACAAGACCCAAATGAAGCCTGAGAGGAAACCTCATCTGAAATTTTAAACTGTTGAAGATAAAATATCCAAATGAAGTGACTGAAACACTTGTATATCAGCACAAATAAGATAGACATGTAAAAACTACTGATGCATCTTATGGGCTAACTTAGCATGAAGCTGAAAATATATAATAAAGATGTGGAAAAAAGAAAAGAAAGAAGCCTATTTACACACATACCAATATTTGGCTTTGATGCAGAGGAAAGAAAAACTGTTGCATTCGACTCTTGAGCCGCAAAGCTGACAATATCATAATTTTTTCCTGTCAAAATGCACCAGATTGAATAAAAAAAAGTGCTGACAATCATATGCTGCAAGCAGTAAAGTAATTCCAAATCAGGCTACATTACATGCTAGAAGAGCATTAACACAAAAAGGGATGCTGAGACTAGAGTTTCTCCCATGTACCACTGCAGAAGATTTATATTTACCAGATGAATCCTCAAAACTGCCCAACTGTCCATCACGATGAAGGTTGAGTGACAATTCTTGCCCATCAAGTCCAGGAAGCTGCAATACCCATAGAGCAATTAATAAACTCAATGCCCTGGCCTTAGTGACATCAAACTATGATAGTAGTTATTCCAGTGACTTGTAAACTGTTTTTGCTGTTAAATCTTTGATGCTAAGGAAGTCCAATCCAGACAACTAATTTATTTTTTGGTTGAGCTGCCTCATTCAAACCAATTTTGAGCTAAGATGACACCCAAAACCAGACTTCAATAGGTGGTACAATTTTGACAGCAAATTAGGCATGGCCAATCCAACCAATTTTGGGGGGCAAAAGTCTCATATCAAATAAAAGTAGCAACCACAACTATTTCAAGTATCTAAAAATATTGTTACAAAACTTGCATAATATTTTTTTTTTATACCTAAAACTGGTTTTGATAGAAACAAACTGAGCCAACAGATACTGAAGAATAAAACTTACTTCTTTATTTTTGGGCCACTGAATGAGCCAAAGTTCTGTGGAGTCCGTTGAGCTAAGATCAATAAGAGGTTCCTTGGCCTCTACCTGAAATTCTGGCGGAGGTTTATAACCTTGTTTGCTGTTGGAATCCATTCTCTCAATCTTCAACTCACAAACAACCAACTGTATTTCCAAACAGTAAAGCAATGATTAGCGTTGGCTGAGAAATAAGAAAAAGTATACACATAATCAATCAACCCCAGTTCAAGCAATTCGACAAAAACCTTTTGAGCAACACCCACCTAATCAATTTTACAAATTAAACCCATTTGGTTGCTGATAAACTAGGTATATATCAATCCATGAAGGAATCAAATATAGTCTAATCATTATTTTGTAATGTTCATCATAGTTGTCAGAGTTCTAATGTAAAAATAGCTTCCTAAGCATTTTATTATTTCTCATAGCAATGAAGATGGGTGGGACTGCTCACCTATTTGGCTATTTGCACATATGAACTTGTGCAAATACATAATACAGCAACAGATACAAGCAGCCCAAATAGAAATATTATCTACACCAATAGAGGATTATGGTTAAAAAATAAAAAAAAAAACTATTGTTACTCATGATGCATTATTTGAATGACCAATATAACAAAATCTAAAGTTGTTAATTACCCAAAAAAAGAATTTTAAAGTTGTTGATTCCATATAATTAAAGCCAAACTTTTAGCATTGCTTCATGGTACAATTAAAGTTAATATGGTAGTGGAATAGCAAATTACAGAATAGCAAGTAACTAAAATTCAAAACAGTGACACTGGTTGAAAGTTGAAACCCAAAAAAGCAAACAAACACGGCAATAATGAGTTTCACATTAGTTGCACTTGCACAAGATGCAGCTATTTGGCAACTGAAAGAACTCTAATAATTTTAGCCCTTGTTTCGTTTATTCATAATTTGGTTATTTTCTCAGCAACCAAACACAGAATACACAGATAAGAACACAACTAAAGCCATCTCAGTTCAAACAACAGAGAGAGAGAGCTTACAGAGAGCGAGAGCGTGAGTCGAGAACGAGCATGAGAGAGTAGTGATGAAATGAAGATTACCTAAAAGGGTTTGGAAAAATAGGTAATTTTTTACTGGATTTTTACTTTTTATTGATCAAAGTCTAGTTTTACAATGCTACTTGAAAAATTCATAAAATAAAAATATAAAAAAAAAAAATTATAAAACGTTTTGCCGAGAAACAAATGCAAGTTAACTTAAATGTGGAAAAGTATTACAGAAAAAATATTCACTAATTTTACACTATAAATAAATATGCAGTCCTCCTCTCACAAAGTGGAGGGTTTTATCAGAAATTTAATTAGTGAGATTCATCATTTATATGGTGGGACCTATCATTAATGTGAGAAGGAAATTACGCATTTATTGATAGTTCTGGACTATTGAATAATCACTTGAAGTATGATTGTATCTACTGAATAATCACTCGAAGTAGGATTGTATCTACTGAATAATCACTCAAAGTATGGTTGTATAAGTCACCCTTTAATATCCATTAATTAAAGATTAAAATTTCTTAATTATTCATTAAATTCTAACATTCTCTAATTGTTCATTATTTTGTTTTTAATATCAAAACGGATTGTATATATATCAAGAGTAATACAGATGTGATTGTTTTATTGGTTTAAAGTTAATACAGATGTGATTGTAACATATATCAAGAGTAACATATAGATGTGATTTTTTTTATTTTTTTTTTGATGAAAAATACAAATGTGATTGTACTATTGGTTTAATTAAAGCTAAGAAATTACATTTAAAAATTTTGACAAAAAATTATGATGGCATGAATTCTCTTTGCTATTATAGCATGATAACTGCATTCCTCTCCTATCATTACTTCATCAGCGTTGTTTGGACATGGGAAGTTTTTGGACATTTGGGAACATTTTTTCTTTTGGATTTTTGGGATATTATATTAGACATATTGGCCATAGAATGGAATCATAACAACTGAATGTAATTCTAAAAATATCTTAATTAATACTTTTTATTATAATATTCATGGAATATCTAATGGAGAGGTTCAACTGTATATAAACATATGTAACATAATCCTTGGGTATTTATGCAAAGCAATACAACCAAGAACCTACTTCTTGTTTGGTATATACCTTCAAGGTTGTATGGTTTTTCATCTAGATAGTTGTACCATTATTTTAATATTATTATACTGTATATGCAAGGATTTATCATTTTACTTTTAATATTTTGGTATAATTGTAGAATATTTAAAGTAGAATATTTAAAGCAGAATATTTAAAGGTAGAATTTATACCTAATCTGGGGATTCCGATGTGATGACCCTAAAAGGCTAAAATGCTCAAAAAGTTTATAACCAGTTAGAAATTTGGGAAAAGAGAAGGATAGCTACGGTATAACCAAAAACGCAAATCAGTCAACAAAATACAAAACTGAACCCAAACTTTTATGTTAAACCTAACATAAAAGCCCACCACCCAAATATAAAACTCAAACTCTTAACTTAAAACTTAAGCCCAACATTAACACCCATTTCCATGCCAAATCTATTCGTCAGCTAATACCTTTTTTTTTGGGTCAAAAGGAAATAATAACAAAGCCTAAGGGCCAAGCCCATCTCTCATAAAAAAGGGCCAAGCCCATCTCCGCTATTACAAAGAATGCACATAGCAGAGATTGGGACAAGTCCCCAAATAGTACAAGAGGAATATATCCAGCACAGATCTAGTTTCATTGACAACCTCTTCTATTTCCCAATCAAAAGAATCTATTACCTTTGATACTAGAACTGTAATTTAGAAACTTCCTTTGGTGCCAAAAGGGTAGCTTGAGCCTCAACCCAATTTGTGAAAACAAAAACATGGGATCTAGTCCAAGCATGGCATAGAACACCATGTTGGATTAAATTAGTTAAAACAAAAAACATGGGGGGTTGCCAATAGGTTGGGTTTAGATTAGGGTATTCTTCCCAAGTCATAATGTGTGCTTTTGTTGTTTATTTGATGAGCCAGTTCGATTGGTTGAATTTTGTCCCCACTATTCACTAGCTTGTTCCTACAACGCCAAATTTGATCATAGCAAACCCCAGCAAAAAGGGTGAACTTGAGTTCTTCTTTACTAATATCCAAATATCTAATGCATTACTCCAAATTATGACTGCAAAGGGGCATTTGAAGAAAAGGTGTTCCGGGGTTTTTGGCTCGGCCAGGCATCGAGGGCATGTGTCATCTCCAATATGGATTCTAGCATTGAGGGTGGACTTCATAGGGATAATATTCCAGGATATTCTCCATAAGTTGTGTTCCAACACCTCCAAAAATGTTTCACTCTTCCACTGGCCACTTAATTGATAGATCAAAAGTTGTTACTTAGCATTTTCCTCATCAATAGTTGTTACTAAGTGTACATGCCCATTTTTTAACTAATAATTTGAACGGACCCCCAAATAAAATGCTTGGGTTTAATTAATCCTTTAATAAGCCCGGCCCAATAAAATGCAAAAATTCCCAAACAAGTCTTGGGCTTAATTAACTTAATTGAGCCCAGCCCATTTAAATATCAAACAATGTCAATGGTATACTTGGGCTTATTTTTTTTTAACCCAATGAGCCAAGCCCAATTTAAACAGCCCCTAATAAATTACTTGGGCTCAAGAAGCCCACAATCCGAAACACATAACCCAATCCACTAGAACACCCATAGCACCATTTGGGCCCATTTTCAAGTGCCCCGATACTGTTCACAAGCCCAAAGAAAAACCACATAAAACCCATGAAACCAAAGTGTGCTTATATTACAATTTTTGGGTTAAACATTATTGGATTCATTGAGGAAGACAGCTGGAGCCCAAGCATCAGTCAGCCCAGCACCCAAAATAGCTGAAGACAACCAATTAGTGGGTCCCATGAGGTCTGAATCCAAGCTGACAGAAAAGGGGTTGTATGTCTGCTGCTGGCAGAGCCCATACTATGCCTCATTTTACTAAAAAGGAGGAAGATAGTAGCAAACCATCCTCTCCAACGTGACAAGAGCAACCAACCCACCATTTTCAAATTGCTCAAGACTCTACAGCTCATCCCAGCTCTCCACTTCATCGGAAGCCATGATTCTTGGTACTGTTAACGCAGCAGATTTCTGCATAATAGCTCCAAGATCACTGGCAGCAACCAAAATGCATGGGAAGTGAAGAAATATTATAGAGAACCCACAGCCACGTTCATTCCGGTCCCAAAAGGGACTCAGGGAGTAGCTCCCACGGCCCAGACCCGTGAGGAAGCTACTCTCCTTATGTTGACCCGACTTGAGGAGTGTGGTTTGGTGGAGGGGAGTCAGTTCCGAGACTTAGGTGGCCATGGATTGCTGTCATTAAGTCTGCTGGGAGGCTCAATGATGGGTTCATGGGTACCAAGACACATGAGACATGCATAGGCCCAACCATACACAAAAACCCACCAACAAGAGGCAATGAGTGCCTCTGACACGCCATTTCAGTAAGAAAGAAAACCTTACCCTGACATCAGGAAAAAGGCCATAATCATTTTACTTATGCTACACTCCTTTTGACAAAACATGTCATGGAAGACTAATGCTAAAACTAGTAGGCTTAAGGGAACCACAATCTCGGTTTCCCAGGAGATTAAGCCATGTTAATCATTCTATATATAGAGGACTGACTGCATTCTTAAGGCATCAGATCCATCAAACCCATTAGCTTCAGCCAGACCAAGAACAACCCTTCCAACAACTCAAGAAATTACCACAATTAAAACCCAAGAGAAAGGATTTTCTCTTAGATTCTCCAAGGGAGAACCTCTGAAAGAGGATGTTTCTGAAATCATTTTCAACTTAGAAATACCAATTAAAACCCAGAAATACAGCCCCCATCCGAAAGGATTAGGATTTATCATTAAAATCTCCTTTATTCCCGGAAAGCTCTCTTGGCAGATGTCTGGGCAGAATTTCCTGAAATGCCTTATAAGGACCATAACGGTTCTCTACCATTAGTTTAGCTCCACAAAAAGGCCCAACACACTCTTCCCCTACCCATATGCATGTCTCTACGGGGCTGACTCTCTCCCAACAAGTCAACCCTCTTTTAGCTTCAACAAAACTTGTTACTGTTCAAAGCTCTCCTGGCAAATGTCATCAGCAGTGCAGAAAACCCACGTTTAAATTATGATGATCAAAGTTACGTCGTTTAAAGTTCGATTCAATTGAGGAACAGTGAGAGGCTCGGCCCAAAACTGTTCTTTGGATTCCTCATCGGTAACAACACTTTGGGTAAACTTTCTTTAATCTTTGTTCATATTATTTTTGGGCTTTAGCGACTTTGACTTTTGAATATTCTTGAGAAGTGTCCCACTAGCCCTTGGGCCAAACTTTGGGCCCTCGGTTGAGTTTTGGGTTCGGCTACCCCCTTTTTCTATATCAAAGTCCATGTCGTGATCGCCCTCGGCACGCCACGTGGCATTGTTACAAAAAACCCCCCTCACACTAAGCATTTTCCTGATGGATCAAAAGTCCTCTTAATTGAGGCAATATCAAACCACATTTTTTTTTTTTTATAACAACGATAGTAACCACATTCTTTAATAGATCATATATCTTAATTAAAGTAATTGACACCTATAAAAGGTCATCGATATATTTGCGATCACATCGATACACCTGCAATAATTTGATCCGCAAAAATTAAAATCATCTCATACAACATGCATGACATGCGCATATTGCTAGACTAATATCAAATATCTAATAGAGTTTGGTTAACGGGTGCCTTAAGTGCATCCGTTAAGAAATCATTTAACGTACATTTTATTCCACTTTTATAGGGTATATGATTACTTTTTCTGGCACACATTATATACCTACGATTCTTTTTCTTTATTCTCTTAGGGCATCTGTTAATAAAAGCCTATCTAATTTATATATATATATATATATATATATATATATATATATATATATATATATATATATATATATATATATATATATATATATAATATATATATGCTTTTTTGCTAGAGAACAAGAGAATATCATTAAGCAAAACTAAGGATACATCTCTAAACCAAGCCTCTAACATAGAGGGAGGGAGTGTGTCATTACAACAAAAAGAGAAGCTAAGATGTAAAGCAAACTTAGCTAAGGAATGAGTCATGATATTTGCTTCTCTCTTAGCCCAACAAAAGGAGCAAGAAATAAAACGCAAAGCAAAGTCCAAAGAATCATTACAAAGAGAGTTTATCTTCCAACTCCAATCTTCAGGCTTGCCATTCAAATTGTCCACACAAATCTTAGCATCTTTTTCTACAATAACCTTCAAATAATTCTCTTGGATAGCAAGCTCAAGTGCCTGACAAATTGCTGAAGCTTCGGCTATTGTTGGGCCGTAGCTGAGATAATATTAGTCGAGGCTTTTAACCTTAAAGGCTAGAGTATCTCATATAATTCCTAAGTTGTATAATTAACTTTGTACAAATCCATAATCCTATAACTAAATAAGTTTTATTCTGCTCGCGTAATTATCTCATATTTAACCTAAGTAACATTTTGAGAGTATCTAATAATTTTTCATAGACTAGCCTTTAATTAAAGTTAAAGGGTGGAAACTATTAACACAACGTTAGTTGACTATGTGTTTGTCTCTTCTTCTGCACGTCCTACCCTAATACTTTATTCTCTCGTTTCCATCTGAATTTCCGTTCATATTTTATGCTATAAACTAATGCAGAAACTGGTCATATTCCCCAATCTGCAATTCAACTTCCTCTCCCTTATCATTGAACCTACCTGTCCTCCAATATTCCTTTTTTTCCAAACAAACTAAGTTCTCTCATCAGTTCCCAAGATTCCATTTCTCTTGGCTCTTTTTAGGCAGTTGGAGAATTGAATTTTGTAACCATGGGACAAGAAACAAAAGACTCTCTGATGAATATGAGGTTTCAGAGATTATAGGGAGAGGAGGATTCTCAGTTGTAAGAAGGGGTATAAGCAAGTCATCAAGCGTTGAAAATCACCATGTAGCGACAAGACGCTGAAAAGGTTTGGCCCTTCAACAACTCCTCGCACTCATGGTGGCAACAAAATCAGCATAGCTTCCATGGGATTATTCCCAGCATGGAAGTGTAGATGCCCACTTTTTGCCTAAGTTATGGCAGATCAGAGGCAGTCCACAAGGACCATCTGCAGTAAGCCCAAAGGAAGGCAGGTGACATAATCTGGAGAAGCCCAAAGCACAACAGCCCACAACGGGCCCAGAAGGCACTGTGTTATTGCAAGAGAAATCAGTCTGCTGTAAAGCCCAAAACCTATTGGGAGCAATCTGCCATAAGTCCCCAATAATGAGCCCAGCCCACGGGGAAGTCAGGGGGTAAAGGGTAATTTCAGATGGAGCCCTACTACTACATTCCTTAAAAAAGTAGAACACTCCAGAAGAATCAGAAAGGGGAAAGTCCTCTGAACTGAAGAAAAGCCATGTTCACCGTTTCCTCAGACGGCAGACTCACACCTACCGTTGCCAAGGCTTTTCTGCACAGCAGACGAGGGAAAGGAGCACGGCAGACTAGAAGATGGGCAGCCTAATCACAGAAACGGAAAGAACACAACCAAAGGCAGAAAGGGAACCTGGAGGCAATATAAGGGGAGTAAATACAGACCGACCTATGGTTCCTACTCCCTCTGCACGGCAGACAACAGTCAAACAACGGCAGATTCATGAAAAAGGAAGGAGCTCAACAAGAAGATGAAAGATACTTCCATGAGAACATAAATAAAGGTAATGCAGTCACCAAAGCCCAAACCTATGGTGACTGCCAGTAAGTTTTCATTAAAAGGCTAAGGGGGTTTGGTTTGGAGGTAGGGGGGTTATTTCTTAAAAGGGTATTGAAGTCTGCGGCTCAAGTGTATCACACCCGTTGGGGGGTATGAGCACAAGTGACCAGCAAACCTCAAACACCCTAATGAAGACACGTGCAGACAAAGCTTTCACCATGGAGCCAATTTCTTTCACCAATTTGGTCTGCGGCAATATTTTATGTTATCAGGAAACATTGTCAGCTTGACCCCAATGAGTAAGCCCATTACCCAAAAGCTAAAGGAGTGACCAGGTCAAAACCATGAACTCCATGGATCACCGCAGACCATTATAAAAGAAGGAAACACAGTCATGTCAAGGTAAGCCCCCCAGCCCAGAAACGACCTTTAGTCTCCATCAAAAAGCCAAAAAACCCAAGTCAAGGGATAAGAAGAAGAAAAAGATCAATACCCGTACAAAAAACACTCTCTGCTAAAACTCCACAAGCATCTAATCAACCCAATTCCATTGTCACGTGTCTTCAAAGGATAACCCTCCCCTATCACTCATCAAATCTTCCTTAGTCTTTTCAGTTTATTGAGTTCATTAAAGTTCATATTTTATGTTATTCTGTGGTGCTCATGCTTACAGTCTGCAGTGGTTATTTGGTTTGATGGAAGGGTGTCTGCCATAGTTACTTCATTGAAGGGAGGGCTTTTACGGCAGATCCTTATTTCTCTGTATAAAGGCCCAGCATAGTAGCAGATCAAGAGAAGTGCACCATCAGCCATCAGGCAAGCTCAAAGGCCTGGTTTGGAGTTTTGGGCTCAACAACCCATCAACATAAGCTCGGCCCATCCTCGACCAACCACAAGGTGACACATGGCACTTATTGAATTTTGAGCATTTACATTTTGGCGACTCCACTGGGGAGTTGAGCAGCACTTCAGCAAAAAAACCAGATCTGCAGTAATGCCACCAAGGTCCAGAAGACAAAACTCAGTGGTAAACTCCCATCCTGACACAGAGTCAAACGCACAAAATTGAGCCGAAGGAGAGATGCAGCAGAATAACGGAGGAAACATGGGAGGAGGCGGTATCCCGGAGGGCAATCCAGAAGGCAACCCAGGAGGACAGCCACCTTTAACCTTGATATATGAGCTGATTCAGGGCCTACAGCAGAATCAAGGAGAACTAGCTGAGTCCATAAGGCAGTTGAAAGAATCCAGCAATAATAGGGAAGCACATGGAGGTAATGGCAGGAACCACGAAGAAAGGGACCACCACGATGAAAGAGATTCCTACAACAAGAATGATGCACCGTTCGTTACCATGTCAGACGTGGCGGACCTCCTCAAACAAGAAAGGGAACGACCACCTAAGGAACCTAGGCATTTTGTGAGAAAGCCGCCATATCCTAAGGAGCTGCTAAAGGAACCGTACCCTGAAAAATACGATACTCCGAACTTCTCCCTCTTCGACGGCCGGAAGGGTAGTGCAGTGGAGCACATCAGCAAGTTCCTGGACTCCATGGGTCCATTCGCTGGAAATGGGGGACTCTGTCTGCGGGAATTCTCAAAGTCCCTTATGGACAAAGCATATACCTGGTACCTGGTACGCCATGCTGCCCGAAGGATCTATTAGAGATTGGGAAGATATGGTGGAAAGTTTCTGCAGTAAGTACTTCCATGTGGAGGAAAAGATCACTCTGCTCAACTTGCACAGCACGAAGCAGCTACCCGGCGAGGATCTTTTGAAGTATATTCATCGTTTCCGGGATATTTCTTTGGATTGCCACGTGAAGTATGAAGAAAGCGAGCTGGTTGAAGTATGCATAGACAACATGCTTCCCGAATTTAGAGCTCACCTCGAGAACTTAGATATTTCACAATTTGCACCACTGCTCCAGAAGGCTAGGAAGACGGCTTTGTCAGTCAAGCCCCATTCAGAAAAGGCTAGAGAAAAGAAGAGCCAACACCAAGCACTCACTGTGTCAACTACAGCCGCGCCAACCGGAAACAAGAGGAAAAGACCTATAGAAAAGGTTTTCGAAGAGCCACCCCCGTTGCCCTTCACTGTAGAAGAAATGATGGTGATCTTTGACAAGTGGGTGAAAGACGAAGTTATCAAGCTGCCGCAGATCAACAAGCCCCCCACTGAGGAAGAAAAGAGAGATCCCAAGTTCTGCCGCTATCACAGATATGTTCACCATCCAACCGCAGACTGCCGGTCACTTCGATGGGAGCTTAATCGGAAAATCCAGGATGGTACTTTGCAACTCTCTCCGGAGCAGCAGAGGGTGCACAAGAATCCTTTCCCGAATCACAGGAAAGACCAAGGCAAAGCAGTGGTGTCTGTGGTGATACAAGGCAGCACCAGTGATATGGAGGTAGAAGAGTCTGCCGTAGCTGACACCACCCTAACACCAGCAGCCGTAAGAACCTTGCAGAAAAGTCCAAAGTTCAAGTCTTTGTTTAACCAATTGGGATTGGGACCAGAAGCCAGGAACGCTGCTACAGAGGCCATTATCGCAATAGCAGCAGACTCAGGAGCAACCTGTTTTACCGCAGAAGCTCATGCCAGTCGTGCCTTCCTAGAAACCACCAATGCAGTAACCTTCACGGATGAGGACATGGAGGTCCAATATCCAGACCACCGCCGGCCCCTCTATGTGTCTGCTGTAATCAAAGATGTACAAGTTAGGAGAGCTTTGGTGGACACGGGCTCTTGTTTGAATCTGATTCCTTTGAGCACTCTTAAAGCAGCCAACATTCCACAACATAAGATCCAAGGCGCTCCTATTGAAGTAACAGGATTTGGAGGAGCAGCAGAATACACTATGGGGCACATACAGTTAGTCTTAAGAGTTGGGCCCATTGTGGCTCTTACGCGGTTTCACGTTGTGAATTCAGAAGTCCCATACCACGTGCTGCTTGGCAGACCATGGTTGCACAAGCATAAGTTGATTTCGTCCACCTATCATCAGTGTATTAAAGGGAGGCTCAATGGGAAGCCAATCCGTATAGCAGCAAATCCCTCACCATTTGACCAAACTGAGGCACATTTCATTGAAGCAGCCCTGTATGACGAGCTATCTACCGAAGAACCACCAATCATCAAGCCATCTGGAACACCCTTGCCAGACTGGGAAGACATAAGAAACGACCCAGATGTTGATCTGCGAGAAGTCCTGGAGCGAAAGAAAAAGAGGAAGGAACGCATGGCAGAAGAGGAAGATGCACCACGATGCGTACGCGTCCAAATGCCTGATGGACGCATAGTCTACCGTTTGTGAAGGTGCGCGGGACCTGATTGCTCACCGCAAGAGGGTCCCACACCGGAAGAGGGTAATCTGCGGCCCTCGTGTTATCTGATACAGAAAGAAACTGAAAGTTACAAAAGCTTGGCAGATGAGAGGGAAGAAGCAAAATTAGAGAAGTCTGCGGCAGAGAATTCAAAGATAACTCCCAAGGAAGATCTGGAGGTAATCAACCTGAGTCATGACCCTGGTATTGATAAACCTGTTTCAATTAGCACCTCACTGTCTGCTGTAGAGAGAGCCTGTCTTATTGGTCTGCTGAAGGAGTATCAGGATGTGTTTGCATGGAAATACGACGAAATGCCCGGGATAGATCCGGGGCTTGTGGCTCACTCCTTGAATGTAGAACCTGGTACAAAGCCAGTTGTGCAGCCCGCAAGGACCTTCCATACTGAAGTGGAAGCTCAAATCACCCAAGAAGTGAAGAAATTGCTTGCTGCCGGTTTCATCAAGCCAATTCAACATCCGCGGTGGCTGTCAAATATAGTACCAGTGAAGAAGAAAAATGGGCAGATCAGGTGCTGTGTAGACTTTCGCAACCTCAACAAGGCATGCCCGAAAGACGAATTTCCATTGCCTAACATGGACTTGTTGATTGATTCCGCCGCGGGCAGCGCTATGTTTTCCTTCATGGATGGATTTAGCGGGTACAACCAAATCCGGATGTCGCCAAGGGATGCTGAAAAAACTGCCTTCCGCACGCCCATAGGTAACTTCTATTACACTGTTATGCCGTTTGGCCTCAAAAACGCCGGTGCTACTTATCAAAGGACAATGACGGCTATGTTTCACGATATGATCCATCAAGAAATTGAAGACTACGTTGATGACATTGTAGTAAAGTCTAAGAAAAGAGAAGACCATGTTGAAGTCTTGAGAAAAGTTTTTGAAAGGTGCCGCCTGTACAAGCTGAAAATGAATCCTCTCAAGTGTGCCTTCAGAGTGTCTGCGGGGAAATTTCTGGGTTTCTTGGTGCATAACCGCGGAATCGATGTAGATCCAGCCAAAGCTTCTGCCATAGCCACCATGAGGCCGCCAACGTCTCACAAAGAATTGAAGAGCTTCTTGGGAAGGTTATCGTATATCAGAAGATTTATACCAGGTTTGGCAGCAGTAACTTCCACCTTTTCACACCTCCTAAAAAAGGGAGTCTCCTTCAATTGGTCTGCGGAGTGTCAAGAGGCTTTTGAGAGAATCCAAGCAATTATGACAAAACTCCCCACAGTGTGTGCTCCACTTGCTGGAAAGCCTCTCCGGCTCTATCTAGCTTCCAACAGCCAGGCAATAGGAGCACTAGTAGCGCAAGAAAATGATGATGGTGTTGAGCAGCCTGTGTACTATGTCAGTCGCGGACTAAAAGATACTGAAACACGGTATTCAGTGGCAGAAAGAGCATGTTTAGCCCTTGTGTATGCCTTCTCAGCGTCTGCGGCACTACTTCTTGGCCCACAAAATTCAGTTGATGACCAAGTCTCACCCAATTAGGAGTCTGCTGCAACGACCAGTTCTCTCAGGCAGACTTGCTCAATGGCTATTGCAGTTATCGCAATATGAGATATCCACTGAAACTCCAACAGCAATTAAGAGTCAGGCTATCGCAGACTTATTGGCTCAATTCCCTGGGGAAGATGGCTCAGTAATTTCACAAGAGGTTCCTGGGGAAGTTGGGGGAGCACTGTTGGTCGGAATGGCAGACTCAATATGGACCTTGAACTTCGACGGCTCTTCCACATCTGTGTCAAGCGGAGCCGGTGTTGTACTCACTAGAGAGGATGGCGAGACCATTGCTAAGTCTTTCAAGCTGAATTTTCCTTGTTCCAACAATGCCTCAGAGTACGAAGCTTACATCACAGAGCTAGCCATAGCACACGAAATGGGGATAAAGCACTTAAGGGTGATTGGTGACTCAAATCTCATAGTCTGCCAAGCTAAGGGGGAATTCTCATTAAAAGAGCCTTCTCTGGCACCCTATCGAGCACTTGCCCAGAGGTTGGAGGGAAAGTTTTCCACTTTCGAAGTTACACATGCTTTGAGGAGCGAGAACCGTTACGCAGATGCACTGGCAGCTCTAGGATCACAAGTAGCATTTGAAGGACCTACGGCAGATGTCACAATCAATAAAAGAAGCACCCCAATCACTGAGCTGCTGAGGGAAGAATACGAAGAAGGGGGCCCTGACAAAGAAGATTGGAGAGCTCCTCTGAAGAGCAAGCTCATGTCTCCAAAAGACGTGGCAGACCTAAAAGCGTTGAAGGATTTTGTGCTAATTTCTGGGGACCTCTACCGCAGACTACCTGGGGGAATTCTAGCGAGGTGCGTGAGCCACCAGGAAGGGACAAAGAAGCTACAGGAAGTTCATGAGAAGTCATGCGAGCTAGAAGGAGGGGTAAGCCTCTATCGCAGACTCCAGCGCTTGGGTTATTTTTGGCCAGAAATGAGCAAGGAAGCGGCAGACTTGCAGAGACGTTGCCCAACTTGCCAACATCAACATGAAAACGAGCAGGTATGTGCTACCTTCCTTTCGAGTGATTGGCGAACTCCTTTCCTAGAATATTTCATAGAGGGTATCCTACCACGGACCGGTAAAGAAGCAGCCCGCATCAAAAAGTTATCCACTAGATATTTCGTGGAAAGTGGTATTCTATTCCGAAAGGGGTTCCATGGGGATCCTTTGAGGTGTCTAAGTCTGTCAGAATCTCAAACAGTGATGAAGGAGGCCCATTCAGGAGAATGTGGGGAGCATCAGGGGAAGAAAAGGTTGTATCAATTGCTGTTGACACTTGGCTACTACTGGCCGACAATGAAGAGGGATACGGCAGACTTCGTTAAAGCATGTCACACCTGCCAAATGCAAGCCAATCTGATCCATACACACCCGACCAATCTGCAGAATATGGTCACACCATGGCCTTTCCACACTTGGGGGCTGGACCTCATTGGTCCTATTAATCCGCCATCCGGTGGATATATTTGGATATTGGCAGCCACGGAGTACTTTACAAAGTGGGTTGAAGCCATCCCACTTCGCAAGGCCACCGGAGCAGCCGTGGCCAATTTCATTCGGGAGCATATCATCACCAGATTTGGCATTCCCCACAAGATCATCAGCGACAACGGTACCCCCTTTGTTAACAAAGATGTGCGAGAAGTGTTGGAGCACTACCGGATCAAGCACCGGCGGTCCACACCTTATTACCCTCAAGGTAATGGGCAAGCGGAGGCTACCAACCGCATGTTGCTGAGAATCCTGAGTAAGATGGTTTTTTATTATGGTAAGAGCTGGAATTCCCACTTGGCGGATGTGTTATGGGCTTACCGCGGATCACCCAAGACAGCCACTGGTTTCACCCCATTCTCACTTGTATATGGGACTGATGTTATCTCACCACCTGAATTACTCGTACCAAGTCCACGGATTCTACAAGGAACGGAACTAGAAGCTGATGTTGAAATGTGTGCGGAAGCCAGAGTAGCAGATCTGGAAAGCCTGGATGAAGCAAGAGAGCTGGCCTTAGCTCGCAGTCTGCGATACCATCAAAAATTGGCAAGTGCCTATGGGAAGACGGTGCGTACCAGGATATTTTCACAAGGACAAATGGTTTTGAAGACAGCAGATCATGTGAGGAGGGGTCTGCCGTCACCATCCAAGTTCACACCAAATTGGGAAGGGCCGTACGTGATCCGCGAGGCACATGACAGCGGTTACTATAGGTTATCTAAAGCGGATGGAACCATCTTGGCAGACCCAATCAATGGGAAATGGTTGAAGGAGTACTACTCCTAGACGTATGAGTACTAGTAAGTTTTTTTTGTGCCTTTTGCCTTAGCACAAATCAATCTGCCATATTACCCTTCGTGCCTTCTGCCGTAGCGCAAATCAATCTACCATATTATCCTTTTGTGCCTTTTGCCTTAGCACAGGTTAAGTTACGGCATTGTTATTGTTAAGCATCTTTGTGTGACTTTTGCCTTAGAACAAATCGAACTACTGTTGCTTTTCAAAAAAAAGTGGAATGATGATCACTACTTATGCCTTAATATGATTATCTTATTTCACTCCACAAAACATTATAAAAAATAAATAAAACAAAATAAATGATGACAACAAGAGAATATATCTAAGCAATAAGTATTTTGCAACCAACAAAGCATTTTAAACAAAGCATATAGATATATTAGATTAATAACCATCAGAGTTAAAGTTACACACTTGTCAAAAGTAATAACGACACACAAAGTCTGAAATACTTAGACCAACATGGTCGTAACAAAAGCTCACACACTCTAAGTTCAATCGAATAAGCCGTCAATCGGCGATGCAACTTCAGCAGCTTCGGGGGATGCTGCAGCAGCAGACATCAACTCCCCTTGATAAGAAGCCAAAACAGCAAGAGTACTCTGCAAAGAGGAAATTTGCTCCTGCACAATCTTCATCTCACTAACAATTGCCTCGCCAAAGAACTTGCGGGCTACCTTCCGCAGATGCTCGAAGCATGAAGTCAAGATCAAAGCCCAACGGCTATAAGGTCTTGCACTACACTCCTCCATGACAAAATCTTGGGCTCACTCAAAGTCTTGAAGCTGGTTCTCCTCATATCAGCTAAGACACTGCCCAACAGAGAAAGCATTGGTCCGCCAAACCCGGCACCAAACTTAAAATGGGTAGTGAAGTCCCCGAACTTCGCAGACAATCCCTGCAAAAGAGGCACGGCATCTTGATACACCCAAAAGTTGCCATAAGCAACCAATGGGCCTTCGAATCTCCAGAAGTGCCAATCAGGATAAGGATTGGGGGCTCTCTCCTCAAAACTTGCAAAAAACGCAGCAACCCTCCCAGGGATAATCACCTCTACTGCAGACTGTGTTTGAGAGGAACTGGGAGCCGCAGACACTACGTGAGCAACGCTCTCCTTCTCCACAAGAACAGGTGCCTCAACATCTGACCAAAACAAAAAAAAAAAGGGAGAGAATGTAACAAACAGAGGTAATAAACATAAGAGAAGTAGACTACTCTCTTTCACCAAAGAGATATTACCTTCTGGGACTGCATCTACACCACGGACCTCTGTGTCTGCCATGCCACCACCATCAGCATCTTGAATTGGAATCCCCTCAAGAGCAGGGACTTGGCCACCAGTGAAAGTCCCTGACGAAGGGTGATCAATAACCACCATAGGGGAGCCCTCCTCCCTAAGGATCCTCCCAAAATGAGGAGCAACCCCAAACAATGAGACCCCCTCCACAACTGAAGTCATTCTAGCAAAAGGAGGATTCAAATGAAACTCGATCGGATCAACGGCACGAGGCTCATCAGGTTGGTCAGCAAATGGAATGATCTGAAGTGGTTGAGGCTCATCTGCAATCGTCTCTTCTGAATCAACAGAATCAGTCCCTTGGTCATAATCCTCCTCAGCAGCAGACCCTACAATAATACCTGTGTTAAAATTCGCAACAACAGGAATAATTTCATGTGCTATACTAACAAGGGTTCTGTCTGCCATACCTGCAAGGGTCTCGTCTGCTGTAACTGGGGCAGTTTCATGTGCTACGTCAACAAGAGTCTCGTCTGCCATGACTCGGGTAATTTCATGTGCTTCAGGAACTACGTCTGCCGTGACGACAGGAATTTCACCAGAAGCTTCTTCTGTAGTTGACCGAACGGCCTCGTCTGCCATAACAAGAACAGCTTCATCTGATACAGTAACTCCCAAAGCCTCGTCTGCCATGGCATCATCAGAATCAGTCCAATCAATGGGACTGTCTTTCACAGCAACGTCATCAGTAGGCTTCAATGCTACTTCTTGCCTTTCCACAGTGCTTTCATTCACCTCAGTCGCCCCTACACCGGCATCCACAACATCATCACCACCGCTGACCTCCTACAAAAGAAAAGAGAAAGAGGTTCAGTCTCCTTAGAAGAAGACACAGTAAGGGTTAAGAGAAGCTAATATTACCTCAATAACAATGGGAGCCTGATCAGAACCCTCACCCTCATCACCTATTTTCCGCTTGGCCTAAGCAAAAGACAAGAGAATATGTATGAGTCCAAGATAGTAAGCAATATGTGATCAATCAATAATGTGAAAGGGCAAATAAGCATTTACCTGAGATCTAACTTGCTCTTCAACAGCTTTCCTCTTACTCCTTGTACGGTCATATATGGTGCTAGGAGGAGTAGGAACAGCAGACTCTTTCTCAACCGGAGTGGCAGACTCTGCTGCAGGCTCTTCACTTGAAGAAGGAGGGGCAACCGCAGATTTCCGGGTAGGCTTGCTCTTAGCTTTCTTCACTGCCACACTCTTACTTCTAGGCTGGCTTTTGGCCTTGGTAGAAGGAGGGGCAGATTCCTCCTGAATGGCAGAAGACTCTGTCTCTTTTGAAGGAAGAGAATTGTCCTCAGTAGGATCCACGGGCGGATCAACAGCAGGTTTCTTTTGAGATTTAGAGGCCCCTGCAGCAGACTTCTTCTTCTTTGAAGTACCAGGAGCCATCAGGGCCCTATCTCCCAATTCTGAGGGAGGAATCATAGACATGTCCATAGCCACCTTGGGACGTTTTGAAGAAGCCTTAGCCGCAGACTTAGGCTTTTGTTTTGAAGCTGCAGGAGAAGAAGCACCTTTGCCAGAATCGGTCTTCTTACTCCCTTTTCCCCTTTTTGAATCCAGCCTTAACCGCTCCTCCACCACCTTCACAGATTCCTTCCAACTTGAAGGGAACGCAGTGCTATACAGGATCCACCCATCTCGTGGACCATCCCATTCTGCGAAGCCCAAGCCCTGCCTCTCGGCATAAGAAATTGCGGTTTGGGTAGGGGGAGATAGAGTCGTGGTCTCCATAGGATGTGCATGGTGATTGGGCAAAGGAACCCTGGTCCCTCTGCCTTGTCTGACATAGTCTGCCATAGCAGCAGCCACCCTCAGCCAATACTCCTGCATTGCCACAGTGCATATGCCAAGCCTTCCCCCACAAGGAATAACCATGCGCGATACAGATGCGCTCCAATAATCAAATGCATGGTCGTTCAAGAAAGGAGCAATATTAGGAGTTCGAGGAAGGGTCTCGCTGGGGCTGCCTGGCACACTCTGATCCAAACCAAACTGCCTACGCACCCTGTTAGGACAATAGTGGGTGTACTTCACACCCTCGTCACTCCACACAGGCAACCAACCCGGATTCACCGCAGACAAATAGGTCAAGCTTCTGGTGTCATCAGGAGACAGTTCAAAGCTCTGACTAGCAATGTCACTAAACCAGTACAGCACAGAATGGCAGGAGAAATCTGCATAACGGTAAGAATAGGGACGCCATAAAATACACTCCTCAAAGTCCATGGAGGGGACCAAATCAGGATCCCTCCCTCGCAGACTAACCCAGCGATAAACGAGCGGCAGATTGGTCCTTAAATCCGGGTACCTTCTTAAAATGTGGCGGGACATGTTCTTGAATTTTTCCCTTATTTGGCTATTGTCATTGCCAACTTCCTGGTAATTCAGAGAACGTTCCCAAAGGAAGGTCTGCAGTGCGGAAGTATTGAAGCAGGTAGTAATAAAATGACAAGACCCACCGCGGATCTCGTCAAGGCAAACAGAATCTAGTTGCAGATATAAATAACCCAAAAACATAGCGGCAAGCGGAAAACGATGACCAAAAGAAATCTTTACAGCTAAGCGAAAGTACAAAGGTTTCATAGAATAATAGGGAGCATCACCAAACAAACACTTACAGAGCCAGTACGCGACGAAGGCAGCACGGCGGATAGTAGGCTCAGTCGCTTTGGCAAAATAGACAGACCAAGCATTGATTCTAGTACTGGCCCGAGCCATCAATGCTTGTTCCACCACGGTTTCTTCCTCAGACATCTCAACGGCAAATGGGTCCATGTCGCCCAACACAGGGAGCAGCCAGTGGTTCTCCACGTCTTCCAAAGTGATAGTGAGTTCGCCCCATGAGAAGAAGAACGTGTGTGTAGAGGTACACCATCTCCGCAGAATCTGCCGCAACGCCTCGGTGTCTCGATACATATTGCAACTCCGCGAAAGGAGTATTGCCTCAGCCACACCCGCTCGTTCTAGGAGAGCACAGAACTTAACGTCCATAAACTCGTCTGCCACCCAATGAAACCAGTCTGCGGCAGCGGAGCAGGGAAACTCGAAATCGATGGGCACCGGTTGCATATCTCCTCTCTGAATCCTAAGGTCAGAGATACTAGAAAGGGGAGGAGCCCAGACCCGATCTGCAGTAGCTTCTTGGCCCCTCAGCATCCATTCCCAGTTAGAAGGAGGAAGGGAGACTTTGTTGGGAATGTTCGGAAAATTTCCACCGTTGTCGTACCAGGGGTCCAGGAGAGGGAAGGCAAAATCGTCCCTGTCATCTTCAGGCACAGGGGAAAACCTAGAGCCGTCCACGCTCTCGTCGCCAACGGAGCCCGTATCCATGGTCCCAGCATCTGCCGTAGGAAGTTCGGAATCGTCACCACTGGCTTTCGCGGTGTCAGGAGGAGGGTGAGAAGAAGAGGAGGCCATGGGTAGAAGAGGGGAATCGGCGGTGGGGAAGTTTCTTCACTGTTTTCTCTCTTTTCTTTTTCTTTCTCTCCTAAACAGAACAACACAAGAAGAAAAAAGCTCTCCTTCCCCCTCTTATTTCTCTCTCGTTTTGCAAAACCGAAGTCCTTAATGAAGGGAAATTAATTACGGGGGCTGGTGGTTGGGATTTAGTAAGTTGTGTTTCATTATGTTTCATTAAGGTTATTTAAAAGGTGTGTATGGGAATTGGCAGTAACTGATGCCAAGAAGGAGTGTGAAGAGGTAGTTACCAAGACTACCGCCACTTCCTTCAGAATAGGAACATCACGATTCAAAAAAAAAAAAAAAAAAAAAAAAATTTTGAATCAAAGGTTATATCTGTACACATGCTTCACACAAACACTCACCCCTGCCTCACGTGAGTGCACTTTGAGGCATGGGCTCGGGGGGCTAATGTAGATGCCCACTTTTTGCCTAAGTTATGGCAGACCAGAGGCAGTCCACAAGGACCATCTGCAGTAAGCCCAAAGGAAGGCAGGTGACATAATCTGGAGAAGCCCAAAGCACAACAGCCCACAACGGGCCCAGAAGGCACTGTGTTATTGCAAGAGAAATCAGTCTGCTGTAAAGCCCAAAACCTATTGGGAGCAATCTGCCATAAGTCCCCAATAATGAGCCCAGCCCACGGGGAAGTCAGGGGGTAAAGGGTAATTTCAGATGGAGCCCTACTACTACATTCCTTAAAAAAGTAGAACACTCCAGAAGAATCAGAAGAGGGGAAAGTCCTCTGAATTGAAGAAAAGCCATGTTCACCGTTTCCTCAGACGGCAGACTCACACCTACCGTTGCCAAGGCTTTTCTGCACAGCAGACGAGGGAAAGGAGCACGGCAGACTAGAAGATGGGCAGCCGAATCACAGAAACGGAAAGAACACAACCAAAGGCAGAAAGGGAACCTGGAGGCAATATAAGGGGAGTAAATACAGACCGGCCTATGGTCCCTACTCCCTCTGCACGGCAGACAACAGTCAAACAACGGCAGATTCATGAAAAAGGAAGGAGCTCAACAAGAAGATGAAAGATGCTTCCATGAGAACATAAATAAAGGTAATGCAGTCACCAAAGCCCAAACCTATGGTGACTGCCAGTAAGTTTTCATTAAAAGGCTAAGGGGATTTGGTTTGGAGGTAGGGGGGTTATTTCTTAAAAGGGTATTGAAGTCTGCGGCTCAAGTGTATCACACCCGTTGGGGGGTATGAGCACAAGTGACCAGCAAACCTCAAACACCCTAATGAAGACACGTGCAGACAAAGCTTTCACCATGGAGCCAATTTCTTTCACCAATTTGGTCTGCGGCAATATTTTATGTTATCAGGAAACATTGTCAGCTTGACCCCAATGAGTAAGCCCATTACCCAAAAGCTAAAGGAGTGACCAGGTCAAAACCATGAACTCCATGGATCACCGCAGACCATTATAAAAGAAGGAAACACAGTCATGTCAAGGCAATCCCCCCAGCCCAGAAACGACCTTTAGTCTCCATCGAAAAGCCAAAAAACCCAAGTCAAAGGATAAGAAGAAGAAAAAGATCAATACCCGTACAAAAAAACACTCTCTGCTAAAACTCCACAAGCATCTAATCAACCCAATTCCATTGTCACGTGTCTTCAAAGGATAACCCTCCCCTATCACTCATCAAATCTTCCTTAGTCTTTTCAGTTTATTGAGTTCATTAGAGTTCATATTTTATGTTATTCTGTGGTGCTCATGCTTACAGTCTGCAGTGGTTATTTGGTTTGATGGAAGGGTGTCTGCCATAGTTACTTCATTGAAGGGAGGGCTTTTACGGCAGATCCTTATTTCTCTGTATAAAGGCCCAGCATAGTAGCAGATCAAGAGAAGTGCACCATCAGCCATCAGGCAAGCTCAAAGGCCTGGTTTGGAGTTTTGGGCTCAACAACCCATCAACATAAGCTCGGCCCATCCTCGACCAACCACAAGGTGACACATGGCACTTATTGAATTTTGAGCATTTACAGGAAGCAAGTTCCGGTATCGGATGTCTTGCTGACGAACGAGATCTTGGTCATGAGAAAAATAGTTGAAAACGTGCCCCCCCATCCAAACGTGATCGAGCTCTACGATGTGTACGAGGACCAGAACGGTGTTCATCTTGTTCTTGAGCTTTGTTCAGGTGGAGAACTATTTGATCGAATCGTAGCCCAAGAGAGGTACTCCGAAGCTGGAGCTGCCACTGTGGTTCGACAGATTGCACAAGGGTTGAAGGTTCTTCATAAGGCTAACATTGTTCACAGAGACTTGAAGCCAGAAAACTGTCTCTTTTTGAACCAAAGTGAGGATTCTTCTTCGAAGATCATGGATTTTGGACTGAGTTCTGTGGAGGAGTTTACAGACCCAGTTGTTGGATTGTTTGGTTCTATTGATTATGTCTCACCAGAGGCACTTTCTCAAGGCTTGTGACTTCTAAAAGTGATATGTGGTCCTTGGGAGTTGGGAGTCATCTTGTATATCCTACTATCTGGGTATGTTGTTTTCTGAATTTTTTTGTTTTTCCATGATTACTGTTCCTAAAAGTTATACTTAAATCTTTGTTTTATTCACTTTGGAATTAGGATTAGCACCCAACAATTAATTTGTTGCTTGTCACACAAGCATATGGGTTGCCAGTGGATAACAAATCTCACTGTCTAACACATAGGCTTCATACACCGGCCTCAATTTTCAAACGTGACAATTATTATGATGCATTCATGCAATAGAAGAAAACCTCAATGGCAGGCCCAATCAGAGGGACAATAAACAAAGGAGACACCTGAATCAATTGGAACATTCTTTATTTTATTGGAAATTAAGAGAGTTCATTTCAACTAAAATAAGAAATAGAGCCAATAAATAATTAAATTGTTTCTAACAAGATAGATTTTAACTATAAGTGATAGTTAGGTTGCTTTCATATGGGCGAAAGTTCTCTCTATTTAAAATAGATTCATTTTATAATTTAAATCTAATACTACAAAACTAAAGGTATATCCAATATTAAGTAAGTTAAAAATTTAAATGAGTTCATCCGCCACGAGTTCTTTCTTTTAGCTTTTATCTTATTTTGTTTATGTACAACTTTTTAAAACCTTACTTTTTTCAGATACAAGTATATTTTAACCCACTTTCAAAAAAAAAAAATCATCAAAAAACCAAATAACATGGTACCAAACGGACACATAGTGTAAATGTATTCCTATGAAATAATAAGCTGAATGCCACATATTTTTCATGGAAATGTACTAATATAAGGATTTCAAATTCTAAAATTGAGGGATTTTAACATTCTTTTGTGATATTTTAGGTATCCACCGTTCATTGCTCAGTCAAATCGGCAAAAGCAACAAATCATAATGGCTGTAAGTTGTTTTCAATAACAATCTTACATGAAAAGAATATATTATTTCAATTTCTTTGAAATTCAGTTGATATCTTGTTTGCCTCGCTAGTTCCAAGAGAAAATGCTTTTGTCTGCAGGGAGAGTTCAGTTTTTACGAGAAGACTTGGAAGAATATTTCTTCATCAGCAAAGCAATTGATTTCAAGTCTCCTGACAGTTGATCCTCACAGGAGACCCAGTGCTGAGGAGGTATTTTACTCTCTTACTATATTTAAATGAATAATATGTTGGTGATTTTCAAAATGAGTCAAAATAATTATGAACTAGATTGGTTACAAACTTAGAAGAGGGAAGAAAGAAAACACAAAGGAGAGACCTTTGTTAAGTTCCACGTTGGAAAGAATAAGTGAAGTAAAATACTAAAACTACTATAAATGTTATTATAAAAAACTTAAAAACTGACATAATAATAAATATGATTGGTGTCATTTCAACAATATAACAAATAAAATTTTGAATTACTTTTTATATTGGGTTTATAAGTTGACACATCAATTTGCAAGGTTTATATAGGAAAATTTGTAGTAATTAGAGAATTAATCGGGTTTTATAAAGTTCACACGTGCTCTGTTTGCGCATAAATAAAATTCATAGAAAATTTTAAGTTCTGAAAACTAAAATTTCCAGTTTTTTGAAGATTCATATTTAAAAGAAATTAGTTTTGGCGTCTCATTCATTCAACCTTGCACATGTTTACAACTGTTTTAATAGAAACAAATAGACATGTAACAGTCATTATGGTTGCGCTCCTTAGTTACTTGCAGCACAGCAATTTTGTCTACTGTTGTCTCCATGATTTATAATTCTATTCAAACAAGCAGTAAGAGATTGTTGAATTTCATTTGCTTGTTAATAATGAAATTCAGTGCATACAAATAATAATGTGATAAATGTCTCGAAACAGCTTCTGGATCATCCGTGGGTCATAGGTGATTCAGCCAAGCAGGATCAAATGGATGGCGAGATTGTTTCACGACTGCAGAGCTTTAATGCCCGGCGCAAACTCCGTGCTGCAGCAATTGCTAGTGTGTGGACCAGCACGGTTTTCTTAAGGACTAAAAAGCTCAAATCTTTGCTCGGGTCCCATGACCTTTCACAGGATGAAATCGAGAATCTCAGGGTACATTTTAGAAAATTGTGAGTATGCAAAGCCAACTTATACCTTGGCACTTTGCCAGCAATTGATTGAATAATTGCTGATCAACTGCATATTAATACTATTGCTGTATTAAACCAATATGTACATTTCCATGACAAATATGTGAAAGAAGTGAAGAGTAACAATTCATGACCAACTTAGGAGAGAAAAATCAAGGGACAAACAACTTCTATATTAAGCCAATAATTCTTGACCCCATCATAAATCAAGCTTTGCATGAGCTCAATTTATCCTATAACCAGTTTTTCAAGATTCTGATAAAGAGTAACATCATAATGCAGATGTGCAAAAGGTGACAATGCCACTCTATCTGAGTTCGAGGAGGTGCTGAAAGCAATGAGAATGTCATCATTACTCCCTCTAGCACCCCCGCATCTTTGACCTATTCGACAACAATCGTGATGGAACAGTCGACATGTGAGAGATACTTTGTGGTTTCTCCAGCCTCAAGAAATTAAAAGGGGATGATTCTCTTCGTCTGTGCTTCCAGGTACACTACATTGTTTCAATAACACCATACTTATGATATACCCAATATAGTTTTTGAGAATCAATATTTCTTCTATTTTCTTATGCCTTCTCGGCTATCAGAAGCAACATAAAACATTTGCTCAAACAGATGGATTTCATATAATCTAGACAAAAAAAGAGCCAGCACATAAAACTTAGCTAATACCCTCTTCTTTGTTTGGCCAACAGATGTATGATACAGATCGGTCTGGATGCATTACCAAGGAAGAAGTAGCATCCATGCTCAGAGTAATGCCACTTAACTTTTCACTTTCTAGTTTGTGTTTCTAACTGCTTTAATATAGTATCATGACCATTTGATTTTGTTGAGCAGGCTTTGCCAGATGAATTCCTTCCGGCAGATATCACCGAACCTGGGAAATTGGATGAGATATTCGATCGGATGGATGCCAATAGTGATGGAAAAGTAACCTTCGAAGAGTTCAGAGCTGCTATGCAGATAGATAGCTCCCTCAAAGATGTAGTCCTCTCTTCTCTTCGCCCAGTATAGCTTTCCAACTTTCCACTTATTGTCAACTTTCCAATAAAATTCTGGATTTTTTTTTTCCCTTAGTTGAACTTTTATGTCATAGGAATCAGAAGCCCGGTAATGAAATGAGATGAGAAGATAATGTACTTCTAATTTTTGACAAAAAGTAATGGAACTGTTATTCTTCTTGGCATACTAAACAAGTAAAAGGAAGTCAGGGAAGCCAACTTCGTAGGTTTAAATGAGTAACACCAGTAGCAGAAAACTCAACCCCAGTTTCAATTTAAATTTCATGTTTAAACTTCAAAAACAAAGCGCTGAAAAAAAAGAGAGTTGAAGTTGCAGAATCACTGAAATGGCCTTGCTTTTAACTCCAAAAGAACTATTTGTCCAATGACAACGATATTATGCTAAATTTTATCTCAAAAGTTTCATTATTGCATATCTCCTGCAGATTAAGTTTAGGCATTCTCTTTTGAAGGTACTGAAACTATTCTGTCAAAAGCTCATGCTAGAGAAGATCCCATTAAAGAAATGCCATAAGGATCAGTTTAGATAAGAATTTAATGCGAAGGTGTAAAATTAGAAACTTTCTTCTTTTCTTTCCTTCACATTTTCTTTCAAATTGTTTTCTACTTATGTTTTTTCATTGATATAAGCTGTGGAACTTCATATATGATAGTTTAGCAGGATTGTATATAACATAGAGGGTGAGTTCTGTGTTGAGAAGAAAATTGAAGCTTCATGGATAGAAGGGTATAGCCATAGAGAAATAGCAGCTATGCCTCCATTAGCAAGCTGTCACATGTCAAAACACAAACTTGCAAAATTTAACTTTACAATTCCGATTATAAACATTACAAGACTACCATATTAGTAAAGCATACTAATTTATATAGCAAAGAAAGTACAACCACCAAAAGATACCAAACAATCTGAATCTAATATTATTTATCAACAAACATGCCCAGTTGCTATATTGGAATAATATATGGGCACTACAAATCATCATTATCATCCGTACCTCTCATGTCATCACTGCCTCTGTCGTCTGTACTGTCATTGCAATCATCCAGATCTTTTACTTTGTGAACTCAGAAAAGTAGGCTCAATAGGGACTGTTACATCCATCCAGCTAAGGTCCTCACCCACCAACACTCCGAGGTCCTCCACCCAATCTCCCATGTTGGCATCCATAGCTTCTAAGCATATAGGGTCAAGCGTAGCTCTCCTAACCCTAGCATTTCTTGCGTCTGGTTGCCTGTTGGCACAAAAAATGGCGAACAAGTTCTAAACAGTTGTAGCATAACAAGTTCAGAAAATAAATGGAAAGTGCTATATCAGGATGAGAGGATTACAAAGCCTGAAAGGCATATACACTTCTTGGCGATAAGTTCTAAACAGTTGTAGCATAACAAGTTCAGAAAATAAATGGAAAGTGCTATATCAGGATGAGAGGATTACAAAAGAAAATATACACTTCATATAGGGCGACAAAAGAATTGTATATCTGATTTTCTTATCCAATATTCCCTCTTTTAATAAACTTTTTCCTCCTTTATTTCTTTTTACATTTTTCAGGGAAAGGTTTGCACGGTGTTAATGAAGAGAAGAGGAGAATCATAAAAATGGGCATTATTGGCCACCAAAAAAGGAAATTCATTAACCCCAGTTCCCTTTTATAAAAGCATGGATAGCAGTTGCTTCTTGTATGAGTTTGGAGAGTTGCTTTAGCATGCTTTCAGACTTCTTGCAAAACCATAGTCCTTTGATCTCCTCTCTGTTTCTTTTGTCTAGTCAACTTAAAAGGATTGTTTCCAGATAACCTTAATTAAATGGCAGTAATTAAAAGGAGTTTCCAAACTATTGGCCTGATTATAATGGTTCTCAAAAAATTGTTTTCTGTTTCTGAAAACAAAAAACAGAAAATTCTACAGTAATAGTGTTTGCCAGGGTATTTTTTGTTCTCAATTTTCAAAAAGCTATTAGCTCAAAAATCAACCTGAAAAACAATTTTTTTGGAAACACCAAAAAGGTGTTTTCAGTTGTTTTCAGGTATTTGTTCTCAGAAACAGCTGAAAATACTGCAAACTCACCCTATGAAACCTCGTGCCCCCCTTACTCATTTTTTTACTTACTTTCTTTGATTTCCCCTTGCTTACCATCGATCTTTCTCTCTTATTCTTTTTCACTTTCTGAATTTGGTCATAGTGGAGGGTTGGATGCTTATAGGAAGGTGAGTTTTTCTATCATGGGTACTATGGCTTCAGCCTTGGGGATTTTTACCAGTGGAACGGGTTTTCGAGTGTGGGTGTAGGTTTTTGGGTTTTGTAGGTAGGGTTTTTCAGGTGTGGGTATGGGGTTTTGGGTATCCAAATTTGTTTGTTAGGTATTTTAGGAGAATCATATTCAATTTAAAACAAAACACCAACTCCTCAATATGGCTATGCAGCTTAAGATAAATTGTTTCAGTTGCTTTTCTATGTATAGAAGGTGGAACCATATGAGCTGTAAGTCTACTAGATTGGAAGCTGTAAGGTGGCACATCTTGGCAAAGAAAACTCTGGTGGTACACACCTAGTGAAGTGTAACAGGAGAAAACTCATACAAGAAGTAACTGGTGACACGAGCTATCTCCTCATCTAAAAAAAAAAAATTGAGCGACCTGTTAGCTTGTCAAGCCCAGCAGCCTAGGCCTGGATCAGCCCAGATATTTTTTGTTGTGATTTGGGGCTTGTGATAGCGCATTTACACAAATAAGAAATAAAAACATCCACACAAGACAACAATTTTTAATGTGGTATGCCCAACTCCATGCCTACATCCATGGGCAACACCAACCAAAATCCACTATCAATATTATGGATTACAACCACTCTCAATCAAACATCACAAACCAAATTCTGAATCCCAAAGCCACAATACATCAAATGGTGCTCTTACACCAACACACATAACAAACAAGAAAAAGCTTTGTTTTCTAACTCACACTAAACAAAGCTACTCTCTCAAACCCTTTGTAGTTCTGTCTATATATAAGGCTTCAATACCTATTCTTTAGTGGACAAAGAATACCTTTTTCTTTTTTTTTTTTATATTTTTTTTAGTGGGTGGGGAATGAGAATATCTCATCTTTTATTTGCTAGAACCCTCATTTTTTGTGAGCTCTCCAGAAAACTATCTATTTGAGTGCATTCTTACTTGGTTTGAAGCTCTTCAGGGCTGTGTAAACTTGGGAAAATCAGCAAGTGGGTGAGGTGCATGCACAGCAAGAGAATCAGGGGTTTACAAGGGTAATAGGACTGGAATTCAAAGATAAAGAAGAAATAAAATGCATAGCAGTAATACTAGAAGCGAACCCCCAGGTCCGTGACCACTCAAATAAAGTCATGATGAAGCCTTCCAACACCTGATTCCCTGACTTCCTTTCCTCCTCAAAAGTATGTCGATTACGTTCATGCCATAAGGTCCACATCAAGCATGGAGGAACTAAGTTCCACACATCTGAATTGTGTCTACCCAACATGTTCCACCAACCACACAAAAGATCCACAACCCTTTTAGGTAAAACCCAATGAATTTCAAAGTGCAATCCATTTGGAACCGGAAAAGTGGAAAAGTTGGAACGCTGATTATCAGGGTGGAAGCGCTGTGGCTCTGAATTGAGACAATTCGCCTCACCTTAATCACTAAATTTCAGCATCTTATTTGCACTCCTTTCTTTGTTCTTTTTGGTATTGGTAGTTGTGGCTATTCAATGAAGCATTATTAGGGATTGGTTTGGGGAGATTCTGAGGGAGGGTTGAAGAATTTCACTTGTAAATTGGAGCTTTTTTGCACTCCCAAAAAATGGGGAATATTCGTAGTTTGAGGTGGAAATTTATTTAGGGAAGTGGTTATGGGACTGGGGAGGGGGCTTTGAAGAGGCAGGTGGTGATGGTGAAATATGGAGCTTTGGAGGGAGGGTGGGCTTCCAAAATGCCCACTGGGACTTATGGGGTTGGTTTGTGGAAATTTATTCGTTCTGGATGGAATAAATTTTCCCGAATACTGAAGTATGAGGTGGGGGATGGTACTCGTATCCGATTTTGGGATGATGTGTGGTGCATTGACAGCCCTCTGAAGAGTGCTTATCCGGAGTTGTATCGTATAACTAGAGCCAAAGATGCTTTTGTGGCAGATAATTTTCAATGTAGAGGCAATTCCATATATTGGGAGGTGACTTTTTCTAGGTTGGCTTAGGATTGGGAGTTGGAATCCTTCTCTTCTTTTCTAGAGCTCCTGTATTTTTTCACTGGCATAGGTAGTGGGGAGGATAAGGTGTGTTGGAAACCTTCTCAATCTAAATACTTCCAGGTAAAGTCCTATTATAAGTCTCTTACAACTAATGGGAAAGACTGTTTTCCTTGGAAGAGCATCTGGAAGGCAAAGGTTCCTCCTCGGGTTGCTTTCTTTTCTTGGACAGCTGCTTTGGGGAGAATCTTAACGGCAGAGAATTTAAGGAGAATGAGGGTTATTATAATCAGTTGGTGCTGTATGTGCAAAGTGGATGGGGAATCTGTTGATCATTTGCTCCTCCATTGTGCTTATGCCAAGGAATTATGGGATTTGGTGTTTGCGATGTTTGGGATTGCTTGGGTGATGCCTGCAACAGTTAGAGATTTGTTTGATTGCTGGCTGGGGAAGATGGGTAAACATCCGATTCATATGATATGGAGAGCTGTTTGTGGAGGCCCCATTGTTTGATGTGGCATGTGGCTGTTTGTGGAGTACATTATTTGGAATGAAACTTGCATACCTTTGAGGGCTGTGAGAAGCATGTGGCTGATCTGAAACTGCTGTTCCTGCGTACATTATTTGAGTGGATGGGGTCCACAAGATTATTTGGTTTCTCTTCTTTTCTAGAATTTATAGATTCTTGTTGTTTTTGACCTTGTATTCTTTCACCTAGTATACGTCTAGTGTACTTGGTTTTTTCTCAATAAAATTATTACTTATAAAAAAAAAAAATAGATTGGAGTTCCTCATGGTTATGTCATTTTTGTATTAATTGAAAGAAATTTTTTATACAACATACGGGTAAAGCTGTTGCCAGTTCTTCCTGGCAGCCAAGAGAAGCATGTGTATATCACCTTGGCAGCCATTGTTTATACAACCAATGCATTATTACTTTTTAATTTTTCCATTGCCTTTCTTAAACATGGCCTCAACAGCAACAAGGAATGGCAAGCATCATCTTCTTCTAATTATTTGCAAAAATTCTTTTTTCAAACTCTATATTTCCCTTGTTGGCTTGAATAATTTTTTTTTGATATTTGATAGAAATTCTAATCTAAACTCACACACACGTATATTTGAAGGCCCCGGGGATTGAACCCACACTCTCATAGAGGAGTGGGGCTTTTTGTGAAGGGGGATTACCACTGGGTCGAATACCCAAGTGGCTTGGCTTGAATAATTTAAGAGAACAATAGCTTAATTGTCTCTTTTATCACAACATTTTCCATACTTGATCCTGGTGCCTCTGATTCCTAAATCCTTAAATTTTAACCAAAATATAACAAAGCATGTGGTTGGAGGGCCTGCAAACATTCTAAGATGCAGAAGAAAAATCCAGCAAATGAAAGTTAAAAAATATAAACCACCAAATGGAAACTTCAAAAATAATCTTCACTTACCGTAAGCATCCAGGTCGCATTCTCTACTTCACGGGGATTAGACTTGACATAGCGGTGATTGAATGTGCAGCCAGAGTGCATGTCTACCTTGTGATCGTCCCGCAGATGGGTTATCAGAAAAGGGATATCTCCAACAGCAGGACACTCAGATCCAGCATATGGGCAATTGTATGGTCTAAAGTTACACTGAGCCTCATGCTTAAGTTTGCTGTAGTAGGGGAAAATCTCTGTGCATCCCAAGAAGTCATACTTGCAGGGCAGTTCAAGTGACTCTGCGACCTTCTCCAATGCCAGACACCTAATATCTCCAAGCTCTTGTCTACAAGTGGGGCACCGGTTTTGTACCCTTGTTTTGTTTTACAGGTAGAACACAGTGTATGCCCATTATGGCACTGCAAAAAATATAAAGTCAGCAATCAATTATTTCCAACCAAGCAGAACTAACAGGACATTATTAGTTATGTCATATAAGGAAACTGCAAAACATGCAATTTTTAATGGCTACTTGCATTTTAACAGTGAATGCTATGATCAGAATATACAGCAGCCAGAGACATCCTAAACATGACTAGTGAAGATAGACATCTTTTCACCTCTACCCAATTCGATCTTATAAAGCATCTATACTTTGCAGTTCTCTAAAAAATGATAGTGGCTTGGACCAAACTAATGAAGGATGATTGTATAAGTAACGCATTGAAACTTTGAAAAAGCTTCCCAAATTTGTTTAAAACATGAGGCTTATACAAGTTAATCATAGTGTCAACAGTGCACGCTCAAATATGCATGATCATATATATTTCAGCCATATCATGAACATAATTTCCAAGTGAAAATCTCAAATGGAAATTCATAGATAAGGATATGCTTAGTATCTTGTAACTATCTAAGTATACACTTCACAAAGGAAATTAAGGAAAATAAATACACAAAACATGGCTAGATTAATTAAATGTTAATATTGAGGTATGCTTTATATGTTCTACCTCATAAAATCGACTTTTACCTAACCCTAAATTCAAAAGTGAAAATTGATCCTACAATCAATCGTTCCCCTTTGGTGCATCCTCCAAAATGTGATGTAGAACCAGCAGCCAAACGAAATAAAGAACATCAAAACTTTTCCCCAGAATCAACATCATCATCAAACAAATAATCCATCTCTAATATCAGAGTCAAACCCCATACATTCAAAGCAAGCCACAACATAAATCACTCTCAAAATCCCCCAAAAAAGGCATATCAGAAAGCCAAGTTCCATTACTATAAAAGATCCATTCTACAATCATACCCTATTCTTCAAATGCAGAAAATCCCACACCCAAATCACCAAATCCCCCAACACACGAAATTACTCCAACCCCAAGCCACTGAAAAAGCTTCACATGAAAAGG
>OU015762.1:21630053-21671954 GCA_907173295.1 Fagus sylvatica | reverse complement strand
TAGATAAATAGTAATAGTTATTATATTACAGCTTCTTTTATTCCTTGTAATATAGATTTCTATTACAGTGTAATAACCATTACAGCGTACCAAACGTGCTCTTAAGGAAAGAATTTAAACATAATAATTTTCTTCAGGAGTAACTAATGGTCAACAATTGTTGGATTCGAATTAACCCAACTCGTAAAATCTCTTGTCATCATAAAAGGAAAGAGCAATCATCATGGAACAAACGTCATGAAACGGACGTCATAGGTTCAAAATTTATCGCACCTATGAATAAAAAAAAAAAAATGTCAACAATTAATGGAACCTGACAGAAGGGCCACATTAATATAAATTTAAAAATTTAAGGGGATTTATTATAAGTTTTGAAATTAGAAAACCAAGATCACAATGACACAAAAATGGAATTATTTTATTATTGGTATAGGGTAAGAAGGTTTTGAATTTTTCTCATTTTGTTTTAGCCAAACCCATAATTTACATCTAATGGAATTTAAAATGATGGCTTTATCCAAATTCTGGTACAAATGCCGCATCCACAAACACACCATAAAGGATTGGAATAAGTGGAAAACATGTCGAATGGAATATACATGTCGAATTAGCAGCATTTTGGTATCCCATGTTGATGGCTACAAAGGGAATATTATATGCAAATCTCTATCATTGTTAGATAGAACTGGTTCTGATAGCATACTTATGCAGAACATTGAGACCACTACAAGTGAGCGAAGTTGCAGTCAAAAGGTTAAGACTGTTTTTCAGTACATATGGGCCAAAAAATAAGCAAAGGAAATAAAGAGCAGAAAATATTTGGGTAAACTACACTATTGGTCCCTAACGTTTACCCAAGTTGCGTGTTTGGTCCCTAACGTTTAAAATGGGCAGAAATGGTCCCTAACGTTTCAAAACGATGCACGATTGGTCCTTCCGTTAGTCTCCGTTAACTTGGTGTATACATGGCTAACAGAATTATAACGTAGACAATTTTTAATTGACATGTAATTTTTTTTTTAATGACAACTAGGATATGATATGACATACCCATTTAAAAAAAACCTGACCCAAAAAAAATTAACCCAATCCAAATAAAAAAAAAAACCCACCCAAATTAAAATTAACCCACCCCACCCAAATCAAATTAACCCTAAAATTAAATTCTAATGTTATTTCCCTTCTCAGCATCTTGCCTCTGCTCTCTCTCTCTCTCTCTCTCTCTCTCTCTCTCTCTCTCTCTCTCTCTCTCTCTCTCTCTCTCTCTCTCTCTCTCTCTCTCTCTCTCTCTCTCTCTCTCTCTCTAAAAATCTCTTCCATGAATGGTCCTTGTCTTTTGATAATACCTACCCCCACACACAAAAAAAATGCTGGGAAATTTCCTCTTGCTTGGCAGTCAAGATTTGCGTTATGTACAAAGCATATATGTAATACGGAATGTCAAACATAAATATATATAGACGGCAACAAAAAAAAGAATGTTACAAGTACCTGTATATTATAATTATTTTATATATATACATATATATTTTTAGAGGAAAATTATTTTCTACAATTAACTAATCCTCCTTATTAGTTTCAGAATTGTAGTCTATCCCGTAATTTCTCAGAATTTTTCTTTTTAATTGTTTAATGATAATACTCCATTAACACCGCTATATATAAAGCGAGCCAAAGAGTACCGTTTCTTCACTTGAAAGCAATATCACACAAAAACCGAGTTGGGTATCGAAGGGCAGGTATTATCAAAAGAGAAGGACCATTCATGGAAGAGATTTTTAGAGAGAGAGGTGAGAGAGAGAGAGAGAGAGAGAGAGAGAGAGAGAGAAAGAGAGGAAGCAGAGGCAAGAGGCTGAGAAGGGAGATAACGTTATAATCTAATTTTAGGGTTAATTTGATTTGGGTGGGGTGGGTTAATTTTAATTTGGGTGGGTTTTTTTTTTTATTTGGATTGGGTTAATTTTTTTTTGGTCGGGTTATTTTTAAATGGGTATGCCATATCATATCCTAATTGTCATTAAAAAAAAAATTACATGTCAATTAAAAATTGTCCACATCATAATTTCGTTAGCCACGTATACACCAAGTTAACGGAGACTAACGGAAGGACCAATAGTGTATTGTTTTGAAACGTTAGGGACCATTTCTGCCCATTTTAAACGTTACGGACCAAACGCGCAACTTAGGTAAACGTTAGGGACCAATAGTGTAGTTTATGGGCCAAAAAATAAGCAAAGGAAATAAAGAGCAGAAAATATTTAATTTCTCACACCTTTCGGATCAACTTTCTAGAAGATTCAAAAGCCCCAATCCAAGTATACAGAATGAACTAGAAAAATTGAGAATCATGATACTACAGCAACATTGATGATTTATCACATCCACTTATCCCTAAGAGGGAGACCTCATTTTGCATATTGGACGAAGATAGCTTGTTCATGAAGGAGGCGGGGAAGGCACCTTACTCCTCATTATTAATTCTCTTCTTTGACTTATGAGAACGCTCTACAGACCCTGATGAAGTAACCGCACTATGACCTCGTCCTGAATCTTGAGCAGAATGCTCCATAGACCCAGTGGATTCACGAACATGTTTTCTTTTTGGGAGCTTTGACGGCTCCCCAACTTCAGATAAGGAACTTCTCTGTCGGCTACTATGTGTGGAAGCCGGACGTCCACTATGTGTGGACGTTGGACGACTACTTGTTGTTTGTGAGTTTCTCAAAATACTACTTTGTATAGAAAATTGACGGGAAGAATTTATCAATGAACTTCCTCTAGATTTCTCATAGATTTGTCTCAAGTTGTTGGAATTCTGTTTTTGAATTTCATCAGGCTCTGATAATGGACAAGGGAAACTAGCCGTGAAATCTTCCCAACTGCCAACATAGATTATTGTATCATGAGAGTGCATGAAAGCTTGTAACTAGTAACAATATCAACAATAACAACGTTAGTGATAAAAATGGCAATAATAACAAAGACAACCTATATAAGAGATCATGTTAGATTAACATAATGGTTCTCATTTCATTAGGGGTAAAACCGATGGATGATGGTGTACCAAATGAAAGACCTAAAACTAGACCTTGGTGATGGAATTTCAACGAATCCAACACCAAAAACAATAGTTCAAAGTGAGAAGCATAGACAAATTGATTGTATATATTCATAAACAAACTTCAGATACAAAATCAGAGTCTAAGTATGAACTGGGCTTAGAGTCAGCCTTATGAACAGAGGTTTCAGCACGGCACAAATGATTTGATGAGTTACTAGGCTAAAAAATAAAAAATTAACATATTATATGTGTATTTATTTGCTAGGTATAAATATTGTGGAGGACAAAATAAAAAGGAAACGTAAATGGCAGAACAACGACTTCAAGATTTGAAATAGGCATCAAACAAACTAGAGTAGGATATCCCTATCCCTCTCTGGAACTTTCTTTTCTCTTCTATGACCTTAACACTTACATAAGCTGTCAAGCAGAAGGAAGCTAGACAAGACCCAAATGAAGCCTGAGAGGAAACCTCATCTGAAATTTTAAACTGTTGAAGATAAAATATCCAAATGAAGTGACTGAAACACTTGTATATCAGCACAAATAAGATAGACATGTAAAAACTACTGATGCATCTTATGGGCTAACTTAGCATGAAGCTGAAAATATATAATAAAGATGTGGAAAAAAGAAAAGAAAGAAGCCTATTTACACACATACCAATATTTGGCTTTGATGCAGAGGAAAGAAAAACTGTTGCATTCGACTCTTGAGCCGCAAAGCTGACAATATCATAATTTTTTCCTGTCAAAATGCACCAGATTGAATAAAAAAACAGTGCTGACAATCATATGCTGCAAGCAGTAAAGTAATTCCAAATCAGGCTACATTACATGCTAGAAGAGCATTAACACAAAAAGGGATGCTGAGACTAGAGTTTCTCCCATGTACCACTGCAGAAGATTTATATTTACCAGATGAATCCTCAAAACTGCCCAACTGTCCATCACGATGAAGGTTGAGTGACAATTCTTGCCCATCAAGTCCAGGAAGCTGCAATACCCATAGAGCAATTAATAAACTCAATGCCCTGGCCTTAGTGACATCAAACTATGATAGTAGTTATTCCAGTGACTTGTAAACTGTTTTTGCTGTTAAATCTTTGATGCTAAGGAAGTCCAATCCAGACAACTAATTTATTTTTTGGTTGAGCTGCCTCATTCAAACCAATTTTGAGCTAAGATGACACCCAAAACCAGACTTCAATAGGTGGTACAATTTTGACAGCAAATTAGCATGGCCAATCCAACCAATTTTGGGGGGCAAAAGTCTCATATCAAATAAAAGTAGCAACCACAACTATTTCAAGTATCTAAAAATATTGTTACAAAACTTGCATAATATTTTTTTTTTATACCTAAAACTGGTTTTGATAGAAACAAACTGAGCCAACAGATACTGAATAATGAAACTTACTTCTTTATTTTTGGGCCACTGAATGAGCCAAAGTTCTGTGGAGTCCGTTGAACTAAGATCAATAAGAGGTTCCTTGGCGTCTACCTGAAATTCTGGCGGAGGTTTATAACCTTGTTTGCTGTTGGAATCCATTCTCTCAATCTTCAACTCACAAACAACCAACTGTATTTCCAAACAGTAAAGCAATGATTAGCGTTGGCTGAGAAATAAGAAAAAGTATACACATAATCAATCAACCCCAGTTCAAGCAATTCGACAAAAACCTTTTGAGCAACACCCACCAAATCAATTTTACAAATTAAACCCATTTGGTTGCTGATAAACTAGGTATATATCAATCCATGAAGGAATCAAATATAGTCTAATCATTATTTTGTAATGTTCATCATAGTTGTCAGAGTTCTAATGTAAAAATAGCTTCCTAAGCATTTTATTATTTCTCATAGCAATGAAGATGGGTGGGACTGCTCACCTATTTGGCTATTTGCACATATGAACTTGTGCAAATACATAATACAGCAACAGATACAAGCAGCCCAAATAGAAATATTATCTACACCAATAGAGGATTATGGTTAAAAAATAAAAAAAAAAACTATTGTTACTCATGATGCATTATTTGAATGACCAATATAACAAAATCTAAAGTTGTTAATTACCCAAAAAAAGAATTTTAAAGTTGTTGATTCCATATAATTAAAGCCAAACTTTTAGCATTGCTTCATGGTACAATTAAAGTTAATATGGTAGTGGAATAGCAAATTACAGAATAGCAAGTAACTAAAATTCAAAACAGTGACACTGGTTGAAAGTTGAAACCCAAAAAAGCAAACAAACACGGCAATAATGAGTTTCACATTAGTTGCACTTGCACAAGATGCAGCTATTTGGCAACTGAAAGAACTCTAATAATTTTAGCCCTTGTTTCGTTTATTCATAATTTGGTTATTTTCTCAGCAACCAAACACAGAATACACAGATAAGAACACAACTAAAGCCATCTCAGTTCAAACAACAGAGAGAGAGAGCTTACAGAGAGCGAGAGCGTGAGTCGAGAACGAGCATGAGAGAGTAGTGATGAAATGAAGATTACCTAAAAGGGTTTGGAAAAATAGGTAATTTTTTACTGGATTTTTACTTTTTATTGATCAAAGTTTAGTTTTACAATGCTACCAAATATTGAAAAATTCATAAAATAAAAAAAATAAAAATTATAAAACGTTTTGCCGAGAAACAAATGCAAGTTAACTTAAATGTGGAAAAGTATTACAGAAAAAATATTCACTAATTTTACACTATAAATAAATATGCAGTCCTCCTCTCACAAAGTGGAGGGTCCTATTAGAAATTTAATTAGTGAGATTCATCATTTATATGGTGGGACCTATCATTAATGTGAGAAGGAAATTACACATTTATTGGTAGTTCTGGACTATTGAATAATCACTTGAAGTATGACTGTATCTACTGAATAATCACTCAAAGTATGGTTGTATAAGTCACCCTCTAATATCCATTAATTAAAGATTAAAATTTCTTAATTATTCATTAAATTCTAACATTCTCTAATTGTTCATTATTTTGTTTTTAATATCAAAACGGATTGTATATATATCAAGAGTAATACAGATGTGATTGTTTTATTGGTTTAAAGTTAATACAGATGTGATTGTAACATATATCAAGAGTAACATATAGATGTGATTTTTTTTATTTTTTTTTTGATGAAAAATACAAATGTGATTGTACTATTGGTTTAATTAAAGCTAAGAAATTACATTTAAAAATTTTGACAAAAAATTATGATGGCATGAATTCTCTTTTGCTATTATAGCATGATAACTGCATATCCTCTCCTATCATTACTTCATTAGCGTTGTTTGGACATGGGAAGTTTTTGGACATTTGGGAAAATTTTTTCTTTTGGATTTTTGGGATATTATATTAGACATATTGGCCATAGAATGGAATCATAACAACTGAATGTAATTCTAAAAATATCTTAATTAATATTTTTTATTATAATATTCATGGAATATCTAATGGAGAGGTTCAACTGTATATAAACATATGTAACATAATCCTTGGGTATTTATGCAAAGCAATACAACCAAGAACCTACTTCTTGTTTGGTATATACCTTCAAGGTTGTATGGTTTTTCATCTAGATAGTTGTACCATTATTTTAATATTATTATACTGTATATGCAAGGATTTTACTTTTAATATTTTAGTATAATTGTAGAATATTTAAAGCAGAATATTTAAAGGTAGAATTTATACCTAATCTGGGGATTCCGATGTGATGACCCTAAAAGGCAAAAATGCTCAAAAAGTTTATAACCAGTTAGAAATTTGGGAAAAGAGAAGGATAGCTACGGTATAACCAAAAACGCAAATCAGTCAACAAAATACAAAACTGAACCCAAACTTTTATGTTAAACCTAACAAAAACCCACCACCCAAATACAAAACTCAAACTCTTAACTTAAAACTTAAGCCCAACATTAACACCCATTTCCATGCCAAATCTATTCGTCAGCTAATACCTTTTTTTTTGGGTCAAAAGGAAATAATAACAAAGCCTAAGGGCCAAGCCCATCTCTCATAAAAAAGGGCCAAGCCCATCTCCGCTATTACAAAGAATGCACATAGCAGAGATTGGGACAAGTCCCCAAATAGTACAAGAGGAATATATCCAGCACAGATCTAGTTTCATTGACAACCTCTTCTATTTCCCAATCAAAAGAATCTATTACCTTTGATACTAGAACTGTAATTTAGAAACTTCCTTTGGTGCCAAAAGGGTAGCTTGAGCCTCAACCCAATTTGTGAAAACAAAAACATGGGATCTAGTCCAAGCATGGCATAGAACACCATGTTGGATTAAATTAGTTAAAACAAAAAACATGGGGGGTTGCCAATAGGTTGGGTTTAGATTAGGGTATTCTTCCCAAGTCATAATGTGTGCTTTTGTTGTTTATTTGATGAGCCAGTTCGATTGGTTGAATTTTGTCCCCACTATTCACTAGCTTGTTCCTACAACGCCAAATTTGATCATAGCAAACCCCAGCAAAAAGGGTGAACTTGAGTTCTTCTTTACTAATATCCAAATATCTAATGCATTACTCCAAATTATGACTGCAAAGGGGCATTTGAAGAATAGGTGTTCCGGGGTTTTTGGCTTGGCCAGGCATCGAGGGCATGTGTCATCTCCAATATGGATTCTAGCATTGAGGGTGGACTTCATAGGGATAATATTCCAGGATATTCTCCATAAGTTGTGTTCCAACACCTCCAAAGATGTTTCACTCTTCCACTGGCCACTTAATTGATAGATCAAAAGTTGTTACTTAGCATTTTCCTCATCAATAGTTGTTACTAAGCATTTTCCTGATGGATCAAAAGTCCTCTTAATTGAGGCAATATCAAACCACATTTTTTTTTTTTTATAACAACGATAGTAACCACATTCTTTAATAGATCATATATCTTAATTAAAGTAATTGACACCTATAAAAGGTCATCGATATATTTGCTATCACATCGATACACCTGCAATAATTTGATCCGCAAAAATTAAAATCATCTCATACAACATGCATGACATGCGCATATTGCTAGACTAATATCAAATATCTAATAGAGTTTGGTTAACGGGTGCCTTAAGTGCATCCGTTAAGAAATCATTTAATGTACATTTTATTCCACTTTTATAGGGTATATGATTACTTTTTCTGGCACACATTATATACCTACGATTCTTTTTCTTTATTCTCTTAGGGCATCTGTTAATAAAAGCCTATCTAATTTATATATATATATATATATATATATATTGCTTTTTTGCTAGAGAACAAGAGAATATCATTAAGCAAAACTAAGGATACATCTCTAAACCAAGCCTCTAACATAGAGGGAGGGAGTGTGTCGTTACAACAAAAAGAGAAGCTAAGATGTAAAGCAAACTTAACTAAGGAATGAGTCATGATATTTGCTTCTCTCTTAGCCCAACAAAAAGAGCAAGAAATAAAACGCAAAGCAAAGTCCAAAGAATCATTACAAAGAGAGTTTATCTTCCAACTCCAATTTTCAGGCTTGCCATTCAAATTGTCCACACAAATCTTAGCATCGCTTTCTACAATAACCTTCAAATAATTCTCTTGGATAGCAAGCTCAAGTGCCTGACAAATTGCTGAAGCTTCGGCTATTGTTGGGCCGTAGCTGAGATAATATTAGTCGAGGCTTTTAACCTTAAAGGCTAGAGTATCTCATATAATTCCTAAGTTGTATAATTAACTTTGTACAAATCCATAATCCTATAACTAAATAAGTTTTATTCTGCTCGCGTAATTATCTCATATTTAACCTAAGTAACATTTTGAGAGTATCTAATAATTTTTCACTAGTTTATAGACTAGCCTTTAATTAAAGTTAAAGGGTGGAAACTATTAACACAACGTTAGTTGACTATGTGTTTGTCTCTTCTTCTGCACCTCCTACCCTAATACTTTATTCTCTCGTTTCCATCTGAATTTCCGTTCATATTTTATGCTATAAACTAATGCAGAAACTGTTCATATTCCCCAATCTGCAATTCAACTTCCTCTCCCTTATCATTGAACCTACCTGTCCTCCAATATTCCTTTTTTTCCAAACAAACTAAGTTCTCTCATCAGTTCCCAAGATTCCATTTCTCTTGGCTCTTTTTAGGCAGTTGGAGAATTGAATTTTGTAACCATGGGACAAGAAACAAAAGACTCTCTGATGAATATGAGGTTTCAGAGATTATAGGGAGAGGAGGATTCTCAGTTGTAAGAAGGGGTATAAGCAAGTCATCAAGCGTTGAAAATCACCATGTATCACCAGGGGTATAAGCAAGTCATCAAGCGTTGACGCTAAATCACCAGGTTTGGCCCCTCAACAACTCGCTGAAAAGGTTTGGCCCTTCAACAACTCCTCGCACTCAGCATAGCAACAAAATCAGCATAGCTGGGCCATGGGATTCCCAGCATGGAAGCATGGAAGTTCCGGTAGTTCCGGTATCGGATGTATTGCTGACGAACGAGATCTTGGTCATGAGAAAAATAGTTGAAAACGTGTCCCCCCATCCAAACGTGATCGAGCTCTACGATGTGTACGAGGACCAGAACGGTGTTCATCTTGTTCTTGAGCTTTGTTCAGGTGGAGAACTGTTTGATCGAATCGTAGCCCAAGAGAGGTACTCCGAAGCTGGAGCTGTTAGTTATGTGGAGCACTAGTGCAATACATAAATGGTGCATAACATGGGATTATTTCCTTTAGTCAACAATTGTGGCTTATGAAGAAAGAAGAAATTGCTTCTCACCGTAGAAGATACAAATGGTGCATAACATGGGATTATTTCCCTTAGTCAACAATTGTGGCTTATGAAGAAAGAAGAAAACATGCAAGTAGGTGGAGGCATATGGGATTGCAACTCTTATGTCTTACATGTCGGCTACTTCAACAAATGGTTCTCACCTTAGTCAAAGGTGTGGGGGGACAAATTGATGAGTCATTACGGCTGCAACATGTGCAAGAGAAGAGAGAAATTGTCACGGCAACTTCTCTATAAAATGAATGAAGAAAACACCAAATAGTCAAGCCTATGTGTGTGAATCACATGGGATGATAACCCATGAATCTCCAAAGGTCATACAAGTTGGCTACTTGTAGATTTGGCCAAAGATTGTGCTGACAATGTTGAAATTGTGTGTGCACTATCGGCTGGCTTTTATTGAAGTTGATATCAAGCCTATTATAAATATAAGCTTTGTACGTGAGAAGAAATAAGGAGCAGCAGTAGGAACAAAGAAGATATTTTTAGTGTTGTCCTTCTGTAAGTGCTGCGTGAGAGAAAGAATAGAGAGAATATTTCTCTGTTATTATTCTTTAGTACAAAGAGCTTATTGGGTGTATTTGGGGTTTGGGTTTGTGAGAGTGTTTTCATGCCACCTTTGTAATCTCCCTATTTTATAGTGAAAGATCGCTGCAACTCTGTGGACGTAGCCCAAGTGGTGAACCACGTAAATTTTGTGTCGTGTGAATTTTTCTTTTGTGTGTTCTTCTCCATTTTGCATCTCACAAGTTCCAGGAATATTGTTTTTATTCCTAACAACTGGTATCAGAGCATAGGTTCGAGTGGGAGCAATGACTGGAGAAGAAGGAAAGGTATCCGGAATCGAGAAGTTTGACGGCACAGATTTTGGGTATTGGAGAATGCAGATAGAAGATTACCTCTATGGGAAGAAATTACATCTACCTCTTTTGGGGGAGAAGCCAGAAGATATGGAAGATGCAGAATGGACTCTTCTTGATAGACAGGTGCTCGGAGTTATTCGATTAACTTTGTCAAGAACAGTTGCACATAACGTTGTAAAGGAAAAGACTACAGCGGAACTGATGACGGCTTTGTGTGGCATGTATGAAAAACCATCGGCCAACAATAAGGTGCACCTGATGAAGAAGTTGTTCAATCTAAAAATGGCGGACGGTACTGCTGTGGCGCAACATCTAAATGAGTTCAATACGATCACTAATCAATTATCCTCTGTGGAGATTGAATTTGATGATGAGATCCGCGCATTAATTGTTTTGGCTTCTTTGCCAAACAGTTGGGAGGCTATGAGAATGGCAGTGAGCAATTCTGCTGGGAAAGGCAAACTCAAATATAATGATATTCGAGACCTGATTCTAGGCGAGGAGGTTCGTAGGAGAGATGCAGGTGAAACCTCAAGTTCTGGCTCTGCCTTAAACCTTGAGGCAAGAGGTAGAGGAAAAGACAGAAACTATAATCGGGGCAGATCAAAATCCAGAAAAGGTAGAAGTAAATCCAAACCAGGGCGACAATTGGAATGTTGGAACTGTGGCAAGACCGGCCACATTAGGAAGAATTGCTGGGAACTGAAAAAGAAGAATGAGAACGACTCTGCAAATGTCGTGACAGAAGAAGTGCATGATGCACTACTTCTCTCTGTTGACAGTCCCATTGAATCCTGGGTCTTGGACTCAGGAGCCTCGTTTCATACCACTGCACACCAAGAAATCATCCAGAATTATGTTGCAGGTGATTTTGGCAAGGTGTATTTGGCTGATGACGAAGCCTTGGACGTTGTGGGTATGGGAGACGTACGCATTACACTGCCTAATGGGTCTGTATGGTTGTTGCAAAAAGTTCGACATGTTCCTGAGTTGAAAAGAAATCTAATTTCTGTTGGACAACTTGATACTGAAGGACACGCAATACTCTTTGTGGGTGGTACATGGAAGATCACAAAGGGAGCTATGGTTGTAGCTCGAGGAAAGAAAACTGGTACTTTGTATATGACTACAAGTCCAAGAGACACGATTGCAGTTGCTGAAGCAGGTGCTGATACAAACCTGTGGCACCGTAGGCTTGGTCACATGAGCGAAAAAGGGATGAAAGTTCTTTTGTCAAAAGGTAAACTACCAAATTTAAAGTCTGTTGAATTTGACATGTGTGAAAGTTGCATTCTTGGGAAGCAGAAAAAGGTTAGTTTCTTAAAAGGCGGCAGAACACCAAAATCTAAAAAATTGGAGCTGGTACATACAGACTTGTGGGGGCCTTCCCCAATTGCATCCCTCGGAGGTTCACGGTATTATGTTACATTCATTGATGACTCGAGTAGAAAGGTATGGGTTTATTTTTTGAAAAATAAATCTGAGGTATTTGAGACCTTTAAGAAATGGAGGGCTATGGTTGAGACTGAAACAGATTTAAAGCTGAAATGTCTAAGGTCAGATAATGGAGGAGAGTACATAAATGGAGGGTTCAAGGAGTTTTGTGCTGCAAATGGAATTAGAATGGAGAAGACTATTCCTAAGACACCACAACAAAATGGTGTGGCTGAGCGCATGAATCGAACCCTCAATGAGCGTGCCAGAAGTATGAGGTTGCATGCTGGGTTACCTGAAACTTTCTGGGCTGATGCAGTTAACACTGCAGCTTATTTGATAAACCGGGGACCATCAGTCCCCTTGGAGTTCAGAATACCTGAAGAGGTTTGGAGCGGAAAGGAGGTAAATCTTTTCCTATTTGAAAGTTTTTGGGTGTGTCTCTTATGTTCACATTGATTCTGATGCACGTAGCAAACTAGATGCTAAGTCTAGAAAATGTTTTTTTATTGGCTACGGAGATGAGACCTTTGGCTACCGATTTTGGGATGATCAAAATCGAAAGGTTATCAGAAGTAGAAATGTAATATTTAATGAACAGGTTATGTACAAGGACAGGTCAAGTACAAAACTAGATGACGTGAAGGTAGAACAAAAGAAGTCTGAGTTTGTCAACTTAGATGAATTTTCTAATAACACCATGCAGAATAGTGGTCAAGAAGAGAAGGAGAATGCAAACCCACAAGTAGAACAGTGTACACCTGCAATTACTGTTCGCAGGTCTTCCAGGAACATTAGACCTCCACAACGATTTTCACCCTCTTTGTTTTATATTTTGCTAACTGATGGTGGTGAACCTGAGAGCTATGATGAAGCTTTGCAGATTGAAGACTCAATCAAGTGGGAGCTTGCCATGAAGGACGAGATGAACTCACTTATGACAAGTCAGACTTGGGAGCTAACTGAGTTACCACAAAGGAAGAAGGCCCTACACAACAAGTGGGTGTACAGGGTGAAAGAAGAGCATGATGGAAGCAAGCGTTACAAGGCCAGATTAGTAGTCAAGGGGTTTCAACAGAAGGAAGGTGTTGACTACACTGATATCTTCTCTCCAGTTGTGAAGCTGACTACAATCAGATTAGTACTGGGAATTGTGGCTGCAGAGAATTTACATCTTGAACAATTAGATGTAAAGACTGCTTTCCTCCATGGTGATTTGGAGGAAGATATTTATATGCATCAGCCACAGGGATTCATAGTGCAAGGAAAGGAGAACCTAGTATGCAAATTGAGAAAGAGCTTGTATGGTTTGAAACAAGCCCCAAGACAATGGTACAAGAAATTTGACAGCTTTATGTATAGTACTGGGTTCACAAGGTGTCAAGCAGACCATTGTTGTTATGTTAAGAGTTTTGACAACTCTTATATCATCTTATTATTGTATGTAGATGATATGCTCATTGCAGGGTCCAGTATTGAGGAGATTAACAACTTGAAGAAACAACTGTCTAAGCAGTTTGCAATGAAGGATTTGGGACCTGCAAAACAAATCCTTGGTATGAGAATCATCAGAGACAGGGCCAATGGTACATTGGAGCTTTCACAGACTGAGTATGTAAAAAAGATCCTCAGTAGATTTAGCATGGATGAAGCTAAACCAGTGAGCACACCCTTGGGTAGTCATTTTAGACTAACTAAGGATCAGTCACCAAAGACGGAGCAGGAACAGGCCTACATGAGCAAGGTGCCTTACGCCTCAGCTATTGGTAGTCTTATGTACGCTATGGTTTGTACAAGACCAGACATTGCACATGCAGTGGGAGTTGTGAGTAGGTACATGAGTAACCCAGGAAAGCAGCATTGGGAGGCAGTCAAGTGGATTCTGAGGTATCTAAAAGGTACTTTAGGCACATCTCTTTGCTTCATAGGAGCTGATATGAAATTAACAGGTTATGTTGATTCCGATTTAGCTGGTGATGTTGACACTAGGAAGAGTACCACTGGTTATGTGTATACTTTGGGTGGTACTGCAGTAAGTTGGGTTTCAAGGTTGCAAAAGATAGTTGCTCTCTCTACCACAGAAGCAGAATATGTGGCTGTAACTGAGGCAGGAAAAGAGATGGTCTGGTTACAAGGTTTCTTGGAAGAGTTGGGTCAAAGGCAGAAGAAAGGTATTCTACACAGTGATAGTCAGAGTGCTATTTTTCTAGCAAAGAATCCGGCATTTCATTCCAGAACAAAGCACATACAATTGAGATATCATTTTATTCGTTCTCTGCTTGATGGTGGGCAATTAACACTTGAGAAGATTCTTGGAGCTAAGAATCCAGCAGACATGTTAACTAAAGGAGTTACCATTGAGAAACTGAAGTTGTGTTCAACTTCAGTTGGTCTTCTAACTTGAGGACAGGTGAACGAGTTGTAGCGATGGCGATTATGCTTGGAGGCATGCAGTTGGTATTGGTAATTGGACCAGTGCTCCAAGTGGGAGATTGTTAGTTATGTGGAGCACTAGTGCAATACATAAATGGTGCATAACATGGGATTATTTCCTTTAGTCAACAATTGTGGCTTATGAAGAAAGAAGAAATTGCTTCTCACCGTAGAAGATACAAATGGTGCATAACATGGGATTATTTCCCTTAGTCAACAATTGTGGCTTATGAAGAAAGAAGAAAACATGCAAGTAGGTGGAGGCATATGGGATTGCAACTCTTATGTCTTACATGTCGGCTACTTCAACAAATGGTTCTCACCTTAGTCAAAGGTGTGGGGGGACAAATTGATGAGTCATTACGGCTGCAACATGTGCAAGAGAAGAGAGAAATTGTCACGGCAACTTCTCTATAAAATGAATGAAGAAAACACCAAATAGTCAAGCCTATGTGTGTGAATCACATGGGATGATAACCCATGAATCTCCAAAGGTCATACAAGTTGGCTACTTGTAGATTTGGCCAAAGATTGTGCTGACAATGTTGAAATTGTGTGTGCACTATCGGCTGGCTTTTATTGAAGTTGATATCAAGCCTATTATAAATATAAGCTTTGTACGTGAGAAGAAATAAGGAGCAGCAGTAGGAACAAAGAAGATATTTTTAGTGTTGTCCTTCTGTAAGTGCTGCGTGAGAGAAAGAATAGAGAGAATATTTCTCTGTTATTATTCTTTAGTACAAAGAGCTTATTGGGTGTATTTGGGGTTTGGGTTTGTGAGAGTGTTTTCATGCCACCTTTGTAATCTCCCTATTTTATAGTGAAAGATCGCTGCAACTCTGTGGACGTAGCCCAAGTGGTGAACCACGTAAATTTTGTGTCGTGTGAATTTTTCTTTTGTGTGTTCTTCTCCATTTTGCATCTCACAAGTTCCAGGAATATTGTTTTTATTCCTAACAGGAGCTGCCACTGTGGTTCGACAGATTGCACAAGGGTTGAAGGTTCTTCATAAGGCTAACATTGTTCACAGAGACTTGAAGCCAGAAAACTGTCTCTTTTTGAACCAAAGTGAGGATTCTTCTTTGAAGATCATGGATTTTGGACTGAGTTCTGTGGAGGAGTTTACAGACCCAGTTGTTGGATTGTTTGGTTCTATTGATTATGTCTCACCAGAGGCACTTTCTCAAGGCTTGTGACTTCTAAAAGTGATATGTGGTCCTTGGGAGTCATCTTGTATATCCTACTATCTGGGTATGTTGTTTTCTGAATTTTTTTGTTTTTCCATGATTACTGTTCCTAAAAGTTATACTTGAATCTTTGTTTTATTCACTTTGGAATTAGGATTAGCACCCAATCAATTAATTTGTTGCTTGTCACACAAGCATATGGGTTGCCAGTGGATAACAAATCTCACTGTCTAACACATAGGCTTCATACACCGGCCTCAATTTTCAAACGTGACAATTATTATGATGCATTCATGCAATAGAAGAAAACCTCAATGGCAGGCCCAATCAGAGGGACAATAAACAAAGGAGACACCTGAATCAATTGGAACATTCTTTATTTTATTGGAAATTAAGAGAGTTCATTTCAACTAAAATAAGAAATAGAGCCAATAAATAATTAAATTGTTTCTAACAAGATAGATTTTAACTATAAGTGATAGTTAGGTTGCTTTCATATGGGCGAAAGTTCTCTCTATTTAAAATAGATTCATTTTATAATTTAAATCTAATACTACAAAACTAAAGGTATATCCAATATTAAGTAAGTTAAAAATTTTAAATGAGTTCATCCGCCACGAGTTCTTTCTTTTAGCTTTTATCTTATTTTGTTTATGTACAACTTTTTAAAACCTTACTTTTTTCAGATACAAGTATATTTTAACCCACTTTCAAAAAAAAAAAAAAAAAATCATCAACAAAAAACCAAATAACATGGTACCAAACGGACACATAGTGTAAATGTATTCCTATGAAATAATAAGCTGAATGCCACATATTTTTCATGGAAATGTACATATATAAGGATTTCAAATTCTAAAATTGAGGGATTTTAACATTCTTTTGTGATATTTTAGGTATCCACCGTTCATTGCTCAGTCAAATCGGCAAAAGCAACAAATCATAATGGCTGTAAGCTGTTTTCAATAACAATCTTACATGAAAAGAATATATTATTCAATTTCTTTGAAATTCAGTTGATATCTTGTTTGCCTCGCTAGTTCCAAGAGAAAATGCTTATGTTTGCAGGGGGATAATTATACTATATTCCAGGAGTACATTAAATGCGTACTCCCTCCTCTCACAGAAATCGTGGGTCCCACTAATTAAATTTATGGTGGGACTCACTACTTCTGTGAGAAGAGGGAATACGCATTTAATGTACTCCCGGAGTATTATATAATTTTCCTCTGCAGAGAGAGTTCAGTTTTTACGAGAAGACTTGGAAGAATATTTCTTCATCAGCAAAGCAATTGATTTCAAGTCTCCTGACAGTTGATCCTCACAGGAGACCCAGTGCTGAGGAGGTATTTTACTCTCTTACTATATTTAAATGAATAATATGTTGGTGATTTTCAAAATGAGTCAAAATAATTATGAACTAGATTGGTTACAAACTTAGAAGAGGGAAGAAAGAAAACACAAAGGAGAGACCTTTGTTAAGTTCCACGTTGGAAAGAATAAGTGAAGTAAAATACTAAAACTAATATAAATGTTATTATAAAAAACTTAAAAACTGACATAATAATAAATATGATTGGTGTCATTTCAACAATATAACAAATAAAATTTTGAATTACTTTTTATATTGGGTTTATAAGTTGACACATCAATTTGCAAGGTTTATATAGGAAAATTTGTAGTAATTAGAGAATTAATCGGGTTTTATAAAGTTCACACGTGCTCTGTTTGCGCATAAATAAAATTCATAGAAAATTTTAAGTTCTGAAAACTAAAATTTCCAGTTTTTTGAAGATTCATATTTAAAAGAAATTAGTTATGGCGTCTCATTCATTCAAATTTTGCACATGTTTACAACTGTTTTAAAAGCAACAAACAGAAATGTAACAGTTATTATGGTTGGGCTCCTTAGTTACTTGCAGCAATTTTGTCTACTGTTGTCTCCATGATTTATAATTCTATTCAAACAAGCAGTAAGAGATTGTTGAATTTCATTTGCTTGTTAATAATGAAATTCAGTGCATACAAATAATAATGTGATCAATGTCTCGAAACAGCTTCTGGATCATCCGTGGGTCATAGGTGATTCAGCCAAGCAGGATCAAATGGATGGCGAGATTGTTTCACGACTGCAGAGCTTTAATGCCCGGCGCAAACTCCGTGCTGCAGCAATTGCTAGTGTGTGGACCAGCACGGTTTTCTTAAGGACTAAAAAGCTCAAATCTTTGCTCGGGTCCCATGACCTTTCACAGGATGAAATCGAGAATCTCAGGGTACATTTTAGAAAATTGTGAGTATGCAAAGCCAACTTATACCTTGGCACTTTGCCAGCAATTGATTGAATAATTGCTGATCAACTGCATATTAATACTATTGCTGTATTAAACCAATATGTACATTTCCATGACAAATATGTGAAAGAAGTGAAGAGTAACAATTCATGACCAACTTAGGAGAGAAAAATCAAGGGAACAAACAACTTCTATATTAAGCCAATAATTCTTGACCCCATCATAAATCAAGCTTTGCATGAGCTCAATTTATCCTATAACCAGTTTTTCAAGATTCTGATAAAGAGTAACATCATAATGCAGATGTGCAAAAGGTGACAATGCCACTCTATCTGAGTTCGAGGAGGTGCTGAAAGCAATGAGAATGTCATCATTACTCCCTCTAGCACCCCGCATCTTTGACCTATTCGACAACAATCGTGATGGAACAGTCGACATGCGAGAGATACTTTGTGGTTTCTCCAGCCTCAAGAAATTACAAGGGGATGATTCTCTTCGTCTGTGCTTCCAGGTACACTACATTGTTTCAATAACACCATACTTATGATATACCCAATATAGTTTTTGAGAATCAAAATTTCTTCTATTTTCTTATGCCTTCTCGGCTATCAGAAGCAACATAAAACATTTGCTCAAACAGATGGATTTCATATAATCTAGACGAAAAAAGAGCCAGCACATAAAACTTAGCTAATACCCTCTTCTTTGTTTGGCCAACAGATGTATGATACAGATCGGTCTGGATGCATTACCAAGGAAGAAGTAGCATCCATGCTCAGAGTAATGCCACTTAACTTTTCACTTTCTAGTTTGTGTTTCTAACTGCTTTAATATAGTATCATGACCATTTGATTTTGTTGAGCAGGCTTTGCCAGATGAATTCCTTCCGGCAGATATCACCGAACCTGGGAAATTGTATGAGATATTCGATCGGATGGATGCCAATAGTGATGGAAAAGTAACCTTCGAAGAGTTCAGAGCTGCTATGCAGATAGATAGCTCCCTCAAAGATGTAGTCCTCTCTTCTCTTCGCCCAGTATAGCTTTCCAACTTTCCACTTATTGTCAACTTTCCAATAAAATTCTGGATTTTTTTTTTCCCTTCGTTGAACTTTTATGTCATAGGAATCAGAAGCCCGGTAATGAAATGAGATGAGAAGATAATGTACTTCTAATTTTTGACAAAAAGTAATGGAACTGTTATTCTTCTTGGCATACTAAACAAGTAAAAGGAAGTCAGGGAAGCCAACTTCGTAGGTTTAAATGAGTAACACCGGTAGCAGAAAACTCAACCCCAGTTTCAATTTAAATTTCATGTTTAAACTTCAAAAACAAAGCGCTGAAAAAAAAGAGAGTTAAAGTTGCAGAATCACTGAAATGGCCTTGCTTTTAACTCCAAAAGAACTATCTGTCCAATGACAACGATATTATGCTAAATTTTATCTCAAAAGTTTCATTATTGCATATCTCCTGCAGATTAAGTTTAGGCATTCTCTTTTGAAGGTACTGAAACTATTCTGTCAAAAGCTCATGCTAGAGAAGATCCCATTAAAGAAATGCCATAAGGATCAGTTTAGATAAGAATTTAATGCGAAGGTGTAAAATTAGAAACTTTCATCTTTTCTTTCCTTCACATTTTCTTTCAAATTGTTTTCTACTTATGTTTTTTCATTGATATAAGCTGTGGAACTTCATATATGATAGTTTAGCAGGATTGTATATAACATAGAGGGTGAGTTCTGTGTTGAGAAGAAAATTGAAGCTTCATGGATAGAAGGGTATAGCCATAGAGAAATAGCAGCTATGCCTCCATTAGCAAGCTGTCACATGTCAAAACACAAACTTGCAAAATTTAACTTTACAATTCCGATTATAAACATTACAAGACTACCATATTAGTAAAGCATACTAATTTATATAGCAAAGAAAGTACAACCACCAAAAGATACCAAACAATCTGAATCTAATATTATTTATCAACAAACATGCCCAGTTGCTATATTGGAATAATATATGGGCACTACAAATCATCATTATCATCCGTACCTCTCATGTCATCACTGCCTCTGTCGTCTGTACTGTCATTGCAATCATCCAGATCTTTTACTTTGTAACTCAGAAAAGTAGGCTCAATAGGGACTGTTACATCCATCCAGCTAAGGTCCTCACCCACCAACACTCCGAGGTCCTCCACCCAATCTCCCATGTTGGCATCCATAGCTTCTAAGCATATAGGGTCAAGCGTAGCTCTCCTAACCCTAGCATTTCTTGCGTCTGGTTGCCTGTTGGCACAAAAAATGGCGAACAAGTTCTAAACAGTTGTAGCATAACAAGTTCAGAAAATAAATGGAAAGTGCTATATCAGGATGAGAGGATTACAAAAGAAAATATACACTTCATATAGGGCGACAAAAGAATTGTATATCTGATTTTCTTATCCAATATTCCCTCTTTTAATAAACTTTTTCCTCCTTTATTTCTTTTTACATTTTTCAGGGAAAGGTTTGCACGGTGTTAATGAAGAGAAGAGGAGAATCATAAAAATGGGCATTATTGGCCACCAAAAAAGGAAATTCATTAACCCCAGTTCCCTTTTATAAAAGCATGGATAGCAGTTGCTTCTTGTATGAGTTTGGAGAGTTGCTTTAGCATGCTTTCAGACTTCTTGCAAAACCATAGTCCTTTGATCTCCTCTCTGTTTCTTTTGTCTAGTCAACTTAAAAGGATTGTTTCCAGATAACCTTAATTAAATGGCAGTAATTAAAAGGAGTTTCCAAACTATTGGCCTGATTATAATGGTTCTCAAAAAATTGTTTTCTGTTTCTGAAAACAAAAAACAGAAAATTCTACAGTAATAGTGTTTGCCAGGGTATTTTTTGTTCTCAATTTTCAAAAAGCTATTAGCTCAAAAATCAACCTGAAAAACAATTTTTTTGGAAACACCAAAAAGGTGTTTTCAGTTGTTTTCAGGTATTTGTTCTCAGAAACAGCTGAAAATACTGCAAACTCACCCTATGAAACCTCGTGCCCCCCTTACTCATTTTTTTACTTACTTTCTTTGATTTCCCCTTGCTTACCATCGATCTTTCTCTCTTATTCTTTTTCACTTTCTGAATTTGGTCATAGTGGAGGGTTGGATGCTTATAGGAAGGTGAGTTTTTCTATCATGGGTACTATGGCTTCAGCCTTGGGGATTTTTACCAGTGGAACGGGTTTTCGAGTGTGGGTGTAGGTTTTTGGGTTTTGTAGGTAGGGTTTTTCAGGTGTGGGTATGGGGTTTTGGGTATCCAAATTTGTTTGTTAGGTATTTTAGGAGAATCATATTCAATTTAAAACAAAACACCAACTCCTCAATATGGCTATGCAGCTTAAGATAAATTGTTTCAGTTGCTTTTCTATGTATAGAAGGTGGAACCATATGAGCTGTAAGTCTACTAGATTGGAAGCTGTAAGGTGGCACATCTTGGCAAAGAAAACTCTGGTGGTACACACCTAGTGAAGTGTAACAGGAGAAAACTCATACAAGAAGTAACTGGTGACACGAGCTATCTCCTCATCTAAAAAAAAAAAATTGAGCGACCTGTTAGCTTGTCAAGCCCAGCAGCCTAGGCCTGGATCAGCCCAGATATTTTTTGTTGTAATTTGGGGCTTGTGATAGCGCATTTACACAAATAAGAAATAAAAACATCCACACAAGACAACAATATTTAATGTGGTATGCCCAACTCCATGCCTACATCCATGGGCAACACCAACCAAAATCCACTATCAATATTATGGATTACAACCACTCTCAATCAAACATCACAAACCAAATTCTGAATCCCAAAGCCACAATACATCAAATGGTGCTCTTACACCAACACACATAACAAACAAGAAAAAGCTTTGTTTTCTAACTCACACTAAACAAAGCTACTCTCTCAAACCCTTTGTAGTTCTGTCTATATATAAGGCTTCAATACCTATTCTTTAGTGGACAAAGAATACCTTTTTCTTTTTTTTTTTTATATAAGTAATGAGAATATATCACTAAAAAGCTCTTGAGTGCATAAAGCATGCACAGCAAGAGAATCAGGGGTTTACAAGGGTAATAGGACTGGAATTCAAAGATAAAGAAGAAATAAAATGCATAGCAGTAATACTAGAAGCGAACCCCCAGGTCCGTGACCACTCAAATAAAGTCATGATGAAGCCTTCCAACACCTGATTCCCTGACTTCCTTCTCCTCCTCAAAAGTATGTCGATTACGTTCATGCCATAAGGTCCACATCAAGCATGGAGGAACTAAGTTCCACACATCTGAATTGTGTCTACCCAACATGTTCCACCAACCACACAAAAGATCCACAACCCTTTTAGGTAAAACCCAATGAATGTTGAAAGAGTGGAAAACAAAGGACCACAACATCCTCGCCATAGGACAATGTATAAGTAGATGGTCCACCAACTCCCCACTACTTCTACACATGCAGCACCAACTCGGCATGCTATAAGAGCATTCCCAATGGGTTGTAAAATTTAAGCCAAATTTTAGCTTTAGGAACTACTTTATCAATTTTGCCTAATCACTTTTTAAAACACCCCCAACCGATTCTTTATTTTCAACTCTATTTTATTATAATATTATTTCTTTACTTATTTTTTATTATATCATTCAAAACTTTCAAACACACAACCCAATAAAATGAGAGAGAGAAAAGGAGAGAACTAATTAAAAATAAAGAATATAATAAAATACTGCTTTGCCTAAGCTATAGTTTCAATAGGAGCGGTTTTGGGGGTTCATAAGCCATATTTTGGCTTAACTGGTATTTTGCCTAACCGGTTGGGAATGCTCTAAGCCCTCCTAATAAGGTTATCAGAAGTCAGGATTTTATCCCAAGTAACACACCATACAAAGAAACAAACCCGACACGGGGCTTTCAACCTCCAAACACTTCTCCAAGGAAATTCCCTCTTGGGAGAACCCCTAAGCACATTGTAGAAAGAAAAAATATCAAACACCCAATCCTTCTTCAAACGCCAACATCCGGATCTGAACTCACAGGGATGTGGGAGGAAAGGAGATTGAGAAAGGAAGCAACAGCCTCCATCTCCCAATCATTAAAATTTGGAACAAAAGACATTCCAATCAGCCCCTCCATTTTGGCGAATTAGAATAGAATCTATAGTTGCCTCTAGGAATGAGACACAAACACACAAAGCAGGGTACTCCTCTTTCAAGGTCCTATCCCCACACCAGCGATCAAGCCAAAACCTAACTCTATTACCGTGGCCCACCCAAAAAGCCACATTTGAAGAAAAGTCTCCCAAACCACCAAAATCCCTTTCCATAAACCACAACCATGGGAATCACGAACCTGCCCCGTACACCAACCCCCGGCTCCAAGCCCAAATCTAGCAACCAACACCCGCCGCCAGAGATGGGAGGCTTCCATCCCAAACCTCCATAACCATTTGCTCAACAAAGCCTGATTAAAAGCTACAAGCTTTCAAATCCCAAGGCCTCCATCAATAATAGGTGAGCAAACAGTATCCCATCCCACCAGATGATGCTTAAACTCCCCATTTGTGTCTCCCCAAAGAAAATTTCTTTGAAGTCTTTCTAGCCTTTTTGCAACACTTACAAGGATGGTAAATAAAGAAAAATAATAAATAGGAAGGCTAGAGAGCATGCTCTTCTCTCTCTTTTTTTTTTTTTTTTTTTATAGGTCTAGAGAGCGTGCTCTTTAGCATAGCAACTCTTCCTCCCTTAGATAAATATAAATGATGCCAGCCAGCTAAACGACGCTCCATCTTTTCAATAATAAGATTCCAAATGGATATGGATTTGAAAGAAGACCCCAAAGGCATTCCAAGGAAATTCATAGGTAAAACCCCTATCTTGCAGCTAAGAATGTCAGCCAAATTAGGCAAATTCTGCACCTCACCAATAGGAATCATCTCGCTTTTCGCCATATTGACTTTGAGACCCGTAACTTCTTCAAAACAGGTCAATATCAAGCGGATATACATTAATTTCTCTGGATCAACATCACAAAACAAGATAGTATCGTCAGCAAAGAGAAGATGCAAAATGCTCAAGCCGCCCTCCCCTACACTACCAACCCGGAAGCCTTTGCTACAACCTTCTTCCTCTGCTCTCCTCAACATCCTACTCAAAATTTCCATCTTAAGTAAGAATAGAAGAGAGGATAAAAGGGTCACCCTGTCTCAAACCTCTCAAACTACCAAAAAATCCCTCAGGAGAGCCATTAATAAGAACTGAAAAACGAACTGTCGAAATGCATGCTCTAATCCACCCCTGCCATTTAACCCTAAAACCCATCCTGCCTAGTAAATGAAGGAGGCAATCCCAATTAATATGATCGTATGCTTTCTCTATGTCCAACGTATGCTTTCTTACTATACAAGGAATACCTTTCTTGTTAGACAAGTAACATAACATTACTATCCTGTAGAGTCTAAAGAGTGAGCTGGAATCCATGGTTTGGAATACATGAACCATGGGTAGTGGACCTGATACAGTCTGTTGGAGAGTTAGGTATATATTGCTAATTACTGAGAAGGAAAATCACTCACTACTTAATGAAGAGAAAGTTCAACAAGAGAGCAAAGAATTAAAGCTTGCATATGATGTAAAAAATGAGTTTGATGCATTGATATTGATCAACCCTCCATAGTTTATGAACTATGAAGTGGAAAAGCTTGATATGATGGTGCCTTCTATGGATCAAAATAAGGTTATATCATTCACAACACTGATTCCACACATTAATTCATCATTTTAGACGAATTTAATGATATGGCAGATCACAAACCTTCTTTGTTCTTAGTGTTGTCAAAGATGCTTCAAGAGTTGGTGCAGGTAACCAGTGCTAGAGTTCTTATTTTTAAAGACTTCAAAATTCAAGGACAAGTTTTCTCCAATAAAAGGAGGCAAAGAGAATTTTATTTTAATTTCGTTTTATTTAATTTTAGAATTCAATTGTATTTTTATTATTAGTCAATTGGATTTAATTGTAATTCTTATAGTTAATTAGATTACTAGTCTTTTATTTAATTTCCTAGAGTCAAGATTATTTTTGTAATTCAATAATTAGGCTTTGACCCAAGTCAATTAGGATTGAAGTTTAGTTCTAGTAGTCTATATAAGTGCATTATTATGCTCCCACAAAGACAAGTTTATGATGAATAAATTTCAGTTGAAACTTTTTTTCGAATAGCATAGTGCTAACTTCAGCCAACCTAAGTGTTAATTCTTAGGGTTTTGTTTTTCTATTTTCTTGCTTCTTGTTGATTCCTAGGTTTATTTTATTTTTTTTCTAGTAGAAATTGTGTTGCATCAGTTTTCATTTTGTCATGTGCCACTTCAAAACTAACGCCTCTCATTTAGTTGTCTAGAAGTCAACCCGCTTCCACCTAACCCAAAATCACCCCACACACACACAAAAAAAAAAAAAAAAAGAAGAAGAAGAAGAAGAAGAAAGGAAAACAGGAGGAAGAAGAGGGGAATGGTGGAGAAGAAATAGACCTTGCCAAAGAAATACAATGCGAACGCAAAATGGGACGCATTTCTTGATCTAATAGTTTTCTATTTTGTCTACTCATCCTTCATCGGTACCTTTGGTGGCCTTCGTTTCTTCAATTTGTTCTCTTTTCCCCCCTATGACAAGATCGGGTATGATTAGCATCAGATTGTGATCAATAGATCATATGACCAATCCAACCCCAACCTTGCTCCTCCACCGTCCTTACATAATTTAGATCCTTTGGCAAAGTGAGATTGTAGGATTGTACAATCCTATGATCCAAAACGCGATTCTAATAACAGTACATGGTAGACCTTTTTTTATATAAAGTAGGGAACCTTAATAAAGAAGAGCCCTTTGAACTCGTCCCTAGGAAATAAAACCTACAGACAACTGACCCCACCCACCAGAACCAGTTAGTGAGTAATTTAGGGGCATTCACCCCTGATGGGCGAAGCAGTTTATGCTCATGTCCGAGAGCAACATTACATATTTGATGTACCTTGATAAATGACAAAGTCTTGCCAGCACAGGTTTTTGTGGCTGCATTGTCATTCTTTCTATCATGAGAATAGAAATCCAAAATGTTCACTGAGTCTGAAACGTCTCACCTATAGGCAAATTTTAATTAAAATGAAGAAAGGCAGAAGATTAGCCACAAGGCATCATTAAATCCGGTGATTCTTGCAAGAATTGTTTGGATCAGATCAGTGAAATGACTACTTGCTCAATGACTAAATCTGATTATAATAATCAAAATATCGAAAATTTAATCATGGCTCGACGTCACATAAATTCATGACATGATTGTAAAATATTAAACAGAAAGGACCAATAAAACATCTAGAATCCACAGGTGCTTCGAGTCCTATGGTATTATAAATATAGCAGCAAAAAGAGGATGGCCAATTTACCTCTCTTGAAGGCGCAAGTTATAATGAACAAATATGAGGTCATTCAACCTCTGATGCTCCAACCGGTTCCTCTTCTTCAAATGGATACGTTCAAACATGCTCCAACTCCTCTCACATCGGGTGATACTACAAGTTTGACTTAATATCCTGACAGCTAAGCGTTGTAAATCTGGGTAATCAGCTGCATATAGTGACCACCAAGTAGCTGCAAAACGAGACTTTCTCATTTTTACTTAACTATGCACCATAAAGGACTGGAAACTTGGAAAGAACAACTGATAAAATCACCTGGAGCCAATGACTCTCGACCACGTAATGCCACAGGTCGACCAAAATCCCCTACAGCTCCCTCATAGAAATTTATGTTGCTTGTAATCATATCCTGAGCTGTTAAATCAGGCTCTAAGGTTTCAATGCAATCAAGTAAGCCCTTTTGGATGACTTTGTTAGATGAGAAACTGGGGTTATAAAATATGGAGGGGTTCAAGTAGTATGCAGCTGCATGAAGCGGGCTATGAAATTCCTCCTGCCAAATACGATCAATAACCTCCAAATATGGCAAGTAGTCAGATTCCTTGTTGTTAAATGCAACAATGATGCTTTTCTTTGCTTTTTCCATCACATCATATATGTATCCAATAGATGGCTTCTCTCCGCATTCCATAAGCTGTAAAACAGAAAGTAAGGGCTTTGTCACCTTTAAAGTTTGATCACACATTGACCAGAAGAGTGGCTCCACAATAATCTCTGCCACCTCAAGTCCTGCCCTTAGCTTAGAGAAATTTGACTGCATCCAAGTAGCTCCAGTATCCAACATCATGATGAAGATGGCCCTTCAAAAAGAGACAATGCCTTGCAGTGTCAAAAAGATGGAAGCAAACCTGGTGGTTGCAAGTTGGATAATATCTCTTCCACCAGTTTTCTTCCTCATTAAATTGAGGACCCAAGCATTGTTATAAACAAACTGAGTTACCTGTTTAGCCTTTGCCAAAACCTCTTTTATCACATCCATTTTTCCAATTTCCTCAAGCACTAAGTCAATACAATGTGCTCCACAGGCAGTGCAGAAAAAGGTTTTGTATTTCTCCATTAAAAGTTTTCCTGCAGCTTTAAAACTGGAGGACGTATCTATCAGAAAATTGATAATATTCTTTTGCCCAACTTCTTGAACAACACCATCAAATATATTTAGAAGTGCCTCAGGAGAAGTGATGTCTGGTGCATCAACAGATTTTAGGAACACAGTACCCTTTGGACAATAAACAAAGAAGTTTATAACTGTACGACCAGTTCTGTCCATCCACCTATCAACCATTACTGAACACCCAGTCACCTCCCAAGACTTTCTTAGTTCTTCACCATATTCACTCACATCCTGAACACTCCTTTTCAGCAATTTACCCCTCAAAGAATGATAAGAAGGCATCTTATAACCAGGGCCTACAGAAGCAATTGCATCAGCCATCTCTTGAAAATACTGTGAATTTGCAGCAGTAAATTGAATGCCAGCTTCATACAAAAATCTCGCAACAGCCATATCAGCTTGATCCATGCTCTCCTGGGAAGCAAAACTCTGGTGTATCGGTTTAGCAGCAACAGCTGCAACAGTTGAAAAATATTGCTTCTTCTGTCTCTTAGAGCGATTGGAAATTCTTTCCACAACCTCTTTTCCCCTTCTCCTGCCAGTGCCTCGAGTAGAAACTATGTTCTGAAGCCGCACCACATCGCCATCATCTCCTTCTTCCCTACCCTGAATATATGACATGGAATCCTTGCTACTTTTTGATCCTTTCTGCTTCTTTAATCTTTCCAAAACTTTAAAACCTAGATGCTGTTGCATCTGTACTTTAACCTCTTCAGGTACTTCCTCACATGGAGCTACATTCCCTCTTTCCCCAGCTAAATGTTGCTTCAGTCTAGAAATTCCACCACCAAGCATAATTTTATGACAATATTTGCACTTTATCTTTTGGCGACCACCATTTACCATAATTCCATGGGCCCAACCAGGATCAGAAGCTCGGGGAGGTGCCAAACCCTAGTAAGATATGCACAGTCAACAATCAAACATAGCACAAATATATAACTACAGGAATACATTAATTCACATAAGTATATGACAAAGACTTAGATTTCAAGTTCTAAAGGTTTAGAATAGACAAATCAAAAGCCTGAAAAGAAATGTGAACATATATTAGTGCTTACTTGATTATCCTTGTGTTGCATAGTTGAGAAAGTGTCAAAAGACTCTTGAGTTTCCAACATCAGCTGTTAATACTCTATTTTCGAGTCACAAAAACACAACAAAATGAAAAGCATAATCCATGAGAAGAGAACATAAGAACACCTTTAAAAAAAATCTATTTTAAGGACTCAGCAAAGTCTAGAGCTAATAAATTTGCAAAATTTGTGAAGAATGGAATTCATAAATTACATTAATGTGCAGGGACCATAGAGGGTACAGAGTCCAAACAAGAAAACTTTAAAAAATTTGTCACTAATAATAAATATAACTACAAAGTTATATACGTATATGCATATGGACAGCAAATCTAAGCCAGGCAGTGGACCAGAGTCCCTATTGAAGGACTACGCTTTGACTGCAGAATTGTGCACTCCCAGGGGACTCGTGCTTTAACAAAGGCCTGACTCTTGGATTCATTCATGCTTCCACCATTTACAACAGCATTTCAATTGGGACTATAATGACCTAAAATAATTATTAGTGATTTTCCAACTCATTCGCTCTAGCCATTCAAAAAATTAGAAAATTCTTTAGATCATTTATAAAATATGATAATATCATAAATGTGAGTGTTATGTTTCTTAGTAATGTCTAATTCAAACACAACAAACCAATTTGGAGCTGTGATATCATTCATGGCCGTCAATAACCAAAAGTACCATCACCATTTTTTTTTTTTTTTTTTGATAAGTAGTAAAATTTTATTGATAGTAAAAAAACTTAGTACATAAGGAATATACTATAAGCATGAACAGGTTACAAGCAACCATCAATAAAGTCTAACAGAGAAAGAGAGGGCTGACTACTCATAGCCGCCATCCATTCCAAAATAGTGTGAAGAAGAACCAATTTTAACTCCGTAGAGTGTCGTTCTGAAACTTCAAAAGTCCTCCTATTTGCTTTCCAAGAAAGCAAAGACAATATAGAAATTAGAACCTTTTTTATCATATGATTCATATTAAAATGTTGATAAATATAACATCTTCCTATAGCAAAGACGTTTGCTTTCTTGATCCTATTTTGTTTTTCTTTAAAAAATGTTCTAAAGATTCAATTTTTAAATTTCCTAAAGTTTTTATTTTATTTTATTTTTTTTATCATTTCTAACAATCAAATGAAGCTTTCAGGAAAATGCCCACCAGAGATATGACATTATGAAATCCATATGTTTACTTCTTATACTCAAGTCTATAAAATAAAAAATAAAAAATACATAACAAAGCTAAATTCAGCTACATTTTAATAGTGGATACAAGAAAATTCAGCTCATCTTAATGACAAATTGACAACAAAATTATCAATACAGAAAAAAAATTTAAAAGAACCAAAAAAAAATAAAAATTAAGCAAACAATGAAACAAGCAGACCAAATGCTGTGTTAAGTAAAACTTGGCTGAGTCCTAAAGTTTACAGTCCAAAGTAACAAGAAAATCCTAAATATAACATTCAGTTCTTTCTTTTTTCCCTTCATTTTCTCACCATCCAAACAAGGCATGAAAAATAACATGAAACTTTTTTTTTTTTTTTTTTGATGATGAAGAAATATAACTTGTTAAACAGTAAGCAAAATTGAGAAAATGAAAGTTGAGAATAATTCATATAATTAACCCCAAAAAAGATTTACCCTTACTACGATTCATCTATAACTAAATTAAAATACTTAATTTTGTTATGAATTGAAAAATCAATAAGAAATCCTTACTCGGAAATTTTCCGAATTCCGGTACGAGACTGGAGTGCCGAAATATCGTGATCCTCGTCCGAGACATCAGATCCGAAGCTCGAGACGGAAAGAGGATAAGTCTACAGGAGCGAAGAAAGCAAACCGGTACAGAAACCTATCGGAATAGAAGTGATTTCGGGGGGATCGGAAACAGCGAATTTGGAGGATATTTTACAATGAGAAAGCGTGTCGGCAATTGTTTCGGCTTCAGAGTGGAGCGGAGAGAGATAACGTTCTATGATCACTTGTATAGTTTCGCTTAACATAACACTGTTATCGTGCCGTTTCGTTTCGTGTCACGTGTTACTCTCCGCTTAGCAATGTGATTCGGGCAATTTTTTTTTTTTCAATTTTTTCAACCATCATAATTTACAAATTTTAGATTAAAATTTGCATTTTTTTGCATTTTGAAAGATTCAAATTCAATTCAAATCATAAACATATATTACGAATGGTGTCTGTTATTAAAAAATGTTTAAACAAAAAGATGTTATCTAATTTAGAGTGTGTGATATAATTTTTATATATAATAGATATATGTGTCGAAATATACATGATGTTATTGTTATTATAATACTTTATAATTACTTTCTATTAAATACATCATCCTAAATAAATGTATGGTTTAAATTTAAATGGAATGTTTTAGAAAATGTAAGTTTTAATTTGAATTTACCCATAAAATATGTGGTTTGAAATGACATTTGCCTTGTTTTTAGGGTTTTTTTGTTTTTAAGCTATATCGTTGGGAATTATTATGTTACATTAAAATTTCTTTTTGTTGAATTTTATAATAGGTAAAGAGTGGCATCAATTTAAAAAGACGTCAAAACGGTACATACATAGTTTGGAATTGTGTATAAGATCGTGAATGTAACAGAGGCATTAGCCATGTTTGATACACCATTTTCAAAAACTATTTCCTTGTTTGTAAATCAGAAAATGTGGATCCCTTCGAAATTTTTTATGTTTGGCAAACTAGTTTCAATTTTTAATCTCAAAAAACGGAATTTTTTTTGTATGGGTCGCATGCCATTTTTCAGGTCTGACCCTATTTTGGCCTTTTTTGAATCAAATTTGTTTTCCTTGTTTTATTACCGTTGTCATTAATATTTATGGTCATGCCATTAATTACATTTTTACACACCCGTGTCTCTCTTCGCTACCATACACAAAACACGAATCCCTCTCTCCTCCATTACACAACTTTGATCTATGCTTACCCTCATTCACTCACTCTCCAACTACCCTGTGTCTCTCTTCTTCATTCACTATGTGCAAATGCCAATCAATCGTACGTTTTTCATTTTTCCTTTTTAGAATTACTAAAACAATCTACACATTGGACTTAAAGACTATATATTGTCCTTATACATGTATGAAATTCGAATATATTCTGGTCGACTAACAAAGTAACAAGCCTTGATAAAACAGATTAGTCCCTATACTTTATGCCAAGTTTAAGATAAGTGTTAGGTACAGTATCCTATGACTACTTTAGTTTGAAACATGGATCTAGTAAATAAACACTAAAATCTATAGTTCACATTCGTTGTATTTGTACACAAGTGTCTTTGACCTCTAATATACTCGAAGTTGATTTTCCCAAGCAATGTAAATGTAATCGTAGTCTTATACCTGCAATATTAATGGCCCTGGGACTGTGAGGCCACTCCTCCTCTTCTGCACCATATTCTTAATATAAATTTTATTGGAACGAATGCAATTGAGCATTACAACTGTAACTCTAAGTGAATAGTGCAAGATTGAAAGAAACGCACAAGGTTAGTTGCAACTTGCAAGATTGCAATTTGCAAGAATAGGAGCCAAGTTAGTTTGGATGGCAAGAGATGCCAAGAAGTGGAGCCAAATTAGTTATAAGTTATTAGTTAAATATTTTGGATTTGTAAATGACTAGCATAAATACTTGAAATCCCTAGCATTTCATAGTTGAAGAAACAAGTCATAACTTTTCTCTCTTTCTCAATTCTCCCTTCTTCTTTTTGGAGGGTGACTATTTCCAAAGTCAAACTATATTCCTTCCCTTTTCATTTCCACTAGACCCAGGAAGGATTCATTACAATTTTTTGGCACCTTCTCAGCCTCCAAGCATGTTCTCCTCAAGTCCATGCCATGACATCATTCTTGATCATACCCAGCATATCAAACTTCATCAATTAGCCGTCCTGTCCTTCCCATATTGCCCAAGGTGTCCTTTAAAACTGCGTCCATAATGGTTATGTGCTACTCTAAGCCACGGAATCCTTCATCATCCTCTTCATCGTGGATCGTCATTTGATGCACTGTCCTGCAGACAGATAATTATCCTAAAGCCATGTTGAGAGAATTTGGGCATCGGATTAGTGCACAAAGAAGTATTCTGAATGAGGGTGTCACACCCTTTATAATGACCAGAAAAGAAACTCCAACATAGAAATGATTGGTTAGAAGAAAAATTAAAAATAAATTCATACTGAAGTAAACTGCCAAGCAACTAAGAGATCAGTACAACACTAGTATAAAACTAGTTGTCATTTTTCTAAATTACTTTTCATTTTTTTCCAATCCAAGATATTACAAAGAAATGATTCAAGGAAGTAATGTAAACCGGAAGTACAAGTAAACAGCACAACAAATCAGTTAAGCTTCAGAAGGCCAAACACTACAGGTGCATGATAGCCACGTTGTCAATAAAAATGATGTAATGAATGATTGAATTCTCTTTTTGGTCTCTAGCAAGAATAAAGCTTTCATCCAATGCTCCAGTGCATTGGATGAGACATGGGAGTTACACATAATCATTTTTGGATATGTGTTGTGTGCTGTCGCATGCAAGCCAAACTCCAGCAATCAATATGTATCAATAATTGATAAACAACCACAGTAAACTTTTATCCACAATATCCTGTTACATTGCACTTGTCAGCTTGATGGAAATGATGTATATCTTGCTAGTTACGACAAAGTTGATTTACAATACTCTCATGAGACATCAATTGAAGAACAAGCTAGGACAATATGACATACATCCACTATTTTCTTCTACGTGGATCCCGGCTGAGTCCATGCTTCTTTAAAGTTTTGATATAATTTCTCATGAGGGTAAATTTGTTGCTACCAAGCTGAAAAAAATAATCCCATGAATATATCCCAGTTTTATGCAAGTCATCAAAAACTATCCTGAAACATCAACCCAATTAATACATCATCACATCATCATTAGGAACAATTTGTACCAAATACAGTTTTGAAAACAAAATTTAAATAATGATGCCCAAACTTAATTAAACTCACAGTACCTTACCCCGTAGTTTCCTACAGGTTCTGCAGACATGATTCCCACATGACGCCTTCCAGATATCACCTGGTTCAGACCAAGTGGAAATCATAAATGAAACATACACTGCAATAATCAGTTCATTTAGAAGTTTAATAGATTTAGTGGATAGAGAAAGATTTTGTCCACTAAAAAATAAAATTCCAATGTAGTCGTGCATTTCCAGAAAAAAAAAAAAAAATAAAACAGAAAAAAAAAAAAAAATTCTAAATTTGTTCACTACTAGCTCCAACCAGTTCTCCCAAAAACTTAAGCTGTTACGAAATAGTGAATTTAATCATTTAACTATTATTCTAACATCTAGACTTATAAGAGAATATGTTATAATAAGTGTATCAAGGGTGCGAGTTTTCACGATATCTATTTATTTTGACTATTCCATCAACCAAACTATTCCTCCGTTCGTTTCTCCATCTTGGTCAATGGTAGCCCTTGTGGTTTTTTTCAGAGTTCTCGGGGAATCCGCCAAGGGGATCCGTTGTCTCCAATGTTGTTTGTTATTGTCATGGAGGCCTTAAGCAGATTGATTGATAAGGCAATTGGTGCTGGTATGTTATCTGGCTTCTCTGTGGGTGGGGTGGACTCTTTTCCTCTGGAGATATCTCATTTACAATTTGCTGAGGATACGCTCATATTCTGTGAGGCAGATTCGGATCAGCCGTTCCATTTGCGATCTATCCTTGTTTGGTTTGAAGCTACTTTAGGCTTGTGGGTTAACTTGGGTAAATCGGAATTGGTTCAAGTTGGTGATGTGCCATTCTTAGAGGAATTAGCAGATATTCTGGGGTGCAAAACAATAACATTACCTATGAAGTACTTGGGTCAACCTTTGGGGGCAAAATTCAAGTTGAAAGATATCTGGACTCCGATTGTCGAAAAGATGGAACGTCGTTTGGTAGGGTAGAAGAGGATGTACCTCTCTAAGGGAGGTCATCTTACTTTATTAAAGAGCACACTTTCGAATTTGCCTACGTACTTTTTGTCTCTTTTTCCTATTCCTGCTGAGGTGGCCAAGCGGATTGAAAAAATTCAAAGAAATTTCCTTTGGGGGTTTACTGAGGAGGTAGACAAATTCCATTTGGTTAAATGGGAGGTGATTTGCAGCCCATATTCGCATGGAGGTTTGGCCATAAAGAACCTAAGAAAGTTTAATGAAGCTTTACTAGGGAAGTGGTTGTGGCGTTTTGGGACAGAAAGGGAGGCTCTTTGGCGGAAGGTTGTAATGGCAAAGTATGGTTCTATGGATGGAGGGTGGATGTCTAAAGTACCCACTAGGCCGCATGGAGTTGGTTTGTGGAAATCTATTTGTGCTAGATGGGATAATTTCTGCAAGCTATTGAAGTTTGAAGTGGGGGATGGTCCTCTTATTTGATTTTGGGATGATGTGTGGTGTATTGAGCAGCCTCTGAAGCTTGCATATCCAGAGTTGTATCATATTGCTTGTAACAAAGAAGCTGTAATGGCTGACTTTGTACACTTTCGAGGTGATTATGTGCATTGGGAGGTAATTTCACTCGGTTGGTTCAGGATTGGGAGATTGAGTCTCTCTCATCCTTTTTGGAAGTATTGGATTCAGCCAAGATCAAAAGATATGAGCAGGATAAGATGTGTTGGCAACCTTCTCCGTCTACAGGATTTCAGGTAAAGTCCTTCTATAAACAGATTAGTTCTACTAGGGCTGGCTCTTTCCCTTGGAATAACATTTGGAAGGCTAAGGTTCCCCCAATGGTGGCCTTCTTCTCTTGGACTGCAGCTTCAGGCAAAATCTTAACTTTGGATAATTTGCGTCGTCATGGAATCATATTAGCCAGCTGGTGCTGCATGTGTAAGGCTGATGGGGAATCTATCGACCATCTTCTTCTTCACTGCCCTTACGCTAAGGAGTTATGGGATATGATTTTTGTTTTGTTTGGAATTCATTGGGTGATGCCTAAGCAAGTTATTGAGGTGTTGTTGCTGGCAAGGGAGTATGGGGAGACACCAGAATCTTGTGATTTGGAAGGCCATTCCACATTGCTTGATGTGGTGTATTTGGAGAGAGCATAATGCAAGAATTTTTTAGGGCTGTGAGCTAAGTGTTGTGGAGATGAAACACCTATTCTATCGCACTCTTATGGATTGGATGTCAGAAATAGGCTTAGTTAGATTCTCTAATATGCTTGAATTTATAGATTATTGTTCTTTGAGCTGATTGTATTCTTTCGCCTTGTATACGCCTAGTGTACTTGGTCTTCTTCAATAAAATTTATTACTTATCAAAAAAAAAAAAAAAAAAAACACATACAATATGTATAACATATACTACTAATTTGGTTTACAGAAAAAAATCCAGCAAAAAAAAAAAAAAAAAAGTTTTTAAAAAGTATAGAGATAAAAGATTGTTGTAACAATCACCTTTTCATGAATAAAAATTTGCTTTTAAAAAACTAGGTGAATTCTGGACAATATAGCTTCTTAGGGATACATCAGTGGTCCTTGGAGCAACCACAATGACCCTTCTCCCTCCACCCCCACCTCCCCAACAACCCCACCACAACTTCCTACATCCACAACCATATCCTATCCCTCACTTCCCCCAAGCATACCCTCAACCTATCTACTATAACCCTGGTCCAGCACCATTTCCGGCACTGCACCCACCTATTCCTTATTCCCAAGTAATCCAAACCCCACCTTCCAATATTACCCACCCTAACATATCTCAAAGACCTACCAGATTCCAATCATCCCAACCAAGCAATCAAAACCCACACACTAGAGGCCCTGTTCTGGGAGTAGAAAACAGGGGCGGTGCAATGCCTATTGGGTATGAGTTTTGCATAGACTCAAAGATGTTTAAGCTCGCATTTGACGGGGGTAGAGTAGACCCTTATCATATTATGGAACGCAGAGGCCGATTTAGAGGGTCTCTGTGGGTCGGCATCACGGGTTTAAGGTGGATTTTAGACATTTTTGCTAAAATCAGAACCACGAACCAAACTCTTGAAGGTTTCTTTGTGTTCCACAGAGATGGTTATAGAGTTCTAGAGTTTAGTTGCCTTGCAAATAGTGGGGGCAGATTTGTGGAGATTACAGAGTACCATAGCGGTACTCATCGAGGTAGTATAAGAATTCCGGAGGGCAGGAAAGGTGCAGGGTGGTCAGTCTTCGAGTTTCAGATTCGCAAGAGTTTTTTGGGTGAATCCCAGCAGCTCTCGGCAGTCCCAGCGAGCTCCGGTAGAGTTTCAGTTGATGGGGTGACGGCGGAAAGGGCTGGGTCTTCTCGGACAAAATCGCGAAAATCTCGCACCAAATCCGTGTCAGATTCGATTCCGTCTGTTATGGAAAATGGAAAGTCAAAATTGGCGATTAATGAATCACGCCCGATCCGGGCTTTCCATTTTGAGTGGAAACTGAAATCTAGAACACTCCGGATCTCGTTGAATCATGGGTATAGGAGAAAGGTAAATTGGGTGGGTTTTAATGAAGGAGTTGGGCCTAAAGCCCAGAAGGCAGAGGCGGGTTTAATACTGAATGGGCCTCTAACTAATTTATTAAGAAATGCCCAGACCAAAGAGGATGAGCCGGTCTTTTTAGAGGCCCAAGCCCATGAATTGGGGGCAGAAACCCATAACCCAGTGGGTCTTAAGGATAAAGAGGCAGCAGCTCCGAGTGATGACGAGGGGAGTGGGTCGGGGTTGCTTTGGGAACTCGGGCAAAAGGATCCTCCGATCGATGCTCAGAGTCGTGGGGTTGACCCAACACAAGCATTGCCGGCGACGGCGGCGGCGGCGCAGACGCAACCTGGAGTGGCAAGCCACCTACTCCGATCGGTGGATTTGGAAGAACCGAGAGCGATCGATGCTCAGAGTCGTGGGGTTGACCCAACACAAGCATTGCCGGCGACGGCGGCGGTGACGCAGGCGCAACATGGAGTGGCAAGCCACCTACTCCGATCGGTGGATTTGGAAGAACCGAGAGCGATCACTCACCTCGAGAAAGCTGCCGAGACTGAATTTGAAGGAGGGATCTATCTTGATGGTGCTCTGGTCTCGGGCTCTTCTCCTGAGAGTGCAGCTCCTCATGCGATGGTGGGTTTGGAGTGTGATATGGACCCTGCGGCTCGTGTTTTGGAGTTGACTGAGTTTGAGGCTGAACCACAGTCTCCCATGGTTTGCAAACCACTGGCCATTATTGAGCCTTCTGTGCAGAAGGATATGTTCTCAGGAAACTCGGGAGGAAAGTTGCGAAGGGGTGGTAAGAGGTCCAAATGGGTGAGTGACCAATATAAAGAAATTCTGTAAGTTGATGGGTTTTCCAATTGATAGCCATGAGCAGCAATGTTTGGATTTATTAAGAAAAATTGAGGCTACCAGAGATAGTAAGATGGGTGAGATGGGCTTGAGGAAAGGGACAGTGTCAAAATTGAAAGGTGTCCGTGAATTGAAAAATCTTCGCTTCTTCAGTGAATTATGAAGGTAAGAGGAGAACCTGTTGAGGTTGATGTGTCAGGTAAATTTGGGTCTTATGTTTTTTTATGAAGCTAAAATTATTAACTTGGAATGTGAGGGGTCTAAATGATCCCAAAAAGAGGGTTGTGTTGAAAAACTGGTTGAGGACGTGGAAAGTGGATGTGATATGTCTGCAGGAAACAAAGTTAGATAAGGTGGATGGGAGGCTCATTCACAGTATTTGGGGTAATAGGTTTGCTGGATGGGAAGTTCTTAATGCTGATAACACAGCTGGGGGTGTTCTTTTACTTTGGGATAAGCGTGTGGTGGAGCGGATCGACTCTATAGTGGGCAGGTTTTCTGTGTCGTGCCAATGGAAGAGTTTAGTAGATGGTTTTGAATGGGTTGGCACGGGCGTGTATGGCCCGAATAGGGATGATTCTAGGTCTGAGCTTTGGGCTGAGTTGTCAGAGATTAGGCATCAGTGGTCTCAGCCGTGGTGTATTTTTGGTGACTTTAATGTGGTTAGGTTCCCTAGTGAACGGAGGGGCTGTGTCAGAGTTACTCCTGCTATGGTGGAATTTTCTGATTTTATTGAAGGGTCCAACTTGATAGATTTACCTTTAAATGGAGGGTTGTATTCATGGTGCAATGGTTCAACAAACCCATCCATGTCTAGGATTGATAGGGTGTTGGTCTCTACTGATTGGGAGGAGCATTATCCCGATGTAGTGCAGAAGTTAATGCCTAAGCCTATCTCTGATCATAATCCGGTGTTGTTGGAAGCTGGAGGCATGGCGAGAGGGAAGAGTTCGTTTAAATTCGAAAATATGTGGCTTCAAGCCCCGGATTTTGTTGATAAAGTGAAGGAATGGTGGTCAGGATACTCTTATAGTGGTACTCCTAGCTTTGTATTGGCTCAAAAGTTGAAGGCTTTGAAGGGTGATTTGAAAGAGTGGAATAAGCGGGTGTTTGGCGATGTGGGTATCAAAAGACAGCAGTTGGAGTGTGAGTTGCAGGCTTTTGATGACAAGGAAAGCCGTTCTAGTTTGTCTCTTGAAGAGCACATCTTGCGAGATGTTTGTAGAGCTGAGCTTGAGAATGTGGCTCAGTTGGAAGAAGTTTCGTGGAGGCAAAAGTCTAGAACTTTGTGGTTAAAGGAAGGGGATAACAACACCTAAATTCTTCCATAAGATGGCGAATTCGCACCGGCGGTACAATTATATGGATAAGGTGGTAGTTGATGGTGTTGTTTATGAGGAGGAGTCTGAGATCCGAGAGAAAGTGGTTCACTTCTATGAATCCCTTTATCAGGAGTCTGAGACGTGGAGACCTATGGTGGATGGGTTAGAGTTTGATGGGATCACTGCAACTGAGAGTGCTTTGTTAGAGCGTAAGTTTGGAAAGGATGAGGTTCTTCAGGTGGTTAAAGATTTGCAGGGTGATAAGGCCCCTGGTCCAGATGGCTTCACTATGGCTTTCTTCCAGAAGTGTTGGTCGGTAATTGAGGAGGATGTTATGGGTTTTTTTGACGAGGTGTATCATCACTGTAAGTTTGAGAGATCTCTCAATGCTTCCTTCATTGCCTTAATTCCCAAGAGGCAAAATGCTTCTAATATTCGGGATTTTCGTCCGATTAGCCTTATTGGGAGCATCTATAAGCTGTTAGCTAAGGTGCTTGCTAATAGGTTGAAAGGTGTCCTGGATAAGCTGATTTCTGAGTCTCAAAATGCCTTTGTGGGAGGGAGGAAGATTTTGGATTCAGTCTTAATTGCGAATGAATGCTTGGATAGTCGTCTTAAGAGTCGTAATCCGGGGGTCATTTGCAAGTTAGATATCGAAAAGGCTTATGATCATGTGAATTGGTCTTGCCTTTTGCACCTTATGGAGAGGATGGGCTTTGGTAGGAGGTGGAGGCTTTGGATTGAAGCCTGCATTTCTTCGGTCCAATTTTCAGTCCTGGTTAATGGGTCTCCTGAAGGTTTTTTCAGTTGTTCCCGTGGGCTTCGCCAGGGGGATCCTCTTTCCCCATTATTGTTCCTTCTAGTGATGGAGGTTTTGAGTAGGATGCTGAATAAAGTGGAGGAGGAGGGTCTTATTCAAGGTTTTAGGGCGGGTAATAATGCAGTGGATGGCTTATGTATTTCTCATCTTCTTTATGCTGATGACACCATTCTCTTTTGTGATGCGGATCCGGATAAATTGCTATATGTTCGGATGGTGCTTACTTGTTTTGAGGCTGTAACTGGGCTACGGGTGAACATGGCAAAGAGTGAAATGGTTCCGGTAGGGGAGGTTCAGAATATTTCAGAACTAGCGGAGTCCTTATGTTGTCACATTGGCGGTTTGCCTTTGTCTTACCTTGGTATGCCATTGGGGGCCTCGTATAAAGCAGTGGCGGTTTGGAATCCTATTATTGAGAAGCTGGAGCGTCGTCTTTCGGGATGGCAGAAGCTGTACTTATCTAAAGGGGGTCGGCTAACCCTTCTGAAAAGTACGTTATCTAGCCTTCCAACCTATTTCCTTTCCCTATTCACTATCCCTATTAGTGTTATGCGCAGAATTGAGAAAATGCAAAGGGACTTTCTATGGGGTGGCCTGGGAGATGAGGTTAAGCATCACTTGGTGAGTTGGGATAAGGTTTGTGCTCCTAAAGAAGTGGGGGGTCTCGGGGTGCGGAGTTTGGTTTTGACTAATAAAGCCCTTCAGGGGAAATGGTTATGGAGGTTTGGGTTGGAGGGTCATCACTTGTGGCGGCGTGTTCTAGTGGCGAAGTTTGGTTCCTGATTTAGGAGGTTGGCGCACTAATTCTAGTCGAGGTCCGCATGGTTGTGGGCTTTGGAAAGGAATTATGTCCGGTTGGGATGATTATTTTCAGCATGTGGAATTTGTGGTTGGTCAAGGAACTCGTATTAGTTTCTGGAAAGACAAGTGGTGTGGGGATACATCCTTGATGGTTCTGTTCCCTATCTTATTCACTTGTTCTGCCAATAGAGAAGCTACAATTGCTGAAGTTTTGAGTGGTCCAGATTCAGCGGGAGTTCGGGAGTGGAATGTTACTTTTGTGCGAGACTTTAATGATTGGGAGGTGGATGTGGTAGCGGAGTTTTTCCAATTCCTTCACTCTTATAAGGATCCCTATTGTTGCTCCTAATATGGCTCCTGATGGGCTGCGATGGAAGCTGTGTAAGGATGGGGCTTTTACTTCTCGTTCTTTTTATTATGCTTTGATTGATAGGCGGGGGGTGAGTTTCCCTTGGAAAAGCATATGGCGGGTTAAAGTTCCTCCTAGGGTGGCGTTTTTTGTTTGGACAGCGACTTGGGGTCGCATCTTGACTTGTGACAATCTTATGCGGCGAGGATATACGATGGCGGGGTGGTGTTGTATGTGTTGTTGTGATGGGGAAAATGTGGACCATTTGTTATTGCATTGTAATGCAGCTCAAAAGCTTTGGAATTATGTTCTTCGTAATTTCCGGGTCCATTGGGTTTTGCCAAGGCAGGTGGCAGATTTGCTATTTGGGTGGCATAATTGGTTTGGTAAACATCATTCTCACATTTGGAATCTAATTCCTTTGTGTCTAATGTGGACGGTGTGGCGAGAGAGGAATTTGAGAACTTTTGAAGACTTGTCGAGCTCTCCGGATCAGCTGCTTGGCACCTTTGTGACT
>OU015762.1:21605833-21629953 GCA_907173295.1 Fagus sylvatica | reverse complement strand
TAAAAATAAAGAATATAATAAAATACTGCTTTGCCTAAGCTATAGTTTCAATAGGAGCGGTTTTGGGGGTTCATAAGCCATATTTTGGCTTAACTGGTATTTTGCCTAACCGGTTGGGAATGCTCTAAGCCCTCCTAATAAGGTTATCAGAAGTCAGGATTTTATCCCAAGTAACACACCATACAAAGAAACAAACCCGACACGGGGCTTTCAACCTCCAAACACTTCTCCAAGGAAATTCCCTCTTGGGAGAACCCCTAAGCACATTGTAGAAAGAAAAAATATCAAACACCCAATCCTTCTTCAAACGCCAACATCCGGATCTGAACTCACAGGGATGTGGGAGGAAAGGAGATTGAGAAAGGAAGCAACAGCCTCCATCTCCCAATCATTAAAATTTGGAACAAAAGACATTCCAATCAGCCCCTCCATTTTGGCGAATTAGAATAGAATCTATAGTTGCCTCTAGGAATGAGACACAAACACACAAAGCAGGGTACTCCTCTTTCAAGGTCCTATCCCCACACCAGCGATCAAGCCAAAACCTAACTCTATTACCGTGGCCCACCCAAAAAGCCACATTTGAAGAAAAGTCTCCCAAACCACCAAAATCCCTTTCCATAAACCACAACCATGGGAATCACGAACCTGCCCCGTACACCAACCCCCGGCTCCAAGCCCAAATCTAGCAACCAACACCCGCCGCCAGAGATGGGAGGCTTCCATCCCAAACCTCCATAACCATTTGCTCAACAAAGCCTGATTAAAAGCTACAAGCTTTCAAATCCCAAGGCCTCCATCAATAATAGGTGAGCAAACAGTATCCCATCCCACCAGATGATGCTTAAACTCCCCATTTGTGTCTCCCCAAAGAAAATTTCTTTGAAGTCTTTCTAGCCTTTTTGCAACACTTACAAGGATGGTAAATAAAGAAAAATAATAAATAGGAAGGCTAGAGAGCATGCTCTTCTCTCTTTTTTTTTTTTTTTTTTTTTATAGGTCTAGAGAGCGTGCTCTTTAGCATAGCAACTCTTCCTCCCTTAGATAAATATAAATGATGCCAGCCAGCTAAACGACGCTCCATCTTTTCAATAATAAGATTCCAAATGGATATGGATTTGAAAGAAGACCCCAAAGGCATTCCAAGGAAATTCATCGGTAAAACCCCTATCTTGCAGCTAAGAATGTCAGCCAAATTAGGCAAATTCTGCACCTCACCAATAGGAATCATCTCGCTTTTCGCCATATTGACTTTGAGACCCGTAACTTCTTCAAAACAGGTCAATATCAAGCGGATATACATTAATTTCTTTGGATCAACATCACAAAACAAGATAGTATCGTCAGCAAAGAGAAGATGCAAAATGCTCAAGCCGCCCTCCCCTACACTACCAACCCGGAAGCCTTTGCTACAACCTTCTTCCTCTGCTCTCCTCAACATCCTACTCAAAATTTCCATCTTAAGTAAGAATAGAAGAGAGGATAAAAGGGTCACCCTGTCTCAAACCTCTCAAACTACCAAAAAATCCCTCAGGAGAGCCATTAATAAGAACTGAAAAACGAACTGTCGAAATGCATGCTCTAATCCACCCCTGCCATTTAACCCTAAAACCCATCCTGCCTAGTAAATGAAGGAGGCAATCCCAATTAATATGATCGTATGCTTTCTCTATGTCCAACGTATGCTTTCTTACTATACAAGGAATACCTTTCTTGGTAGACAAGTAACATAACATTACTATCCTGTAGAGTCTAAAGAGTGAGCTGGAATCCATGGTTTGGAATACATGAACCACGGGTAGTGGACCTGATACAGTCTGTTGGAGAGTTTGGTATATTGCTAATTACTGAGAAGGAAAATCACTCACTACTTAATGAAGAGAAAGTTCAACAAGAGAGCAAAGAATTAAAGCTTGCATATGATGTAAAAAATGAGTTTGATGCATTGATATTGATCAACCCTCCATAGTTTATGAACTATGAAGTGCAAAAGCTTGATATGATGGTGCCTTCTATGGATCAAAATAAGGTTATATCATTCACAACACTGATTCCACACATTAACTCATCATTTTAGACGAATTTAATGATATGGCAGATCACAAACCTTCTTTGTTCTTAGTGTTGTCAAAGATGCTTCAAGAGTTGGTGCAAGTAACCAGTGCTAGAGTTCTTATTTTTAAAGACTTCAAAATTCAAGGACAAGTTTTCTCCAACAAAAGGAGGCAAAGAGAATTTTATTTTAATTTCGTTTTATTTAATTTTAGAACTCAATTGTATTTTTATTATTAGTCAATTGGATTTAATTGTAATTCTTATAGTTAATTAGATTACTAGTCTTTTATTTAATTTCCTAGAGTCAAGAATTATTTTTGTAATTCAATAATTAGGCTTTGACCCAAGTCAATTAGGATTGAAGTTTAGTTCTAGTAGTCTATATAAGTGCATTATTATGCTCCCACAAAGACAAGTTTATGATGAATAAATTTCAGTTGAAACTTTTTTTCGAATAGCATAGTGCTAACTTCAGCCAACCTAAGTGTTAATTCTTAGGGTTTTGTTTTTCTATTTTCTTGCTTCTTGTTGATTCCTAGGTTTATTTTATTTTTTTTCTAGTAGAAATTGTGTTGCATCAGTTTTCATTTTGTCATGTGCCACTTCAAAACTAACGCCTCTCATTTAGTTGTCTAGAAGTCAACCCGCTTCCACCTAACCCAAAATCACCCCACACACAAAAAAAAAAAAAAAAAAAAAAAAGAAAAGAAGAAGAAAACAGGAGGAAGAAGAGGGGAATGGCGGAGAAGAAATAGACCTTGCCAAAGAAATACAACACGAACGCAAAATGGGACGCATTTCTTGATCTAATAGTTTTCTGTTTTGTCTACTCATCCTTCATCAGTACCTTTGGTGGCCTTCGTTTCTTCAATTTGTTCTCTTTTCCCCCCTATGACAAGATCGGGTATGATTAGCATCAGATTGTGATCAATAGATCATATGACCAATCCAACCCCAACCTTGCTCCTCCACCATCCTTATATAATTTAGATCCTTTGGCAAAGTGAGATTGTAGGATTGTACAATCCTATGATCCAAAACGCGATTCTAATAACAGTACATGGTAGACCTTTTTTTATATAAAGTAGGGAACCTTAATAAAGAAGAGCCCTTTGAACTCGTCCCTAGGAAATAAAACCTACAGACAACTGACCCCACCCACCAGAACCAGTTAGTGAGTAATTTAAGGGCATTCACCCCTGATGGGCGAAGCAGTTTATGCTCATGTCCAAGAGCAACATTACATATCTGATGTACCTTGATAAATGACAAAGTCTTGCCAGCACAGGTTTTTGTGGCTGCATTGTCATTCTTTCTATCATGAGAATAGAAATCCAAAATGTTCACTGAGTCTGAAACGTCTCACCTATAGGCAAATTTTAATTAAAATGAAGAAAGGCAGAAGATTAGCCACAAGGCATCATTAAATCCGGTGATTCTTGCAAGAATTGTTTGGATCAGATCAGTGAAATGACTACTTGCTCAATGACTAAATCTGATTATAATAATCAAAATATCGAAAATTTAATCATGGCTCGACGTCACATAAATTCATGACATGATTGTAAAATATTAAACAGAAAGGACCAATAAAACATCTAGAATCCACAGGTGCTTCGAGTCCTATGGTATTATAAATATAGCAGCAAAAAGAGGATGGCCAATTTACCTCTCTTGAAGGCGCAAGTTATAATGAACAAATATGAGGTCATTCAACCTCTGATGCTCCAACCGGTTCCTCTTCTTCAAATGGATACGTTCAAACATGCTCCAACTCCTCTCACATCGGGTGATACTACAAGTTTGACTTAATATCCTGACAGCTAAGCGTTGTAAATCTGGGTAATCAGCTGCATATAGTGACCACCAAGTAGCTGCAAAACGAGACTTTCTCATTTTTACTTAACTATGCACCATAAAGGACTGGAAACTTGGAAAGAACAACTGATAAAATCACCTGGAGCCAATGACTCTCGACCACGTAATGCCACAGGTCGACCAAAATCCCCTACAGCTCCCTCATAGAAATTTATGTTGCTTGTAATCATATCCTGAGCTGTTAAATCAGGCTCTAAGGTTTCAATGCAATCAAGTAAGCCCTTTTGGATGACTTTGTTAGATGAGAAACTGGGGTTATAAAATATGGAGGGGTTCAAGTAGTATGCAGCTGCATGAAGCGGGCTATGAAATTCCTCCTGCCAAATACGATCAATAACCTCCAAATATGGCAAGTAGTCAGATTCCTTGTTGTTAAATGCAACAATGATGCTTTTCTTTGCTTTTTCCATCACATCATATATGTATCCAATAGATGGCTTCTCTCCGCATTCCATAAGCTGTAAAACAGAAAGTAAGGGCTTTGTCACCTTTAAAGTTTGATCACACATTGACCAGAAGAGTGGCTCCACAATAATCTCTGCCACCTCAAGTCCTGCCCTTAGCTTAGAGAAATTTGACTGCATCCAAGTAGCTCCAGTAAACATCTGATGAAGATGGCCCTTCAAAGAGACAATGCCTTGCAGTGTCAAAAAGATGGAAGCAAACCTGGTGGTTGCAAGTTGGATAATATCTCTTCCACCAGTTTTCTTCCTCATTAAATTGAGGACCCAAGCATTGTTATAAACAAACTGAGTTACCTGTTTAGCCTTTGCCAAAACCTCTTTTATCACATCCATTTTTCCAATTTCCTCAAGCACTAAGTCAATACAATGTGCTCCACAGGCAGTGCAGAAAAAGGTTTTGTATTTCTCCATTAAAAGTTTTCCTGCAGCTTTAAAACTGGAGGACGTATCTATCAGAAAATTGATAATATTCTTTTGCCCAACTTCTTGAACAACACCATCAAATATATTTAGAAGTGCCTCAGGAGAAGTGATGTCTGGTGCATCAACAGATTTTAGGAACACAGTACCCTTTGGACAATAAACAAAGAAGTTTATAACTGTACGACCAGTTCTGTCCATCCACCTATCAACCATTACTGAACACCCAGTCACCTCCCAAGACTTTCTTAGTTCTTCACCATATTCACTCACATCCTGAACACTCCTTTTCAGCAATTTACCCCTCAAAGAATGATAAGAAGGCATCTTATAACCAGGGCCTACAGAAGCAATTGCATCAGCCATCTCTTGAAAATACTGTGAATTTGCAGCAGTAAATTGAATGCCAGCTTCATACAAAAATCTCGCAACAGCCATATCAGCTTGATCCATGCTCTCCTGGGAAGCAAAACTCTGGTGTATCGGTTTAGCAGCAACAGCTGCAACAGTTGAAAAATATTGCTTCTTCTGTCTCATAGAGCGATTGGAAATTCTTTCCACAACCTCTTTTCCCCTTCTCCTGCCAGTGCCTCGAGTAGAAACTATGTTCTGAAGCCGCACCACATCGCCATCATCTCCTTCTTCCCTACCCTGAATATATGACATGGAATCCTTGCTACTTTTTGATCCTTTCTGCTTCTTTAATCTTTCCAAAACTTTAAAACCTAGATGCTGTTGCATCTGTACTTTAACCTCTTCAGGTACTTCCTCACATGGAGCTACATTCCCTCTTTCCCCAGCTAAATGTTGCTTCAGTCTAGAAATTCCACCACCAAGCATAATTTTATGACAATATTTGCACTTTATCTTTTGGCGACCACCATTTACCATAATTCCATGGGCCCAACCAGGATCAGAAGCTCGGGGAGGTGCCAAACCCTAGTAAGACATGCACAGTCAACAATCAAACATAGCACAAATATATAACTACAGGAATACATTAATTCACATAAGTATATGACAAAGACTTAGATTTCAAGTTCTAAAGGTTTAGAAGAGACAAATCAAAAGCCTGAAAAGAAATGTGAACATATATTAGTGCTTACTTGATTATCCTTGTGTTGCATAGTTGAGAAAGCGTCAAAAGACTCTTGAGTTTCCAACATCAGCTGTTAATACTCTATTTTCGAGTCACAAAAACACAACAAAATGAAAAGCATAATCCATGAGAAGAGAACATAAGAACACCTTTAAAAAAAATCTATTTTAAGGACTCAGCAAAGTCTAGAGCTAATAAATTTGCAAAATTTGTGAAGAATGGAATTCATAAATTACATTAATGTGCAGGGACCATAGAGGGTACAGAGTCCAAACAAGAAAACTTTAAAAAATTTGTCACTAATAATAAATATAACTACAAAGTTATATACGTATATGCATATGGACAGCAAATCTAAGCCAGGCAGTGGACCAGAGTCCTATTGAAGGACTACGCTTTGACTGCAGAATTGTGCACTCCCAGGGGACTCGTGCTTTAACAAAGGCCTGACTCTTGGATTCATTCATGCTTCCACCATTTACAACAGCATTTCAATTGGGACTATAATGACCTAAAATAATTATTAGTGATTTTCCAACTCATTCGCTCTAGCCATTCAAAAAATTAGAAAATTCTTTAGATCATTTATAAAATATGATAATATCATAAATGTGAGTGTTATGTTTCTTAGTAATGTCTAATTCAAACACAACAAACCAATTTGGAGCTGTGATATCATTCATGGCCGTCAATAACCAAAAGTACCATCACCATTTTTTTTTTTTTTGATAAGTAGTAAAAAATTTATTGATAGTAAAAAAACTTAGTACATAAGGAATATACTATAAGCATGAACAGGTTACAAGCAACCATCAATAAAGTCTAACAGAGAAAGAGAGGGCTGACTACTCATAGCCGCCATCCATTCCAAAATAGTGTGAAGAAGAACCAATTTTAACTCCGTAGAGTGTCGTTCTGAAACTTCAAAAGCCCTCCTATTTGCTTTCAAGAAAGCAAAGACAATATAGAAATTAGAACCTTTTTTATCATATGATTCATATTAAAATGTTGATAAATATAACATCTTCCTATAGCAAAGACGTTTGCTTTCTTGATCCTATTTTGTTTTTCTTTAAAAAATGTTCTAAAGATTCAATTTTTAAATTTCCTAAAGTTTTTATTTTATTTTATTTTTTTCATCATTTCTAACAATCAAATGAAGCTTTCAGGAAAATGCCCACCAGAGATATGACATTATGAAATCCATATGTTTACTTCTTATACTCAAGTCTATAAAATAAAAAATAAAAAATACATAACAAAGCTAAATTCAGCTACATTTTAATAGTGGATACAAGAAAATTCAGCTCATCTTAATGACAAATTGACAACAAAATTATCAATACAGAAAAAAAATTTAAAAGAACCAAAAAAAAATAAAAATTAAGCAAACAATGAAACAAGCAGACCAAATGCTGTGTTAAGTAAAACTTGGCTGAGTCCTAAAGTTTACAGTCCAAAGTAACAAGAAAATCCAAAATATAACATTCAGTTCTTTCTTTTTTCCCTTCATTTTCTCACCATCCAAACAAGGCATGAAATATAACTTTTTTTTTTTTTTTTTTATGATGAAGAAATATAACTTGTTAAACAGTAAGCAAAATTGAGAAAATGAAAGTTGAGAATAATTCATATAATTAACCCCAAAAAAGATTTACCCTTACTACGATTCATCTATAACTAAATTAAAATACTTAATTTTGTTATGAATTGAAAAATCAATAAGAAATCCTTACTCGGAAATTTTCCGAATTCCGGTACGAGACTGGAGTGCCGAAATATCGTGATCCTCGTCCGAGACATCAGATCCGAAGCTCGAGACGGAAAGAGGATAAGTCTACAGGAGCGAAGAAAGCAAACCGGTACAGAAACCTATCGGAATAGAAGTGATTTCGGGGGGATCGGAAACAGCGAATTTGGAGGATATTTTACAATGAGAAAGCGTGTCGGCAATTGTTTCGGCTTCAGAGTGGAGCGGAGAGAGATAACGTTCTATGATCACTTGTATAGTTTCGCTTAACATAACACTGTTATCGTGCCGTTTCGTTTCGTGTCACGTGTTACTCTCCGCTTAGCAATGTGATTCGGGCAATTTTTTTTTTTTCAACCTCATAATTTACAAATTTTAGATTAAAATTTGCATTTTGAAAGACAATTCAATTCAAATCATAAACATATTACGAATGGTGTCTGTTATTAAAAAATGTTTAAACAAAAAGATGTTATCTAATTAGAGTGTGATATAATTTTTATATATAATAGATATATGTGTCGAAATAACATGATGTTATTTTATTATAATACTTTCTATTAAATACATCATCCTAAATAAATGTATGGTTTAAATTTAAATGGAATGTTTTAGAAAATGTAAGTTTTAATTTGAATTTACCCATAAAATATGTGGTTTGAAATGACATTTGCCTTGTTTTTAGGGTTTTTTTGTTTTTAAGCTATATCGTTGGGAATTATTATGTTACATTAAAATTTCTTTTTGTTGAATTTTATAATAGGTAAAGAGTGGCATCAATTTAAAAAGACGTCAAAACGGTACATACATAGTTTGGAATTGTGTATAAGATCGTGAATGTAACAGAGGCATTAGCCATGTTTGATACACCATTTTCAAAAACTATTTCCTTGTTTGTAAATCAGAAAATGTGGATCCCTTCGAAATTTTTTATGTTTGGCAAACTAGTTTCAATTTTCAATCTCAAAAAACGGAATGTTTTTTTGTATGGGTTGCATGCCATTTTTCAGGCCTGACCCTATTTTGGCCTTTTTTGAGTCGGATTTGTTTTCCTTGTTTTATTACCGTTGTCATTAATATTTACGGTCATGCCATTAATTACATTTTTACACACCCGTGTCTCTCTTCTCTACCATACACAGAACACGAATCCCTCTCTCCTCCATTACACAACTTTGATCTATGCTTACCCTCATTCACTCACTCTCCAACTACCCTGTGTCTCTCTTCTTCATTCACTATGTGCAAATGCCAATCCATCGTACGTTTTTCATTTTTCCTTTTTAGAATTACTAAAACAATCTACACATTGGACTTAAAGACTATATATTGTCCTTATACATGTATGAAATTCGAATATATTCTGGTCGACTAACAAAGTAACAAGCCTTGATAAAACAGATTAGTCCCTATACTTTATGCCAAGTTTAAGATAAGTGTTAGGTACAGTATCCTATGACTACTTTAGTTTGAAACATGGATCTAGTAAATAAACACTAAAATCTATAGTTCACATTCGTTGTATTTGTACACAAGTGTCTTTGACCTCTAATATACTCGAAGTTGATTTTCCCAAGCAATGTAAATGTAATCGTAGTCTTATACCTGCAATATTAATGGCCCTGGGACTGTGAGGCCACTCCTCCTCTTCTGCACCATATTCTTAATATAAATTTTATTGGAACGAATGCAATTGAGCAAGTGAGCATTACAAGTGTAACTCTAAGTGAATAGTGCAAGATTGAAAGAAACGCACAAGGTTAGTTGCAACTTGCAAGATTGCAATTTGCAAGAATAGGAGCCAAGTTAGTTTGGATGGCAAGAGATGCCAAGAAGTGGAGCCAAATTAGTTATAAGTTATTAGTTAAATATTTTGGATTTGTAAATGACTAGTATAAATACTTGAAATCCCTAGCATTTCATAGTTGAAGAAACAAGTCATAACTTTTCTCTCTTTCTCAATTCTCCCTTCTTCTTTTTGGAGGGTGACTATTTCCAAAGTCAAACTATATTCCTTCCCTTTTCATTTCCACTAGACCCAGGAAGGATTCATTACAATTTTTTGGCACCTTCTCAGCCTCCAAGCATGTTCTCCTCAAGTCCATGCCATGACATCATTCTTGATCATACCCAGCATATCAAACTTCATCAATTAGCCGTCCTGTCCTTCCCATATTGCCCAAGGTGTCCTTTAAAACTGCGTCCATAATGGTTATGTGCTACTCTAAGCCACGGAATCCTTCATCATCCTCTTCATCGTGGATCGTCATTTGATGCACTGTCCTGCAGACAGATAATTATCCTAAAGCCATGTTGAGAGAATTTGGGCATCGGATTAGTGCACAAAGAAGTATTCTGAATGCGGGTGTCACACCCTTTATAATGACCAGAAAAGAAACTCCAACATAGAAATGATTGGTTAGAAGAAAATTTAAAAATAAATTCATACTGAAGTAAACTGCCAAGCAACTAAGAGATCAGTACAACACTAGTATAAAACTAGTTGTCATTTTTCTAAATTACTTTTCATTTTTTTCCAATCCAAGATATTACAAAGAAATGATTCAAGGAAGTAATGTAAACCGGAAGTACAAGTAAACAGCACAACAAATCAGTTAAGCTTCAGAAGGCCAAACACTACAGGTGCATGATAGCCATGTTGTCAATAAAAATGATGTAATGAATGATTGAATTCTCTTTTTGGTCTCTAGCAAGAATAAAGCTTTCATCCAATGCTCCAGTGCATTGGATGAGACATGGGAGTTACACATAATCATTTTTGGATATGTGTTGTGTGCTGTCGCATGCAAGCCAAACTCCAGCAATCAATATGTATCAATAATTGATAAACAACCACAGTAAACTTTTATCCACAATATCCTGTTACATTGCACTTGTCAGCTTGATGGAAATGATGTATATCTTGCTAGTTATGACAAAGTTGATTTACAATACTCTCATGAGACATCAATTGAAGAACAAGCTAGGACAATATGACATACATCCACTATTTTCTTCTACGTGGATCCCGGCTGAGTCCATGCTTCTTTAAAGTTTTGATATAATTTCTCATGAGGGTAAATTTGTTGCTACCAAGCTGAAAAAAATAATCCCATGAATATATCCCAGTTTTATGCAAGTCATCAAAAACTATCCTGAAACATCAACCCAATTAATACATCATCACATCATCATTAGGAACAATTTGTACCAAAGACAGTTTTGAAAACAAAATTTAAATAATGATGCCCAAACTTAATTAAACTCACAGTACCTTACCCCGTAGTTTCCTACAGGTTCTGCAGACATGATTCCCACATGACGCCTTCCAGATATCACCTGGTTCAGACCAAGTGGAAATCATAAATGAAACATACACTGCAATAATCAGTTCATTTAGAAGTTTAATAGATTTAGTGGATAGAGAAAGATTTTGTCCACTAAAAAATAAAATTCCAATGTAGTCGTGCATTTCCAGAAAAAAAAAAAAAAATTCTAAATTTGTTCACTACTAGCTCCAACCAGTTCTCCCAAAAACTTAAGCTGTTACGAAATAGTGAATTTAATCATTTAACTATTATTCTAACATCTAGACTTATAAGAGAATATGTTATAATAAGTGTATCAAGGGTGCGAGTTTTCACGATATCTATTTATTTTGACTATTCCATCAACCAAACTATTCCTCCGTTCGTTTCTCCATCTTGGTCAATGGTAGCCCTTGTGGTTTTTTTCAGAGTTCTCGGGGAATCCGCCAAGGGGATCCGTTGTCTCCAATGTTGTTTGTTATTGTCATGGAGGCCTTAAGCAGATTGATTGATAAGGCAATTGGTGCTGGTATGTTATCTGGCTTCTCTGTGGGTGGGGTGGACTCTTTTCCTCTGGAGATATCTCATTTACAATTTGCTGAGGATACGCTCATATTCTGTGAGGCAGATTCGGATCAGCCGTTCCATTTGCGATCTATCCTTGTTTGGTTTGAAGCTACTTTAGGCTTGTGGGTTAACTTGGATAAATCGGAATTGGTTCAAGTTGGTGATGTGCCATTCTTAGAGGAATTAGCAGATATTCTAGGGTGCAAAACAATGACATTACCTATGAAGTACTTGGGTCAACCTTTGGGGGCAAAATTCAAGTTGAAAGATATCTGGACTCCGATTGTCGAAAAGATGGAACGTCGTTTGGTAGGGTAGAAGAGGATGTACCTCTCTAAGGGAGGTCATCTTACTTTATTAAAGAGCACACTTTCGAATTTGCCTACGTACTTTTTGTCTCTTTTTCCTATTCCTGTTGAGGTGGCCAAGCGGATTGAAAAAATTCAAAGAAATTTCCTTTGGGGGTTTACTGAGGAGGTAGACAAATTCCATTTGGTTAAATGGGAGGTGATTTGCAGCCCATATTCGCATGGAGGTTTGGCCATAAAGAACCTAAGAAAGTTTAATGAAGCTTTACTAGGGAAGTGGTTGTGGCGTTTTGGGACAGAAAGGGAGGCTCTTTGGCGGAAGGTTGTAATGGCAAAGTATGGTTCTATGGATGGAGGGTGGATGTCTAAAGTACCCACTAGGCCGCATGGAGTTGGTTTGTGGAAATCTATTTGTGCTAGATGGGATAATTTCTGCAAGCTATTGAAGTTTGAAGTGGGGGATGGTCCTCTTATTTGATTTTGGGATGATGTGTGGTGTATTGAGCAACCTCTGAAGCTTGCATATCCAGAGTTGTATCATATTGCCTGTAACAAAGAAGCTGTAGTGGCTGACTTTGTACACTTTCGAGGTGATTATGTGCATTGGGAGGTAATTTCACTCGGTTGGTTCAAGATTGGGAGATTGAGTCTCTCTCATCCTTTTTGGAAGTATTGGATTCAGCCAAGATCAAAAGATATGAGCAGGATAAGATGTGTTGGCAACCTTCTCCGTCTACAGGATTTCAGGTAAAGTCCTTCTATAAACAGATTAGTTCTACTGGGGCTGGCTCTTTCCCTTGGAATAACATTTGGAAGGCTAAGGTTCCCCCAATGGTGGCCTTCTTCTCTTGGACAGCAGCTTCAGGCAAAATCTTAACTTTGGATAATTTGCGTCGTCATGGAATCATATTAGCTAGCTGGTGCTGCATGTGTAAGGCTGATGGGGAATCTATCGACCATCTTCTTCTTCACTGCCCTTACGCTAAGGAGTTATGGGATATGATTTTTGTTTTATTTGGAATTCATTGGGTGATGCCTAAGCAAGTTATTGAGGTGTTGTTGCTGGCAAGGGAGTATGGGGAGACACCAGAATCTTGTGATTTGGAAGGCCATTCCACATTGCTTGATGTGGTGTATTTGGAGAGAGCGTAATGCAAGAATTTTTTAGGGCTGTGAGCTAAGTGTTGTGGAGATGAAACACCTATTCTATCGCACTCTTATGGATTGGATGTCAGAAATAGGCTTAGTTAGATTCTCTAATATGCTTGAATTTATAGATTATTGTTCTTTGAGCTGATTGTATTCTTTCGCCTTGTATACGCCTAGTGTACTTGGTCTTTTCAATAAAATTTATTACTTATAAAAAAAAAAAAAAATACATAATTAAAACATAAAAAACACAAAAAAAAATAAAAAAAAAAAAATGTATAAAGTATAAAAAAAAAAAAACAATCACCTTTTCACCCCCAATAGACCTGAGCTTGCCATCAACAGCTGGGCTCTGTACTCTTAGAAATTCAGCTGACAAATTAAAGACGCTACCATCAGCAAATCCCACCTCTACCTAAAATTTAAAAAAAAAAAAAAAAAAAAGTTGAGAAAAATCAAACAATGTCAAATAAAGTAACATGATTCATTGAGAACCTTAATATGAAGAATTCAAAATAGCTAAACCTAGCCTAGCATTCAGGATATCATCAAAACTATCCCATTCAGAATTAATTTGTGAATCCATCAGGGAGCGAGAAAGAGCTTACACATTTAGGGGCGTGAAGAGCGAATCTGGTGAGGCGTGGAGCATCTACAGCAGTGTGGATCCTTCGAATCGCTCTCTCTATTGCTAACATCGTTTCGTTTCTAGCTGCTGCTCGGTCTCTGTTCTGAACTCTTCAGTCTTCACTCTACTGGTTGGAAATCAAAGACTGGTGAAATTGGTCCATAGCTTTGTGATTGTGGATAGATCCATTGTTGTGAAATATTAAGAAAGAAGATCGGATTTTTCTGAAATGACTGAGATTGCAAATATTAAATACTAAAACATATGAAAGTTTACCGAGCTGTCTGATGAGGTGGACGGCACGCAGGCAGTGAAGGAGTGTGAGTACTGGCTGAGGGCAAAAATGTTTTGCCTTTTGTTATGTTATTGGAGTCTACAACTACAACCCATTCTTAATTAATTATTTATTTTTTTAATAAAGGCCAACGAAGAATATAGTTTTGTTATGAAAATTGAGTTATTACGAAAATTAATTGAAATTGAATGATCTATTTTTAGATTATTGTAAAAAAAAACTCATTGAAATTTATATTGGAACTAATAATAAGTTGTTGTTAGAAAAATTGGATTAATTTTAAAATGAATTGGAAGTGGTTTCAAACCTTCAATGGGATTTATGTAATGGGTTAAAAGTAGTTTTAGATGGACTTAAAACTATTTTAAATAGGTTAAAAGTATTACACCTTTCAAAGTGGTGCATAATAGAAACATAATAATTCTAATTGAGTCTTTGTATGTTTTTTAAGTTTAGATTTGTGGATTTATATATAATATTCTTGACACAAGATTAGAAGTAGAATAATACTCGGTACAAAATCAATGTGCATTTTAAATCCTACTTACACCAAAAACCAATTAGTATCTTGCCATAATGGTAAGAGCAATCATCATGAAGCGGACGCCATATGTTTAAATACTATAATAATAATGATAATAATAGTAAATCTAGACAAAAACTTATTTTAATAATGATATTTTGAGGGTATTTTCATTTTGGTTCAAATGTTTTAACTTTTCATTTTGTTCCTTGGTTTTTTGGATAAGAGTTATATCTGATGAGATGATTCAAAAAACAATGGAGGGTAGGGTAAGGACTAAAATGAACTTGTGTCCAAAAATTAAGCATTAAAAAAAAAGAAAAATCAATAGTGCTAATTATTTGCCCATAAAATGCAAAACGTAATAGTTTGTATGGAAAACTAACTGTTCAATCTTTAATCTTTAATGCAAATTTAGCATACGAAAGGTCATGAATTGAATTGTGCCTAATTTGTTTTTTTATATTTTATTTTAGTAAATATGATTGAATCTTATGAATTTTTTTTTTTTTTTTTGGGAACAAGAAATTTTATTTTATTTTAGCACATCCCTTATCGGGAAACGTCATTCTATTATAACCAGAGACCGGTTTGGAGAAAGCAGTCGAGTTTGAACGGAGTCTCTACAAACCCAAATCTCCATTACCTCTCAACTCTGCACTTCACATATCACCACTCTCTCTCTCTCTCTCTCTCCCCAGGTTCTCAAATCAAACCCCTCATAACTCTTTTTAATTTCCATTTCTACCCCTTCATCTCCATTTAAAATTACTAGTACACATAATTTTTCATTTTTATTTTTATTTTTCTAGGGCTAAGCTAATCCTCCCAAAATTCTTCTTCTTCTTCTTCTTTAATCCATGGCAGAAGTCATGAACATGCCACACGACTCTCTCGACCGATCCCCCAAGCCCTCCACCTCCACAGCCGCCGCCACCCCCACCGCCGTCGCAGCAGAAGACGATCCGCCAGCACCTCCCCCGCCGCCTCCGCCGTCTCGTAGAAGGGAGAGAGAGTCGAGAGACAGGAGGGACGACCGCGACTTCGATCGCCCCCCAAACCGCCGCGATTACTATGACCGAAACGTGTCGTCGCCTCCTCCACCGCCGAGGGAGAGAGATAGGGACTACAAGCGCCGCCGTAGCCCTAGCCCTCCGCCATACCGTGACCGCCGCTACTCGCCTCCTCCTCCTCATCCTCCTCGCCGCTCGCCTCCGCCTTTCAAGCGCTCGCGGCGCGGTGGGAGCCCTCGTGGCGGCTATGGACCCGATGATAGGTGAGAGATTGATTCCCATTTTTGTTGTTGTTGTTGTTGTTCATTTTCATTCGTCTATGTTTTTTTACGAATTTGAAGTTTATGTTTATGGCTATTGATTGAGGATTATTTTCGTTGTGATGTACATTTTTATTTAATATTTAAGCTTGTGATTAGAATTCTGGGTAGTAGTAAAATATTTCTTGTTTTATGGTTCATGGATTTTGAGAACAGCTCATCAATTCCCATTGTTTTCTTGGAATGTCTGAATGAGTGTTTATGGGGTAGAATAGTATGGAGATTTGGTTGTTTTGGATGGTAGGAATATCGGCACATGCGTATCGGGCTGTTGCTAATATAGATTGGTTGTGACCTCCTAACAGAACAGCAAACATTGGTATTTCTTGGCATCTTCCAGTAAGTATTCCCCTTTGTGCAAAAACCCATCCCATGTGACGAAACTGATTTTCAGTCGGTTTCATCCCTTGTTTTGGTCTAAGAATTAAAATGGCAGACCCAACAGTTTCAGTTTGGGTGTTGAACAAACAACTGACCGAAATATACATGTGGTTTTATGTAATTAGTCGCTCGGAATTCCCTTGCCTCAACATATTGAGAGAAAGATTTCTCTCTATGTCTCATCTGCGCTTGCGTGGGCACTAAAAACCATGACATGTATCCCCTATCCACCACCATTTAAATTTTTAGAGTCACAAGCCTTTACTTAAATCGTAAAATTTAGTGGGGTATACATGGACTGCTGGCTTCAATTCTAGCAACAGGCTTTGCCTGACACAACTAAGCGAGTTCTAAATAGATCCCTAGACCCCACAAAGTTGCTCCAGAACTGACAAAATACCCTATTTTTTTTTTTTTTTTTTTGGTTGGGAAAAGCTGATTCCAAGTCTCTAACCCTCTCTCTTTATTTGTCATGGGAAGAGGGAATCAAAGTACTTAAAGATGTGTCATATATTTTTTTTGTTGTTTAGAACTTTAGGTGTTCCCAATTCTGGCAAATATAACTTCTACCAACTCAGCTGCTCTATAATGTTAGTTAAGTCGATTATCTTAACATTGTCGGTTGGCATCAGGTGCAATTTTTTTTTTTAACACGACATGATTAAGATTACTTCCAACCTGTGTGCAACCCTGATTTTAGGTTCTTGTTTGAGAAAGTTGATGTGGTTTTCAGAGTAGCCTTGAATTGTTTTTTAACAAAGAGAATGTTGGCAGTAAGAAGTCAACATGACAAGTTAGCATATCTTCCCCCAACACACACACACACACACACACACTTACCACAAAAAAAGAAAAATTATTATACTCATCTTTTTGTGGATTGGCTTACTTTCATTTTGCCAGCTTCACTTTGTATTACCATCATGATAGACTGTTAGTTTTTGCCTTCTAGATAGACAAAACATGCCAATTAGCTCCTGAAAAGACATGCATTTCACGTGCATATTCCTTCTACCTTAATGGCTAAATATTATAGAACAAACTTTAGGAGGCCCAAGTTACTCAAATAAATTGTAGGGTGGCAAAGATATTCCCCTATATTTTGTGTGTTGGATTTGTCCAACATGGGTTTGTTTCATGTGTTCCCCCCCCCCCCCCCCCCTCACCCTTTTCTTCTCTCTCCCTGGTTGGCTGCATACTTTTATTTGAATTCTTATTTTCATGGACATGTTGGAATGTTCTCTTCCTATTGGAGCTCAAAAATTATTCTCTGGGGCTGATTTGAAGAACTTATTGTCTTTAATTATTATTATTTTTTATAAATTTGATTACTAATTAATTTTTTTTATAAGCGCTTTATTGTTATACAAAATTTACTTATACATAATGTTAATTGGGTTCAGGTTTGGCTATGATTATCCTGGTGGATATGAACGTGGGATGGGGGGAAGACTAGGGTATACTGATGAAAAATCTCATGGTCGGTTTATGAATCGTTCAGCAGGCGCACATCAAAATGGACCTTCTGGTATGTAAGGTTTGGGTTGTTGACTTGCCATGCCTTATTTTATCATGTAATTTTTGCATATATGGAAGATATTATATGATGCAAACAGTAAAGAGTTAAGAGTAAAACAAGATTAAGAGCCTGTTTGTTTCAACGGTTTGAAACTGTACCTTTTCAAAGTATAGCTTTTTAAAACCTCACTTTTTTTAACCTTTTCAAATTACCCATTTTTAAAAAGCTGAAAAATTGCCAAACAGGCAATAAATATTAAAAGATTTAATTGTGGTCTGGTTTTGATGTGGGGCCTTCTTGGCACCTTTTGTAGGCTTTAGTTATTATCGAGTCTTAATATAGTATTAAGTTTCTTTAGGTTAGAAAGTTACTGGTTCAGTTTAATAAAGTTTTACTAAAATATTTGGTAATTTCAAGTTTTTATGGAATTTTCTGTAGTGGGCTGTTCTAGAGGCCCATGCGTCTTATTTTCTGTTTTGAGACCTTTTTCTATCTGGTTTAGAAGTTCTTAATTAAGCTTTTCTTCATTATTATTAGGAGTGCTAGTCTTTCTAAAAACAATAGTTATTTAGGAGTCCTAGTCTTTCTAGGAGTAGCATGGACAATAGCCTGTAAAAAGAATCTTTTTTTTTTTTTTTTGATAATTTGGTAGTTGGGGGAGGGGGGATTTGAACTTGGATTTCTCTAATGGAGGCGTTAGGAAGAGCCAATTAAACTACCAGGCTCTTGGCTATAAAAGAATCTTTATATATTCAATAAAATTTTGAAAATAGACTGAATTTAATAAAATTCTAGTAGCTTATTTTAAGCTTTGAGGATGTGATTGCTTTCTCCCTCCTAAGTGTGATTGCCTAGGGTTTTTCTTTATTCATTTCTCGATCTACTCACTGTTTTGACACCAATCGTTTTATTACCTAACCTACATAAACCCTTAAACACCAAGCCCTATTCAAGAACCCTTCAAGATCTCATCAAAAATCGTAATTGAGTGTTGAATCCCTAAAAATCCAACATTTTTATAAAAGATTAATATGCAATATGTGCATTGCGTCCAAGGTTTCAAGTAAGAGAAGAAAATCAATTAAAGGTTGTCAAAAAACAAAAAAAGATGATCCAAATGGAGGGAAACCTCATGTACACAAGATGTGTACACAAAACTTGCTTTTTTAATAGGATTTTGTTAATGGGTGTCCTTAGGGCAATAGTTAAAAAACATTAAATACTTACACTTTACAGGAAATAATGAATTTTTAATATTAAAATAATAAATGAAAAGACTGAAATACTCTTAAAAATTGTTTTTGTATTATTTTAATATTAACATTTCACTACTTCCTATAAAGTAAAAGTATTAAATGCTTCCTTAACCATTGCCTTAAGGGCACTCGTTAACAGAACTCTTTTTAATAAAGTTATCTTACTTATATAAAAAAATTACAATATACAATAAATTTTTTTTGATAGGTAAAGAGGAAATATATTAAAGAAACAAAACTCCATCTAAGTGCATAAAGTATGCATCCAGAAGAATTACATAGTAATTACTATATACAGTAATTACACTCGAAAAGAAAGGGAATGAATGAACTCTACAATAAAATGTGCGTCAATGCTGTCATATGATTAGATTCCATTTCATACTTGCCTTATTCATTTGTATATGGATAATTCTATTATCCCATTGTTTGCTCTGTTTCATGTTGCTTTCCCCCTGTAAAACATTATGAGAAACAAGCCAATGAGTTCTGGCTCAAATAACACTTGAAAAGAATGGGGTGGATGGGGAGATTGTGGTTTCAAGACACATTGGGTGTGTTTAACTTACTAATAAAGGAAAAGAAAAAAAAGCATTCGGAGAATCAAGGAAGTAAATAATATTTGCTTACTAGAGACAATGTGAACAAATTACAATTCATTTCCGTGAAAATGGGTTCAGCATCTTTGCCACTGATCTGATTTTTGTTGCCTCATAAAAACTATTTATAAATGTGATATTGTTGTAGAAACAGTACATATTAGATAATTAAACAACTTTCCTCATTGCTGTACAATTTTTATCCCTCATTAATAATTTAACCAGCCTGCCTTGTACCGCCGGCATGGGAGCAATTCTTGGGTTTAGAATTAATACTGCAAGAGTTTTCTTCCCATTCAGTGAGAGACAAAATGTAAAAGAAAAAGGTTTAAAGATTGAACTGAAATGGGAAATATTGGAAAACACAACTCTGTTTTCAATAACTAGTAGAGATATTACTATTTTGAGTAAATAAATAGAAAGAGCAAGGTGGAGGGTGAGATTGTGGGTTCAAGACCAACCAAATGCCTGTGTAACTTACCAACAAAAAAAAAAAAAATTGAAAGCGCTTAGAAAAATTGATAAGTTTTTTTTTTTTTTGATAAGAAGGGCTCAGAATGTTTTGTTGATTTTTTATTTTATTTTTTGGGCTGACTGTGAGATTTGAAACTCAAGACCTCAGCCCTCCCTTCTTATAAAAAAAAACAAAAACAAAAAGAGAACTCAGCCCTCCCTTAGATGCCTTTAGTACTTTATACGACTGTAGGACTATGTTGGCTAGTGCCTTAAAATTGGGACTGTTCCAAAGAATAGTATAAGTGCTTTAAAATAGGATTGTTGGAACTTGGAAAGCATACTTAAATACTATAAATATTGTTTCCCTTCTTTTAAATGTTTTATGCAATTAACAGAAATCCCTAGTTAAATCATTTGATGTAGCTAAAGTTGCCTTGTGGGCCTAGGTAATTGAATAGGTCCATATTTATTGTTTCTTAACATTAACTGTAAATTGGTTTGTCCTTGTGTTGTGTGTCCATGTCTTTATTCTTTCTCTTTTGGGGCAGACTTCGCATCAAACCGTGGTGGTTTTCCAGATTCATCAAACACAGGAAGTACACAAAGGTTAGATTACTCTCTTGATTGTAAATGAAAGTATATATTAATTCCCATGTTTCTGTTTTGCTTGATTAGACATGTAAACATATATTAAGAAATTAGAAGAAATTTATTTTTTTGGAAGGATATTATGTGTTCGGAGTATGCACAATATATATATGTATAAAACTATTTGTGTATATTTTAATTAAGTTTTATTGGAAAATTGAAATGCACCAAGTACACAGGCTGTATACTGGATGTACATCACAAACTAAGCCTTAAAATTACAATGATCAAGAAAATCTATTAGGTTTGAAAAATAAAAATCCCCCTGATGCTGCCAACCATTCAAATAGGGTCCTGAAGAAATGCAATTTCTGTAGTAATTACATAGTAGTTTACACTGAATATTTCTCTTTTTGATAGGTAAGATAGGATTTTATTTTATTTTTGATAAGTAAGGAAAATTTATTAAAAAAGGTCCCAGTATACAAAAGGACAAAGGAATCAAAGAATACAATAGTCCAGCAACTCTACAAGAGAGCTGATGGACAGGATACCCAAGCCCTTAACCCAAGCAAACTATAATTGAAAAAAACTGCTCTTCATCTCTAGAATGGAGGTCTCAGTATCCTCGAAATGTCGAGCGTTTCTTTCCCTCCAAACACACCAAAAAACATAGTGGGGAACAACCCTCAACACCATGGAAGTCCTACTACTACCACTAGACCCCTGCCAACATGAGAGAAGATCTAAAACTGTTCTTGGCATGACCCACTGAACTCCAAACAAAACAAACACCAAATCCCACAATTCCCGAGCTAGCTTATGGTGTAGAAGAATATGGTCAGGACTCTCCCCACTCTCCCTACATAAACAGCACCAATCTACCAAAATAAGGTCACGTTTGCGAAGATTATCAATATTCAAAATCTTCCCCAATGCTGCAGTCCACGAGAAGAAAGCCACTCGAGAAGGGACCTTGGATTTCCGCACACACTTCCAAGGGAAAGTTCTAGGAGATGGGGAACTCAAGTAGCGGTAGCTACTCTTAACTGTAAAAGCTTTAGAGACCGGAGAACCCCAACTAAGCTTATCCTCCCCTCTGCCTTGCACCGGATTTGAGTAAAGGAGGTCTATAAAGGAAGAGATGGACTCCAACTCCCAATCCTGAACACTCCGGGTGAAAAGTACATCCTAGTGAAGCCTACCATTAATGTGAGACATGAGAGCAGCTATTGACACATTTCTATCTAGAGCGATAGAGAAAAGCTCTGGATAAGCCTCCTTCAATGGCGTACCACCACACCACCTATCATGCCAGAATTTCACCCGAGATCCATCCCCCACCAAATGAAACAAGTGATTCGAGAATGAAGGCCAGCCTTGGTGGATGGATTTCCATAAACTCACCCCATGAGAATCCCTAACTTCCTTGGTACACCAACCCCCCCAGTTGCTGCCATATTTGGCAGCCACCACTTGAAGCCAAAGAGCATCCTTCTCCATACCAAAACGCCACAACCACTTGCCTAAGAGAGCCCTATTGAATCGTTGAAGATCCTTCACCCCCAACCCTCCATACTGAACAGGCTCACACACCTAAGACCACGAAACTAAATGGAATTTTGTCTCCTCTCCCATGCCAGACCAAAGAAAGTGCCTCTAGATCCTCTCTAAACGGTGAGCCACCCCAGTCGGAATAGGAAAAAGGGATAAGAAGTAAGTTGGTAAACTAGAGAGAGTGCTCTTAATTAAAGTCACCTTCTCTCCTTTTGATAAATAAAGGCGTTTTCATCCTGCTAGGCGCTTCTCCATACGCTCAATAATCGGATTCCAAATCGATTTAGCGTTAAAGGAAGCACCCAAAGGCAACCCCAAATATTTCATTGGGAGAGACGCAGTTTGACAACCCAAAATTTGAGCTAAGACCTCCAAATTAGGAACCTCACCCACAAGAACCGTCTCAGACTTGTCCAAATTGATCTTCAGCTTAGAGACCGCCTCAAACCACAAAAAAACAGATCGCTAATGCTCCAATTTAATCGGATCAGCATCACAGAAAATCAATGTATCATCCGCAAAAAGCAGATGTGAGATCCAGACTTGGTGATCTTGAGGGGAACCCACCATGAAACTAGAAAAAAGACCTCCACGGATAGCCCGATCCATAATCCGACTCAGAGTCTCCATAACAATAACAAAAAGTAAGGGGGATAAAGGATCCCTTTGCCGTAGGCCCCTCTAAATCGCAAAAAAACCACTCGGGCTACCATTGATGAGGATGGAAAACCGAATTGTAGAAATGCAGAAACGAATCCATGAAATCCATAACTACGAAAAACCGCATCTCCGAAACAAATAGTGAAGGAACTCCCAATTAACGTGATCATAGGCCTTTTCCACATTAAGTTTGCACAAAACACCAGGCTTCCCCTGCTTCAGTCTACTATCCAAGCATTCACTAGCTATAAGAACCGAGTCTAAAATCTGTCTCCCCCGAACAAAAGCATTTTGAGATGTTGAGATTATCTTTGGCAGCACCAACCAGCTCAACCTGTTAGCCAAATTTTTTGCCAAGATCTTGTAAAGCCCACTCACAAGGCTGATAGGACGGAATTCCTTAACCTCTACAGCCTCCACCTTTTTAGGAATAAGAGCTAAGAATGTGGCATTAAGACTTTTTTCGAAGGATCCAGACACATGGAAAGCCCTCAACAAAGCCATTATATCCAAGTGAACAACAGCCCAACAAGCCTAGAAAAATGCCATAGATAAACCATCGGGACCCGGAGTTTTATCTCCATTAAACCCTTGAATAACTCCCAGCACTTCCTCCTCCTCAAAAGGTCTCCCTAACCAATCCGAATCCTCAGTTGAAATCATAGAGAATTCAAGACCATCAAGCATCGGTCTCCTAGACCCTCCTTCCTGGTATAAATCTTGATAGAACTGAGTGATACCCGTCGAAATTGCCTCTTTATCAGTAGACAACACTCCATTAATCATCAAAGAAGAGATGGAGTTGTACTTGCGATGAGAGTTAGCTATGCGATGAAAAAATTTAGTTTTTTTATCACCTTCTTGTAACCAAAGGGCTCGAGATTTTTGGCGCCAACTGATCTCCTCCTACAGAAAAGACCTTTCTAGTTCCTCCACAAGCTGAATTTTTTGAGCTCTCTCTTCACTAGATAGAGGACGTAATTCCGCCTCCCCATCCAGCATATTAAGATCAAACATAGCTTGCCTCCTCTTATTCTGAACATTACCAAAAACCTCCTCATTCCATTTTTTCAAATCTAGCTTGAGGGCTCTCAGTTTCCTAGCCAGAATGAAGCTTGGGGTGCCTTCAAAGTGATAAGACTCCCACCACCCTTTCACCTAATCAACAAAATCATCCGATTTCAACCATATATTTTCAAAACGGAAAGCTCTCCTACCCCTAGAAAAATCTCCACACTCTAGAATAATAGGGTCGTGATCAGACAAGAGTCTAGGGAGATGCTTTCGATGGATAGCTGGAAAATGGTCTTCCCAATCCGTGGAGTAC